>JAINUW010000613.1:0-115706 GCA_020205615.1 Panax quinquefolius | reverse complement strand
AAGACCAAAATTTTTAAATAAAAGGAATTTCCTTTATTTATTATTTTGAAATAGTAAGGGTTGATTTGATTAATGTGGATAGTTAAGGGTTAAATATGCAAATATTTCAAAATAAGCAGTGGTTATAAAATATTCATTATCGTCGGGGAATATTAGTTTGGTGGTGGAATATTAAATGCTTTGTCGGGGAATATTAAATGCGACCAGTAGCGACCGTGTGTGGAGCCCATGCGAAAGCGATTGGATGAAGAAAAGCGACAAATATAAGTTGTTTTTAAATAGCAGGCGTAGTTATTCACAGATTATCTTTTTTGGAATACCGGTGGTTAAAACACACTGTCTGGCGTTGTTGAGCGGTAGCACTTGCGTATTGCACCAATTATTGATTCTTACGTGAAGGCCTTTACTCGATAATGGTTCTGATAATTCTTTATTCGATATTTTATTGAGTTAATAATTCTTTGCGTTGATATTTTATATTCTTTGTTGTTTGATAATTGTCATTACGATATCTTTCATTATCGAAGCAATAATTCATATTATCTGAATAATATTATTAGATAACATTATTGGCGATGTCTAGAAAGTTACATCTAAGGAGAGGTTTGGTCACTTTAATTGCGGCGCCCGATGAAGAAATTCTTATTGGAAGCCCCTCTTTCTGAGGAGCTGCACAGTTGTCGATATTGTGATTACGTAATATTATTTGTGAATAATTAATTATTGATTTATATGATGAGGAAAATATTGATTTTATGTGGATATAGATGGAAAAAATTTTAAAATGACAATTGTTGAAAATTAATATTTTATCTTTTACGATAAAATAATTCGTTTAAATATATTATTTTAATAATATATTAACGGTGATATTTTACAATGAATGTGGGATATATGAGTATCTGAGGAGGAAGAGTATTTTTGTTGCAATAAATGTTTAAAACATGTTAAACATGTCGGTGGACCCCATTTATTGGTGAAATTTGATTATAGCACATAAAATCGCTTGGTTTGTGGATTTGGTCAATTTCTATTTGGAATTTGGAAAAACTTTCTTACTGCAAAGTTGTAGAATTGAATTTCCTATAAAAACTCATGAGATTCAATTTTTCTGATGAAAGGGCTATTTATTATGAATTATTGAAGTTACGAAACTCAAAAATAATTAATTTTGTAAGTTTTAATTATTTATTTTATGAAAAAACGTTTTTATCATTTCTTTCTAGAAGGTGGCATGTGGGAAATGCTAGGATCTGAATTCTAAGGTTGGGCGTATGAATTTGATATATATATATATATATTTTTATTAAATTTTACCTTTGGTGTTACAGCGATTTCACTATAAATAGGGTCTTGGGTTAGAATTGAAAATCACACGAAGCTGAAGTTTTCTCTCTCTATATTATCGGCGTATTCTTGTGAGTATTTTGAGTATACTTTGAGTATTGCTATCTGGTCTGAAGTCCAGTCAGTCATGCTTTATATCAGGTGTTTAATTAGAAATCTTGATCTTTTCGAGGTAAGGGATATTATTTTTTTAATGATATTATTTCTTGATATCATTATCTTTGAAATATTGATCTGAAGTTTTATCAAATTTGGAACTTTTTCATGTCGGGAGTTCTTATTCATGGATTCTTATTCATGAGTTCTTATTCACGATTCTTATTAAGAGTTCTTATTCACGATTCTTATTCACGAGTCTTATTAATGAGGCGTGAAGATGTTTTTGTGGAATTTCTATCTTTTGGTGTCGGATTCTATTCACGTATCTGGCCTTTATTCACGTATCTGACCTTTATTCACGTATCTGATCTTTATTCATAGAAAATAAAATTTCTTCTTTTTGTCCAAAATATCTATTACGGATACTAACTTTCGATTGTATCCATGTTTTGATCATTCTTGAATTTTACACCACTATGATTATTTTTGAGGTATTTTTGGGCGTGGATAAAACCAAATGCGAATCCTTAATCCTTAATCCTTGTCATTTTGTTTCCTTTGGATTCGTTTCTTTAAAAATATTTTTCATCGTCCTCGATCTTAAATGATGATATTATTGAATATCTTTGGCACATAGTGCGAGATGAATGATTTCTGAAGAATATCTTTGGCTTTGTAGTGCAAAGATGAGCAGTGTTGAGATGAACATGGATGAACAGGATTGATTAATATCTTTGGCACGTAGTGCAAGATGAGCAGTGTTTAAATGAACATGACCCGATTGATGAATATCTTTGGCTGTAGTGCAAAGATGAATATTTGATTCGGATGTATATTGATTGATGTTCTGAGGATAAAATATTGATGATGGGCTATTAAATTCATAGATTATAGTAGATTTCATTCTCTACGTAACTCTTACATGAATTATTATTTCATTGCGAATATTGATCTGAAACTTGTTGTCTATTGTATTACATCAGTTTTTCCTGTTGAAGACTAACGATAATTTGTTGTATATTATCTTAGTCGTAATATTCTTCTTTTGGCTAGTTGAGCTCACCCTTTTCCTTGTTGTTCCATTTTTCTTCTCGGGGAGGCGAGAATGTAGCGAGTCTTAGTCGGGAATATGGAATGAAGGTTAGAGAGAGTTGTTTAGTAGTCCTCACCATTTTTGTAAAATAATGAATCAATAATTATGATGGGGATTTATTTGCGTGTGGATATTGTCTAGAAGACAATATTATATTTAAACTCACGATATATATATAAGTATTTCACACGACATTTGTATTATTGAAGTTGTAGTTTGCTTTTTTGTACCATGTATTTGGCGACTCGAAATGGGTGTTGTGTATACCTATTTTGGGGGCGTCACGGTTAATATCGAGCTTAGGGATATGATCTCTGGCGGAGATCGGGGAATAGAACTAGGAGGAGAGGCGAGTAAATCCTTGTAGTGTGTCTACTAGCTTATTTGTTAGTTGAGTCGATATATAGGGATATTATGTGATATATTGATTTCCTTAATTAACCCTTGTTTTATGATGATATTTGAGAATGTCGTTGAGAATATTAACGATGGAGTAAATGAGGCCAGTGGAGATGCTGTCTTTCACTGCGAGGAGAGCGTCTGTGTGGCAATGTTCCTCTGTGAAACAACACCTTTGGCGAGATGATGAGCGAGGGGATGTTTAGAAGCTTTTTGCGATTCATGCAAAATCGGACGAGGAGACTTCGTGTTCAAAATCTGAGGAGAAATGATAGCAATTCACGGTGGTCCGCGACCCAAGCGATTCGAAGTTGGGACCACGAGTGCAGGGAAGCGGGATCCGATTAAAGGCGGAGGCGTGGGTCGAACAAATTACAAGATATTGATGTCTTGGGATGCGGAGGAGAACGAAAGTTCCATTCGCCACCTTTATGTTAAAATGGCGGCGGCGATTCTTGGTGGGAATACGTGAAGCGTACCCATCCATTTTCTTTCGGCGTATGTCGTAGGAGGCGTTTGAAGCAGTTCGATAACAATACTTCCACAAAGTATTAAATCGTATGAAGGAAGTGGAGTTTATTAGACTAAGCGAGAATAACATGGCGGTGTCGATCTGGCGAAGTTCGGCGGAGTTATCGAGTTTTGCACCTCATTTGGTGGAGAATGAGGAGCGTATGGCGGATGGATGTTTAGAGGTTTGAAACTTGACGTACGTCGATATCTCATTTCTCATAAATTTTCTCTCTGTTAGGATGTTGTCAGCGAGGCTCGATTTAGAAGGCGAGATATACGAAATACGTTCAGCAGGGGACCATAACGAGGATCATCTGAAGATAGCGATCATCGAATAACGATAACCCGGCGGGAGAAAGAAGAATCTGAACAAAGCGGTAACCACTCTGGTGGTAATCGTGGCCATGAAAATAGAAGAAGCGAGTCGGGAGGAGATTTTAAAAAGAGAGATTCAACAGCGACCGTGTGAAGGCGTCGGCGCCCGATGTGAACTAGTTTTAAGGGAGGAGCGACCACCGGTCGTATATTTACAAATCTGCGAAAGAGAGACATATCGGTCAAGCGCCTAGCAGTTCAAGGTATGCTATAATTGTGGAAAGGAAGGACATATCGCTCGAGATTATGCGATGTGAAACCTAGTTCGGTGAGAACGGTGACTCGAAAAGGATGTCGAAAAAGTCAAAGTCAGCGATTAGGGAAGGCGTTTGTTGTGGTAGGTCAAAATCGAGAACGACGAAGTTAGCGCGGGTTAGTTAATTATAAATTCTTGCGAAGTATATACCTTCTTAGATATTGGTTCTACCCATTCTTTTATCTCTCTTGCTTGCGCTCAGCGTTTGAACTTGACTACGGAGAAATTAAACTTTGACTATCTGTGGAGACTCCATTAGGAGAAACTTTCATTACATCCGTTGTTTAAAAATCTTGCTTGATTCAAGTTGGCACTATCACATTACACATTAACCTTATTTACATAGAGATATTTGCTTTTGATGTGATTTTAAGGTTAACTACTCATCATGCCAAATTGATTGCTTTTGTAAGGTTGTTAGTTTTCATATTCTAAGCAACTTTTATTATTGAATTCAAACAATCAAACCATTGTAGTCGAACATTTTCATATCAAGCCATGAAGTCGTTCGTTTATTACGGATGTCGAAGTTTTCTTAGTCCGTGTTATGGATTTGAATAAAGACACGTCGATTTGAATAATATTCTTGTTGTTATTGATTTTTTTTGGCGTATTTCTGAAGAATTTCTTGGCTTACTCCCAAGCGATATTAAATTTTGTATCGACTTTGAACCGGTACAAAACTCATTTCTAAAATCTCATATCGAATGGCTCTATTGAACTTGAGAGTTAAAAATTCAACTATAAATTTGGTACTGAGCCTTTATCTTGTGACTTCCTTTGTGGAATTCACTAAGCGAGACTCTCTGTGGGGGCGTCGTATTAGATGCGATAGTAAAGCGATAGGTGTCATTGTGACGTCTTTATCGAGATTGGGATATGAGTCGCGATTGAGAAAACCTAAAGTCGATTATCGAAATCGTAGCTTTCTACAAAAGCTTAGTTGGTTATTATCGGAGATTAGTTGAAGGATATTCTCGAATCGCTTATTCCATTATTGGTGACTTCGTAGAGATACAAAATTCGAATGGAAGCGAGGAATGTGGGAAGAGCTTGAAGAACTTCGAGGGAGACTCATTTAACACGTATTACGATCATACCATCTGGAAAAGCGAGCGTGGTAGTAACGCGGTGAGTAGAAAGATTATATCTTGCGAGAGCGAGTGCGATGATGTCAAGTATCTGCGTAGAGCCCGACTTTAATAGAAAAAAGTTAAGGTTGCTCGAGCCCAGGCCGGAGTTGATCGTATGAAGAAGAAATCTGAAGGAGCTATTAGGGCGAGAATTGATGAAGAAGGAATGCTTGAGTCCACTCTGAACTTTGTGTTCTAACGACTACGATTTGAAGTACAAGATTATGATGGAGGCACCTGCAATCGCCATTTGCAATCCATCACGGAAGTACTAAAATGTATCGTGATCTTGACGTACATTTTGGTGGAACAATATGAAGAGAGAGATTGCAAAGTTTATCTCGATGTGTTTAACTTATGAGCGTGTAAAGGCGGAGCATCTTGTACCTAAGGGTCCGTTGCAACCACTTGAGATTAGGAATGGAAGTAGGAACACATTACTATGGATTTAGTTTACGGGTCTTCCTGCGGTTTCTCAAGGCATCAATCTTTATTTGGGTTATTGTTGATAGATTAACCAAGTCTGCTCATTTCTTCAAATCTGAGAGACTTATTCCTTGAGCGTCTTTCTCGTATATGCGTAAATGAGATTGTGAGATTGCATGGCATGCCGGTATCCATAGTTTTAGATCGTGACCCAAGATTCACTTCATGATTTTGGGTTAGAAAAGCTATGAGCGCAATTTACGATTCGGTTTGGCATACCATCCTCGAAGCGGATGGGCAATCGAAAAGGACTACTCGAACTCTTGAAGATATATTAAAACTACGTGTCCTAGATTTCAAAGGAAGTTGGGATAAGTACTTGCCATTGGTGGAATTCTCATACAATGATAGTTATTAAACAAATATAGGCATGGTTCCATTGAAGCATTATATGGGCGAAAATGTAGTTCTCGATATGTTGGGATGAGGTGGGTGAAGCAACATTGTTGGGACTAGAGTTAAAATACGTATATGACTAGAAAAGATCCAAATGATTGACAAGCGTATACAAGCGGCACAAGATCGACAAAAGAGTTATCACGGATCTTCGCCGAAAGGGCGTGGAATTTAATGTAGGGATCGTGTATTGTTGCGAGTTGCTCCATGGAAGGGAGTTACAAGATTTGGGAAGAGAGGAAAGCTCGATCCACGATTTATCGGTCCATTTCAAATTCTTGGCCAAGTAGGAAATGTAGCTATATACTTGCGTTACCTCAAGTATGTCTCGTGTTCATAATGTGTTTCACATATCATACTTAAATAAATATGTGAAAGACCGAACCACGTTATAGAGTTAGAAGCGGACGAGATAGCAAAAGACTTAAGACTTAGCGTGTGAGGAGGTACTGTCAAGATTTTGGATAGGAAGGAGCATGTCCTACCTGAAAAGTTATACCACAAGTTAAAGTTTTGTGGAGGAATCATCTTTATAGAGAAATGACACAGGAATTGGAAGCGGAAATGAAAGCGAGGTATCCTCACCTTTTGAAACACCGAATCGTCGTCGTCGATTTAGGGCGAAATTTCATAAGGAGGGAGGTTGTAAGACCAAAATTTTTTAAATAAAAGGAATTTCCTTTATTTATTATTTTGAAATAGTAAGGGTTGATTTGATTAATGTGGATAGTTAAGGGTTAAATATCTGAAATATTTGAAAATAAAGCAGTGGTTATAAAATATTCATTATTGTCGGGGGAATATTAGTTTGGTGCATGGAATATTAAATGCTTAGGGGAATATTAAATGCGACAATGTAGCGACCGTGTGTGGAGCCCATGTGAAAAGCGATTGGATGAAAAAGCGACAAATATAAGTTGTTTTTAAATAGCGGCGTAGTTATTCTGGATTATCTTGTTGGAATACCGTGGTTAAAACACACTAATCTGCGTTGTTGAGCGATGGCACTGCGGTATTGCACCAATTATTGATTCTTACGTGAAGGCACTTTACTCGATAATGGTTACGATAATTCTTGTTCGATATTTTATTGAGTTAATAATTCTTTGCGTTGATATTTTATATTCTTTGTTGTTTGATAATTGTCATTACTACGATATCTTTCATTATCGAAAGCAATAATTCATATTATCTGAATAATATTATTAGATAACATTATTGGCAATGTCTAGAAAGTTACATCTAAGGAGAGTTTGAGTCACTAATTGCGGCATGATGAGAAGAAATTCTTATTGGAAAGCCCCTCTCTCTGAGGCTGCACAGGTTGTCGATATTGTGATTACATAATATTATTTGTGAATAATTAATTATTGATTTATATGATGAGAAAATATTGATTTTATGTGGATATAGATGGAAAATTTTTAAAATGACAATTGTTGAAAATTAATATTTTATCTTTTACGATAAAATAATTCGTTTAAATATATTATTTTAATAATATATTAACGGTGATATTTTACAACGAATGTGGGATATATGAGTATCTGAGGAGGAAGAGTATTTTGTTGCAATAAATGTTTAAAACATGTTAAACATGTCGGTGGACCCCATTTATTGGTGAAATTTGATTATAGCTTGTAAAATCGCTTGTTTTGTGGATTTGGTCAATTTCTATTTGGAATTTGGAAAAACTTTCTTCTGCAAAGTTGTGAGAATTGAATTTCCTATAAAAACTCATGAGATTCAAATTTTTCTGATGAAAGGGCTATTTATTATGAATTATTGAAGTTACGAAGCTCAAAATAATTAATTTTTGTAAGTTTTAATTATTTATTTTATGAAAAACGTTTTTTATCATTTCTTTCTAGAAGGTGGCATGTGGGAAATGCTGAATTCTGAATTCTAAGGTTGGCGTATGAATTTGATATATATATATATATATATATATTAAATTTTTTACTAACTTTGGTGTTACAGCGATTTCTATAAATAGGGTCTTTAGGTTAGAATTGAAAATCACACGAAGCTGAAGTTTTCTCTCTCTATATTATCGGCGTATTCTTGTGAGTATTTTGAGTATACTTTGAGTATTGCTTATCTGGTCAAGTCAATCATGCTTTATGTCAGGTTGTTTAATTTAGAAATCTTGATCTTTGAGGTAAGGGATATTATTTTTTTAATGATATTATTTCTTGATATCATTATCTTTGAAATATTGATCTGAAGTTTTATCAAATTTGGAACTTTTTCATATCGGGGTTACTATTAATGGAGTTCTTATTCATGAGTTCTTATTCACGAGTTCTTATTAAATCTGAGATCTTATTCACGAGATTCTTATTCAAAGTACTATTAAGTGAAGCGTGAAGATGTTTTGTGGAATTTCTATCTTTTGGTGTCGGAGTTACTATTCACGTATCGGCCTTATTCACGTATCTGACACTATTCACGTATCTGGTACTATTCATAGAAAAATAAAATTTCTTCTTTTTGTCAAAATATCTAATACGGATCTAACTTTGATTGTATCCATGTTTTGATCATTCTTGAATTTTACACCACTATGATTATTTTTGAGGTATTTTTGGGCGTGGATAAAACCAAATCTGAATCCTTAATCCTTAATCCTTGTCATTTTGTTTCCTTTGGATTCGTTTCTTTAAAAATATTTTTCATCATCCTCGGTCTTAAATGATGATATTATTGAATATCTTTGGCACATAGTGCAAAGATGAATGATTTACTGAAGAATATCTTTGGCTTTATAGTGCAAAGATGAGCAGTGTTGAGATGAACATGGCCATGGATTGATTAATATCTTTGGCACATGTAGTCAAAGATGAGCAGTGTTTAAATGAACATGACCAGGTGATGAATATCTTTGGCACATGGTGCAAAGATGAATATTTGATTCGAGATGTATATATTGATTGATGTTCTGAGGATAAAATATTGATGATGAATTTTTAAATTCATAGATTATAGTAGATTTTTCCTGTTTCTCTAATTTGTTACGTAACTCTTACATGAATTATTATTTGTTCATTTTTCTTCTCGAATATTGATCGAAAAACTTGTTATACTTAGTAGTATTCTATTTTGAAAATATTTTAATTATGATGAGGATTTATTTGCGTATTGAAGACTAACGATAATTTGTTGTATATTATCTTAGTCGTAATATTCTTCTTTGGCGCTAGTTGAGCTCACCCTTTTCCTTGTTGTTCCATTTTTCTTCTCGGGAGGCGAGAATGTAGCGAGTATCTTAGTGCATGGGGTATGGAATGAAGGTTATCTTTGAGAGTTGTTTAGTAGTCCTCACCATTTTTGTAAAATAATGAATCAATAATTATGATGATTTATTTTTGAGTGTGGATATTATCTCTTTGAAGATAATATTATATTTAAACTCACAGTATATATTGTCATGTCGTATTTCAAAACACGACATTTGTATTATTGAAGTTGTAGTTTGCATTTTTTTCTGTACCATGTGTATTTGGCGTCAACTTCGATTTCGAAGAACATATTATCAATTGCAATTTAATATTTGAATAATCGATAAAGGATAATTCATTAGGTGTCATGAAATATTAATCAATATCTTTGAGTAGTATACTCATCTATTTTCGGAGAGATGCGTACCTTAATTTTACGAGAGATTCCATAAGGAGGAGATTGTGAGACCCAGTTTTTATTAATAAAGATTTAAATTTTGTCGAAATAATTTTTTAGCGAGGTGGTGGATATTATGGTGTGAATTTGAGATAATATTATAGTTGTGGGTAGTATTTATAAATTTTGCAAAAGTATGCAGTGGTTATATTATATTAGATTGGTGGGGAATATTAGGTTTAGCGAGGGGTGTGAATATTAAATGCAATAAATTTTGCTCAATCATTGGTGGACCCTAGCAAAATTATTGTCGGATTGAAAAGCAACAAAAATATTTTATTGAAATAACGGCGGAAGTTTTACTGGTAGTTCTTTGTTGAACTACTCGGTAGTAAAAAATGCGATGTCGTGTGGTTGCGTAGTAGCACTTGCGGTATTGATTATTGATGCTTATGTGAGAAGTCACTCGGTTTGATTCCATTATTGTCGATTAATAATATGAATTATTATAGCGATAATGGCGTTTTATTTTATTAAGTATTATTAGCGTAATAAAAGCGAAACATCTTTATATAAAATAGAATACTTTATTAAAGTTATTACATAAATAGAATATATTATATTTTATTATGCATAGTGTTGCGTAGTATTTTGCATAGTGTTTTTTGCATAGTATTGCATAGTGTTTGCATAGTAAAATGTTTTTATATAAATAGAATATATTATATTTTATTTAAAAGATTTTTCTTTAAATATGAATGAGTCAGTTAAAATAAATCAATACAGATAGTTCATGGATTAATTCTTATGCATTCCATTTTCTATAAATAGAAGCTCATTCCTTCATTATTTTCTTACGAATTCATTGAAACTACAGAGAGAAATTATAGAGAAAGCTATAGAGAAAATTATAGAAAGAAGAAGAGTATACGCTACTTCCTTACTTTGATATTAGGTTCTTTTTACGGTGAGGGTGTTATTCTTTCTTCTTGAAGAGAACTTACATTATTCCATTCATTATTATTACATTGGAATAACTTTTGTAAAAAGTGGCGTACCCTATACATAACTTTTGTATCTGTGGCGTACCTATACTTGGTGAAATCCTTATGTTATTCCATTGCTTATTATTACATTGGAATAACTTTTGTATCATGATTTACCTATACTTGGTGACATTCTTATTATTATTACATTGGAACATCACATGCATGTGTTTTACAGGGACACAGTTAGATTTTATTATTACATTGGAACATCACATGCATGTGTTTTACAGGACTGGTTAAAATCTTTATCGATACATTGGAATATCTATACGTGTGTTTTACAGGATGCAGTTCCATCTTTATTATTACATTGGAACATCACATCGGTGTGAATTTCACGACTGGTTAAGATTATTATTATTACATTGGAATAACTTTGTCTGTCACAATCTGCATGTCATGGTGATTTCTTTTGTTATTCCATTCTTTATTATACCCGGTTGGTTAAAACTTTGACTTACATACTCCATGAAATTAGTAGAATATCCTTGATATTTGCGTTTCATCGATATCTTTTCATGGAAATATTCTTACGATCATTCTTGAATTTTACTCTCTGAAAAGCGATGTCATGTTGACAATTTGGGCGTTAATAATTCATGGATTAAATAATTCTTGAACTTGTTTTATTGAATTATTATGTCATTGTCATCATCCTCATGTTATATTATGTTATCTTTGGCTTACGTGCGTAGATGAACTTAGTATGATTATGACGAGGGATCATTCGGTATAATCATGACTTGATATAAATGATGTGACAAAAGTCCTCGATGGCACATGTAATGCGATGATGGATAGTTTTGGTATGATTATGACCGAGGGTGATTCGGTATAGTCATGACCATTGATAATTTGATGAAAATCCTTGGCCAGTAGTGCGGGGATGATTAGATGTGGTGGTTTATTTATTAAAATTTGAGTCTCGTGATAAAATTGATGAAAACCTTTTAAAACCTAAAAGATAGTAGACTTTATTCTCTCTTGACTCTTTTAATGGATTGCTTATTCATTGCTGATTAAAGCTGGTTTGTCTATTGTATTTTATCGGTTTAACCTTTTTGAAGGCTAATGATAATTTATTACGCATTATCTTAGTCGTAATATTTCTTCTTTGGGCTAGTTGAGCTCACCCTTTCTTTCCTTTATTCTCTTGAAATGAGAACATAGTTTGGAGACGAGTCGGGGAGCGAAGTAATGGTCGAGAGGATAGCATTAGTAGTCCTCACTATTACGTGAAATAGTGTGATAATAGTTATAATGAGGACTCCTTTTGAGTTTGTATAATATCTAGTAGACAATATTTGTATTCAAACTCACGGTTTATATAAGTATTGTACCCTCGGCAGTTATATTAGTAAGTTGTATTTGAATTTATGTACCATGTAAGTGGCGACCCAAGATGGGTGGCGTATACACCTAATTTTGGGCGTCGCGTTGATATCGAGCTTAGGGATATGATCCTGGCTAAGATGTGAGATAAGAACTAGGAGGGAGGCAGGGAATTCCTTACATTAGTATGACCTACTAAATTTATTTGGTATTTAATTGGTCGATCGAGTATAGGGATAATATGTGATATGTTAATTAACCCTTGTTTTGTGGCGGTGTTTGAGAATGATATCTGAAAATCTTTGAGATAAGCAATGAAGCACATGAGAGTGTTGATTCGATTCGAAACAAAAGGTAACGACCAACAATACGATAATAATCATCTTTGGTGTAGCAATTATCGAACAATGATAACCATCGTGGGGAAATTATCATGCTAAGAATGGTAACCACTTGATTAGTAATCATGGCAAAGATAATAGAAGTGGAAATTTCAAGAAGAGAGGTCATTTAGCTCGATTTTGTTGTGCATAGTGAAGTCAAAGTCCAATTTGGGATAGTGGCACCAAGGTGGATCTGAACAAAACAAAATCGTTGGTTTTTCGAGGAAGAAGCGTTTTTCGTGACTTCTCAAAAAGTGGGTAACTTGACGAAGTTAGCAGGTTAGTTAATTATAAATTCTTGAAATCTATACCTTATTAGATCTGGGTTCTACCCATTCTTTTATCTCTCTTGCTTGCGTTCAGCGTTTAAATTTGACTCAGGAGAAATTAGACTTTGACTTATCTATTGAAACTTCGTTGGTAGAAACCTTAGTTACCTCCATTTGTTTATTAATCTTGTTGATTCAAATAAACACTTTCACGTTACTGTCGATCTTATCTTTTTGAAAATACTTGCCTTTGATGTGATTTTTAGGAATCGATTGGTTAACTACTCATCATTCTTTTTAAATAAGGTTGTTAGCTTTTATATTCATAACTTGACTTTGTTATCTGAATTCAAAGTAACAAACCTAAAGTTAATCATTGTTATATCAAGCCATAAGTAAAGAGCCCCGAACCTTTAGTTGTTGACTTCCTTGTGTGGAATGCACGAAAGCCGGACTTTACGTGGGTGACATCGTGAATGAAGATGGCAAGTTTATAGGTATCATTGTGAGGTCTTATCTAGGTTAAGGGATAGAAGTCACAGTTGGTATCAATGTGACGTCTTATCCAAGTCTTGGATAAAATGTGATTTTGAATGATATTTCTATCATTAATAAATTTCTTGGCGTATTCTTGAAGATTTCTAGCCTACCCTAGGCGTGAAATCGAATTTTGTATTGACCCGATCTGAAAACCCGTTTCTTAAACCCTCGAATATTTCTTGACTAAAATGATGCATTTTCGTGGTTTATGATGAAAGTCATAATAAAAGCATTGGAATAATGAAAATCATGGGTATATGAAGTATTAGTAAGTTTTATGATGAGTTATGTTGGTTAGTATGTGAAAACATGAAAGTTTCTTAGAAATCACAAAGAGTTGAAAATCAGTTTTGGTGAAAAGCGTAACATGAAATTCAATTGACCATATCTCTTATTATATTTTGAATTTTTGAATGTGGTCAAGTCCTAGAGTTAGATCTATGAGTTACCTAACTAATCCAAGTGGAATTACTGGAAAAGGTGTTGTAGATTTTTGTGTGGACTGATTTTTTGCAAAGGAGGCCAAAGCTGTAAATTTCAAAATACTCTTGCTTGCCAAACTTTAAGGGGCTGTTTCGGCCACTTAAATTATGAGAAAAATTCTGGCCTTTTGGGACATGAAGGTATATGGTATAAAAGTACCTCCTGTCCAAAAATGAGCTCATTCGACTTAAAATGAGCAAGTTATGACTATTTCAATATTTAGGTTTTTTAGGCGAAAAATGCTATAACTTAGGAGTTCTATAACTCAGATGACCATGAAATTTAAACTAGAAGCTCACGTTAACATGTGTAAGGTCCTGCCAAGATTTGGAATTTTGGAGTTAAACTTGAGGTAGCTAATTTCTTAAGGAATTAATTAGAAATTGATTTTTGAAAAATAGTAAATGAATTTTAAAAATTAGAGAAAAATATATTTTCATTATGGGACTATATTATACTAAATCCCAGAAAAAGAAATATTTTTTGGGACTGATTTGGTATTTTTCATGAAAATAGTTTAATTCTGAACATATGAGTTAAATATGTTATGTGAAATAACAAAGTTGAAAATAGGATTTTATGGCTAGAAATCTATATAGAGTATATGCATATTTTTTTGATGAGGATTTGATAATTGGTGATGATATTTTATGAGTATGGCATTTTGAATGATTAAATGCATTATATGGTAAAAGCGTAAACAATTAAGATAAATTGTTTATAAATTTAAGAAGTGATTAAAATATTGTTATAATATTAATGATATTAGATTATGAGATTATTAAGTGATTGATAACATGGGGATATTCTTGAATCACGATAAATTATATTATAAATGTTTAATATTTATCCTTTATCTCATTTGATTGATTCTTTATATCATTATCCTCATATTTATATTATGTTGAAAGTCATATACGTGGCTTTAGTGCGTAGATGGACTTGGTATGATTATGACCGAGGATTGTTCGGTATAATCATAGCAGTAATTGAATACACAATTATCTTTGGTAGTAGTGCATGGATAATTTGTAATTAAGTGATCTTAATGAATACGATTATCTTTGGTAGTAGTGCGTGGATAATTTGTGTGCATTAATCTTAATGAATACCACGATTATCTTTGGTAGTAGTGCATGGATAATTATAGTGCATGATTTAATGAATACTTTATCTTTGGTAGTAGTGCATGGATAATTTGTGGTGGTGATCTTAATGAATACTACGATTATCTTTGGTAGTAGTGCATGGATAATTTATGGTGCGTGATCTTAATGAATACTGCGATTATCTTTGGTAGTAGTGCATGGATAATTGTGGTGCATTGATCTTAATGAATACCACGATTATCTTTGGTAGTAGTGCATGGATAATTTGTGGTGCGTGATCTTAATGAATACCACGATTATCTTTGGCAGTAGTGCATGGATGGAATTTGTGGTGGTAATCTTAATGAATACCACAATTATCTTTGGTAGTAGTGCATGGATAATTTGTGGTGCAAGTGATACTAATGAATACGATTATCTTTGGTAGTAGTGCATGGATAATTTATTGGTGCGTGATACTTAATGAATACACAATTATCTTTGGTAGTAGTGCATGGATAATTTGTGGTGCGTGATCTTAATGAATACCACGATTATCTTTGGTAGTAGTCATGGATAATTTGTTAGTGCGTTATCTTAATGAATATCCTTGGCACGTAGTGCGGGGATGATTCGATGATATGGATTAATTATTGGTGAGAGTCGGCAATGAAATATTAATTCATGGATGTGGTAAAAAAGTCGTCTTTGGTAGTAGTGCATTGATAGACTTGGTATGATTATGACCCGAAGTTATTGATATAATCATGGCCGTAATTGAAAACACGAATATCCTTGGCGATTGGTGCGTGGATAATTAAGTGGTTAAGATGATCTATTAATATTGCGTCTCGGCATTATTGGTTTCTGATTTGTATATCTTTGGCTTTGTAGTGCAAAGATGAATTGTTAATGAATATCTTTGGTGGATTGCAAAGATGAATTTAATATTTTTTTAAGCGATAAAAAGGTATTGAGGTATCCTCACCTCTTTATCATACCGGTCGTACTCTCTAATTTGAGTGAAATTCCATAAGGAGGGAGATTGTGAGACCCCAGTTTTTATCGATAAAGATTTAAATTTTGTGAAATAATTTTTAATATTATGGTGTGAATTTGAGATAATATTATAGTTGTGGGTAGTATTTATAAATTTTGCAAAAGTATCAGTGGTTATATTATATTCGATTGGTGGGGAATATTCGGTTTAGCGGGGAATATTAAATACAATGGCTCAATCATTGGTGGACCTGATGAATTATTGTCGGATTGAAAGCAGCAAAATATTTTATTAAAATAACGGCGGAAGTTTTCACAAGTAGTTCTTTGTTGAACTACTCGGTAGTAAAAAAATGCGATGTCGTGTGGTTGCATAGTAGCACTGCGGTATTGATTATTGATGCTTATGTGAGAAGTCACTCGGTTTGATTCCATTATTGTCGATTAATAATATGAATTATTATAGCGATAATGGCGTTTTGTTTTATTAAATATTATTAACGTAATAAAAGCGAAACATCTTTATATAAAATAGAATACTTTATTAAAGTTATTACATAAATAGAATATATTATATTTTATTATGCATAGTGTTTGCGTAGTGTTTTGCATAGTGTTTTTGCATAGTGTTGCATAGTGTTTGCATAGTAAAATGTTTTATATAAATAGAATATATGATATTTTATTTAAAGATTTTCTTTAAATATGGATAGTCAGTTAAAGTAAATCAATCTGGAAGTTCATGGATTAATTCTTATGCATTCTATTTTCTATAAATAGAAGAGTTAAGTAGAGAATCTGAACTAACATCTTACATGCATGAATTTAAAAGTTCATTAGCATACTATCTTTTATCCATAAACATCGATATATATAAGATCAAATATTCATCTTTGAACTACAGACGAAGATATTCATCGATTAGTGTTCAATCTAAACACTATTCATCTTTATCGCTTCTGGAGACAAATATTCATCTATTAATATTCTTGAATATTCTTAGAAATCATTCATCTTTGCACTACAGGCCAAAGATATTCAATAATATCATCATTTAAAATGGCGAGGATGATGAAAATATTTTTAAAAGCGAATCGATTGAAACAAAATAGCGAGGATTAAGGATTAAGGATTAGGTACTTTGTTTTATCCGAATCGAAAATACCTCAAAAATAATCATAGTGGTTGTAAAATTCAAGAATGATCAAAACATGGATCTGATCAAAGCTAGTATCCAAAATAGATATTTTAGACGAAAAGAAAATTTTTCATTTTTTGATGAATAGTCTAGTGATTAAATGAATAATGCTAGTATCGTGAATAGTCTTAGTATCGTGAATAGTAACTCAAACACCAAAAGTTCCAAATTTGATAAAAAAAACTTGGATCAATATTTCAACATAATGATATTGAAGAAATAATATCATTCTGAAAAAAATAATATCCACACCTCCTGAGAGGCAGTGCTTAGTTGAAACACGGATATAAGCTATGACTTGAACTTGCAAGTATAGCGATACTCAGTATACTCAAAATACTCACAAGAATCGCTCGATAATATAGAGAGAAAACTTGGTTTTACGGTGTAATTTTGAATTCTACACCTAAGCACCTATTTATAGAAATTGCTTTAGAACACCAAGCGTAAAATTTAATAAAATATTATTATATATATCAAAATTCCCTCGCCACTCTTGAAATCTGATTTCAGCTCAATAAGCACATACCACCTTCTAGAAAAGTAAGAAAAACATTTTTCTAATTTAAAATAATTTAAACTTCCAAAAATCGATTATTTGAACTTGAACTTGATAATTCACAATAAATAGCCCTTTTGTGGAAAATTGAATCTACATGACTTTTTATGGAAATTCAATTCTCCACAACTTTGCGAAGAAAGTTTTCCAAATTCCAAATAGAAATTGGCGAAATCTACAAGCGAATTTTACATCTTTATAATCAAATTTCATCAATAAATGGGGTCCATAAGCATATTTAACATGTTTAAACATTTATTACAACAAAAATACTCTTCCTCCTCGTATACTCATATATCCCACATTAGGTTGTAAAAAATATCACTATTATTATATTATTAAAATATAATAATATATTTAAATAATTATTTTATGGGAAAAGATAAAATTTCAATTTTCAACAATTGTCACATTAAAATTTTCTCCATCTATATCAAATCCACAGAGTATTTTAATAGTAATACTTGTAACAACTACTGTAGATTATTTTTAAACAACTTATATTTATCCGTTTTCTTTCATCCAGTAGCTTTCCTTTATGGGGCCCACATGCCATTTTTGTAAATGACGAATATTCACGATAGTGCGAATATTCCACGACCAAACGAATATTCCCAAAACAATGAATATTTTATAACCACTTGCTTATTTTGAAATATTTGCGTATTTTACCCTAATATCCACGTTAATCAAATCGACCACTTATTATTTCAAAATAATAAATAGAAAATTAAATTTCATTAATAATAAGTTGAGTCCTGACCTCCCTCCTTATGAAATTTAATCCTCGAGAAATTGGCGTCGTGCTTGGTGTTTCGAAAAGGTGAGATACCTAAGCTTTCATTTCGTTCGATTCGGTCGTTTTCCTGCATAAGCGGATTCTCCGCCGAACTTTAACTTGTGGTATGACCTTTAGCAGCGTAGGACATACTCCTTCTATCAAAGATCTTGGTGGTGCACTCCTCATATGTTAAGTCTTGGCTATCTCGTCAAGTTACAACTTTACTATAACGTGGTTAGGGTCTTTCCGCATATTCTGAATCTGCGGATATATGAAACACATTATGAACACCGAGACATACTCGGATGTTAGCAGTCTATGGGCTACATTCCTATTCGGTCCAAAGAATTTGAAATGGACGATAAATCGTGGATTGAGCTTTCCTCTCTTCCCGAAATCTTGTAACTCCCTTCCATGGAGCGACTTCATGACGATCCGCGATCCCCATACTAAATTCCGTCGTCTTTTCGATGAAGATCCGCTGCTTTCTTTTAAGTCGATCTTGTCTTTAGTTTGTATCGTTGTCGAATCATTTGGATCTTTTAGGTAGTCATCTTGTCTTAACACTAGGGTCCAACAATGTTGCTTCACCCTCATCCCAACATATTGAAGCGACACTTTCGTCCATATAATGCTTGAAATGAACCCACGCTATACTTGCACGATAAGCATTGTTGTAGGAGAATTCCTGATAGTAAATACTTATCTAACTGCCCGCTTGAAGTCTGGACCACGAGTCTTAATAGATCTTGAAGTTTGAATAATCCTCTCTGATTGTCAGGTCCGTTTGAGGATGGTATGCTGGCCAGATAAATGAAATTAGTACTTGTAGCTTTTTGCTAGCCTAACCAAATCTTGAAGTGAATCTTGAATATGGATCGATCCAAAACTATGAATCTTTGGCGTAAATACTAGCGAGAGCGTAGAAATGACCTCTCCCGTGATCTCATTCATCGTCTGTACTAGCAAGGCGTTGAAGGAAATAAGTCTCATTATCGTAATGCAAGAAATGAATTGAGACTTGGTTGTCTATCATGCAATAACGAATAGCATTGATGCCTTGAAAAAAGCCGTAATGAGAAGCGGTAATCCAATCCGTGGTAATGTTCCACTTCCATTTAAATCTCAAGTGGTTCTGTTTACGCGGATCATTAGGTACTAGATGCTCACTTTACCGTTGGCAGATTAAACACATGCGAGATAAACTTTTGCAATCTCTACTCGTATTGTTCCGCAAAATATATATCGAAGATCCGATACATTTGGTACTTCGAGGATGAATTACCCAAATAATTGTATGTGTGCCTCCATCGTAATCTTGTATTTCAAATCGAGTGGTTAGGAACACGGTCCACGTTAGGAAGTGGACTCGATTCCTTCTTCGTGATTCTAAGCTTAGGAATAACTCTTGTACTTTCTTCTTGTCAGCATCCATTTCAAGATTAGGTGGCTTGGCTTGGCTTTAACTTTTTAAAAGTTGGCTCTGTCATTATCTACTTGACATCATCGCACTCATTCCGGCGTACTGATCTTCTACTCAATATGCGTCGATTCTACGTTCACTTTTCAAGATGGTATTGAATAGTGTGGTGCGTAGTCTTTCGATATAGCTTTCGAAGCTGACGTCGCGTCATGACCGCGTGTTGAGTTCTTTTAGGTGAAAAGAAATATTTAAAGGCTTTTATAGTGCGAATATCTCTCACTTCTCCCCATATAGATAGTGCCTCCATATCTTTAAGTAGCGGCAGCTTATTACTGACTCTAGATCGTAGTGGGATAATTCCTCTCATATTCTTTAAGTTATCACGGCGTAGGCTATGACTTTCCCGTTGCGCGAGAACACATCCACAACCCTTTTGCTGAAGCATGTTACTGTAGATAACAAATTCATCAAGACAGTTGTATTGTTAGAGCGGTCGCGAAATAAGTCTCCTCTTAAGCTCTTGAAACTGTTCTCTCGTTCTTGGCTCCAAGCGAATTTTGTATCCTTTCGAGTTAGGCGAGTTAATTAACGATTGTAGATGTGTAACTTACGAAATAAGTCTCCTTGGTAATGGAAGCTTGACTTAGAAAATTCTTGACTCCCGTATCTTGTTTAAACTTTTGAAGTTATGTGAGATCAGCCAACGATCCAAAGCCACTTCCTGATCTGATAATAACCGGTAACTGTATTGCTTGATCTTGGCTTGGATCGACGGATACTCTCAGTGGGATCTTGGACACTCCGTGTTTTGACACGCAATGCCAATGCTACTTCTCGAGACGAGCTTTCGCATTTCTTGATTTGGCATATAGTTTGTTTTCACGAAGCCTTTGAGTACCGAACGAATGGTGCTCATGATCTTCCACGACTTTTAGAATATATGAGATGTCATCAATAAAAACAACAACAAAGCCCGATCCAATATTCCTTGAATACTCGGTTCATCGTATCCATGAAAACGCATGGGGAGCATTAGTGATCGAAGAAGACGTGACTAAGAATTAATAATGCCCATCTGAGTTCTAAAAGCGATCTTTGGAATATCCTCGATTCTAATCTTCATTGATGATATCCGGAGCGAAGATCGATTTTTGAAAAGAATTGTGCCCCTTATGGCTGGTCAAACAAGTCGTCAATCGAAGGTAGATGATACCTATTCTTGATGGTGACATGGTTCCGATTCAGATAGTCGTCTGAAATCGCATACTATAATTTTTAATATTATGGTGTGAATTTGAGATAATATTATAGTTGTGGGTAGTATTTATAAATTTTGCAAAGTATCAAGTGGTTATATTATATTAGATTGGTGGGGAATATTAGGTTTAGCGGGGAATATTAAATACAATGACTCAATCATTGGTGGACCCTAGCGAAATTATTGTCGGATTGAAAAGCGACAAAAATATTTTATTGAAATAACGGCGGAAGTTTCTGGTTGATCTTTGTTGAACTACTTTCGGTAGTAAAAATACGATGTCGTGTGGTTGCGTAGTAGCACACGGTATTGATTATTGATGCTTATGTGAGAAGTCACTCGGTTTGATTCCATTATTGTCGATTAATAATATGAATTATTATAGCGATAATGGCGTTTTGTTTTATTAAGTATTATTAGCGTAATAAAAGCGAAACATCTTTTATATAAAAGCAGAATACTTTATTAAAGTTATTACATAAATAGAATATATTATATTTTATTATGCATAGTGTTGCATAGTGTTTTGCATAGTGTTTTGCATAGTGTTGCATAGTGTTTGCATAGTAAAATGTTTTTATATAAATAGAATATATGATATTTTATTTAAAAGATTTTGCTTTAAATATGGATGAGTCAGTTAAAGTAAATCAATACGGATAGTTCATGGATTAATTACTATGCATTCTATTTTCTATAAATAGAAGCTCATTCCTTCATTATTTTCTTACGAATTCATTTGAAACTACAGAGAGAAATTAGAGAAGCTATAGAAAATCTATAGAGAAAAAGAAAGAAGAAGTGAATACGGTACTTCACTTACTTTGATATCCGGTGTCTTTTACGTAAGGGATATTATTTGTTGTACCGTAAAGGGGTGTTATTCTTTCTTATTCATGAAGAGAACTTACATTATTCCATTCATTTATTATTACATTGGAATAACTTTTGTAAAAGTGGCATACCTATACATAACTTTTGTATATGTGGCGTACCTATACTTGGTGAAATCCTTATATTATTCCATTCTTATTTATTACATTGGAATAACTTTGTATCTGTGAAATCCCCTATACTTGGTGATCTTCTTACTTACATTATTCCATTCTTTATTATTACATTGGAATATCATCACATGCATGTGTTTTTACAGACACAGTTTCCGTTGTTTATTATTAGCATTTATTATTACATTTGGAATATCACATGCGTGTGTTTTACACAGGACTGGTTCCATTGTTTATTATTACATTTATTATTACATTGGATCATCACAGCGGTTGTGAATTTCACGACTGGTTAAGATTATTATTATTACATTGGAATAACTTTTATCATCTCAATCTGCGTGTGGTGATTTCTTTTGTTATTCCATTCTTTATTATACCCGGTTGGTTAAAACTTTGACTTATATACTCCATGAAATTAGTAGAATATCCTTGATATTTGCGTTTCATCGATATCTTTTCATGGAAATATTCTTGATCATTCTTGAATTTTACTCTCTGAAAGCGATATCTTGTTGACAATTTGGGCGTTAATAATTCACGGATAAAATAATTCTTGAACTTGTTTTATTGAATTATTATGTCATTGTCATCATCCTCGTGTTATATTATGTTATCTTTGGCTTACGTGCGTAGATGAACTTAGTATGATTATGACCGAGGGATCATTCGGTATAATCATGGCTTGATATAAATGATGTGATAAAAGTCCTCGATGGCACATAATGCGATGATGGATAGTTTTTGGTATGATTATGACCGGGGGTGATTCGGTATAGTCATGACCATTGATAATTTGATGAAAATCCTTGGCCAGTAGTACGAGGATGATTAGATGTTATGGTTTATTTATTAAAGTTGAGTCTCGGTGATAAAAAAATTGATGAAAACCTTTTAAAACCTAAAAGATAGTAGACTTTATTTTCTACTTGACTCTTTTAATGGATTGCATATTCATTTGCGATTAAAGCTGGTTTATCTATTGTATTTTATCGGTTTAACATTTGTTGAAGGCTAATGATAATTTATTACGCATTATCTTAGTCATAATATTTCTTCTTGGGCTAGTTGAGCTCACCCTTTCTTTCCTTTATTCTCTTGAGGAAATGAGAACATAGGCTTGGGACGAGTCGGGGAGCGGAGTAATGGTCGAGAGGATAGCATTAGTAGTCCTCACTATTACGTGAAATAGTGTGATAATAGTTGTAATGAGGACTCCTTTTGAGTTTGTATAATATCTAGTAGACAATATTTGTATTAGAACTCACGGTTTATGTAAATATTGTACCACGACGAGTTATATTAATAAGTTGTATTTGAATTTATGTACCATGTAAGTGGCGACCCAAGATGGGTGGCGTATACCTAATTTTGGGGCGTCACGGTTGGTATCGAGCTTAGGGATATGATCCACAGGTGAGATGTGAGATAAGAACTAGGAGGGAGAGAGGGGAATTCCTTAGCTAGTATGACCTACCTAAATTTATTTGGTATTTAATTGGTCGGTCGAGAGTATAGGGATAATATGTGATATGTTAATTAACCCTTGTTTTGTGGCGGTGTTTGAGAATGACATCTGAAAATCTTTGAGATAAGCAATGAAGCACATGAGAGTGTTGATTCATTTCGAACAAAAGGTAACGACCAACAACACGATAATAATCATCTTTTGTGTAGCAGCTATCGAACAATGATAACCATCGTGGGGAAATTATCATGCTAAGAATGGTAACCACTTGATTGGTAATCATGGCAAAGATAATAGAAGTGGAAATTTCAAGAAGAAGGTCATTTAGCTCGATTTTTTTTGTGCACCAAAGTCGAGTCTAGTTGGGATAGGTGGCACCAAAGGTGGATATGACAAAACAAAATCGTTGGTTTTAGGAAGTGCATTTTTTATGACTTCTCAAAAAGTGGGTAACGACGAAGTTAGCAGGGGTTAGTTAATTATAAATTCTTGCGAAGTCTATACCTTATAAGATCTGGGTTCTACCCATTATTTTATCTCTCTTGCTTTGCGTTCAGCGTTTAAATTTGACTCAGGAGAAATTAGACTTTGACTTATTGGTTGAAACTTAGTTGGTAGAAACCTTCGTTACCTCCTATTTTATTAATCTTGTTTGATTCAAATAAACACTTTCACGTTACTGTCGATCTTATCTTTTTGAAAATACTTGCCTTTGATGTGATTTTAGAAATCGATTGGTTAACTACTCATCATTCTTTTTTAAGTAAGGTTGTTAGCTTTTATATTCTAACCAACTTTGTTATCTGAATTTCAAAGTAACCAAATCCTAAAGTTAATCATTTGTTATATCAAGCCATAAGTAAAAGCCCCGATCCTTTAGTTGTTGACTTCCTTGTGTGTGGAATGCAAAAAAGCCCGGACTTTACGTAAGCGACGTCGTGAATGAAGATGGCAAGTTGATAGGTATCATTGTGAGGTCTTATCTAGGTTAAGGGATAGAAGTCACGAGTTGGTATCGATGTGACGTCTTATCCAAGTCTTGGATGAAGTCACGTTTTGAATGATATTTCTATCATTAATAAATTTCTTGGCGTATTCTTGAAGACTTCTAGCCTACCTAGGCGTGAAATCGAATTTTGTATTGACCCCGATCTGAAAACCCATTTCTTAAACCCTCGAATATTTCTTGACTAAAATGAGCAGGTTCGTGGTTTATGATGAAAGTCATAATAAAAGCATTGGACTAATGAAAATCATGGGTATATGATGTATTAGTAAGTGTTATGATGAGTTATGTTGGTTAGTATGTGAAAACATGAAAGTTTCTTAGAAATCACAAAGTTGAAAATCAGATTTTGGTGAAAAGCGTAACATGAAATTCAATTGACCATATCTCTTATTATATTTTGAATTTTTGAGTGTGGTCAAGTCCTAGAGTTAGATCTATGAGTTACCTAACTAATCCAAGTGGAATTACTGGAAAAGGTGTTGTAGATTTTTGTGTGGACTGATTTTAGCAAAGGAGTGCAAAGCTGCAAAAATTTCAAAAAAAAAACTGCTGCCATGATTTTAGAGGGCTGTTTCGGCCACTTAAATTATGAGAAAAATTCTGGCCTTTTGGGACATGAAGGTATATGGTATAAAGTACCTCCTGTCCAAAAATGAGCTCATTACGACTTAAAATGAGCAAGTTATGACTATTTCAATATTTAGGTTTTTAAATGAAAAATGCTATAACGGAGTTCTATAACTCAGATGACCATGAAATTTAAACTAGAAGCTCACGTTAACATGTGTAAGGTCCTGCCAAGATTTGGGAATTTTTGGAGTTAAACTTGAGGTAGCTAATTTCTTAAGGAATTAATTAGAAATTGATTTTTGAAAAATAGTAAATGAATTTTAAAATTTAGAAAAAATATATTTTCATTATGGGACTATATTATACTAAATCCCAGAAAAGAAATATTTTTGGGACTGATTTGGTATTTTTCATGAAAATAGTTTAATTCTGAACATATGAGTTAAATATGTTATGTGAAATATAACAAAAGTTGAAAATAGGATTTTATGGCTAGAGAATCTATATAGAGTATATATGTATTTTTTTTTTGATGAGGATTTGATAATTGGTGATGATATCTTATGAGTATGGCATTTTGAATGATTAAATGCATTATATGGTAAAAGCGTAAACAATTGAGATAAATTGTTTATAAATTTAAGAAGTGATTAAAATATTGTTATAATATTAATGATATTAGATTATGAGAGTTATTAAGTGATTGATAACATGGGGATATTCTTGAATCTGGATAAATTATATTATAAATGTTTAATATTTATCCTTTATCTCATTTGATTGATTCTTTATATCATTATCCTCATGTTTATATTATGTTGAAAGTAAATACATGGCACTTTGTAGTGCGTAGATGGACTTGGTATGATTATGACCGAGGATTGTTCGGTATAATCATAGCAAGTAATTGTGAAAACCTGATTATCTTTGGTAGTAGTGCATGGATAATTTGTGGTGTGATCTTAATGAATACGATTATCTTTGGTAGTAGTCATGGATAATTTGTGGTTGATCTTAATGAATACGATTATCTTTGGTAGTAGTGCATGGATAATTTGTGGTCGTGATCTTAATGAATACCACGATTATCTTTGGTAGTAGTGCATGGATAATTTATGGTGGTGATCTTAATGAATACCACGATTATCTTTGGTAGTAGTGCATGGATAATTTGTGGTGATGAATACGATTATCTTTGGTAGTAGTGGATAATGGATAATTTTGGTAAATTTGTGGTGCGTGATCTTAATGAATACCACGATTATCTTTGGTAGTAGTGCATGGATAATTTGTGGTGCGTGAATCTTAATGAATACCACGATTATCTTTGGTAGTAGTGCATGGATAATTTGTGGTAATTAATGATATGAATACCACGATTATCTTTGGTAGTAGTGCATGGATAATTTGTGGTGCATTGATACTAATGAATACCACGATTATCTTTGGTAGTAGTGCATGGATAATTTGTGGTCGTGATCTTAATGAATACGATTATCTTTGGTAGTAGTGCATGGATAATTTGTGGTCGTGATCTTAATGAATACGATTATCTTTGGTAGTAGTGCATGGATAATTTGTGGTGCGTGATCTTAATGAATACCACGATTATCTTTGGTAGTAGTGCATGGATAATTAATTAATTGGTTGATATCTAATGAATATCCTTGGCACGTAGTGCGGGGATGATTCGATGATATGGATTAATTATTGGTGAGTCTCGTGATGAAATATTAATTCATGGATGTGGTAAAAAAAGTCTCTTTGGTAGTAGTGCATTGATAGACTTGGTATGATTATGACCACGGTTATTAGGTATAATCATGGTAGTAATTGAAAACACGAATATCCTTGGCGATGGTGCATGGATAATTAATGGTTGTGATACTATTAAAAAATGCGTCTCGGCATTATTGGTTTCTGATTGTATATCTTTGGCTTTGTAGTGCAAAGATGAATTGTTAATGAATATCTTTGGCGGATTGCAAAGATGAATTTAATATTTTTTAACGATAAAGGTATTGAGGTATCCTCACCTCTTTATCATACCAGTCGTACCCTAATTTGAGGCGAAATTCCATAAGGAGGAGATTGTGAGACCCAGTTTTATCGATAAAGATTTAAATTTTGTCGAAATAATTTTTAATATTATGGTGTGAATTTGAGATAATATTATAGTTGTGGGTAGTATTTATAAATTTTGCAAAGTATCAGTGGTTATATTATATTAGATTGGTGGGGAATATTAGGTTTAGCGGGGAATATTAAATACAACAGCTCAATCATTGGTGGACCCTAGCAATGAAATTATTGTCGGATTGAAAAGCGACAAAAATATTTTATTGAAATAACGGCGGAAGTTTTCTGGTTGATCTTGTTGAACTACTTTCGGTAGTAAAAGTGCGATGTCGTGTGGTTGCATAGTAGCTACGGTATTGATTATTGATGCTTATGTGAAAGTCACTCGGTTTGATTCCATTATTGTCGATTAATAATATGAATTATTATAGCGATAATGGCGTTTTGTTTTATTAATATTATTAGCGTAATAAAAGCGAAACATCTTTTATATAAAGCGAATACTTTATTAAAGTTATTACATAAATAGAATATATTATATTTTATTATGCATAGTGTTGCATAGTGTTTTGCATAGTGTTTTTTGCATAGTGTTGCATAGTGTTTGCATAGTAAAATGTTTTTATATAAATAGAATATATGATATTTTATTTAAAAGATTTTGCTTTAAATATGGATAGTCAGATTAAAATGTAAATCAATCTGGATAGTTCATGGATTAATTACTTATGCATTCTATTTTCCTATAAATAGAAGCTCGTTCCTTCATTATTTTCTTACGAATTCATTTGAAACTACTGAGAGAGAGAAATTATAGAGAAAGCTATAGAGAAAATCTATAGAGAAAAAGAAGAGTATACAGGTACTTCACTTTACTTTGATATCCGGTGTCTTTTACGGTAAGGGATATTATTTGTTGTACGGTAAGGGTGTTATTCTTTCTTATTCATGAAGAGAACTTACATTATTCCATTCATTATTATTACATTGGAATAACTTTTGTAAAAAGTGGCATACCTATACATAACTTTTGTATCTGTGCATACCTATACTTGGTGAAATCCTTATATTATTCCATTCTTATTTATTACATTGGAATAACTTTTGTATCTGTGAATCCCCTATACTTGGTGATCTTCTTACATTCCATTCTTTATTATTATTTGGAATATCACATGCATGTGTTTTATAGGACACAGTTTTGTTTGCGGACTTTATTCCGTTTATTCGCATTATTACATTGGAATATCACATGCATGTGTTTTACAGGACTTTATCATTCCATTGTATTATTATTGTTTTACATTTATTCCATTTTATTATTACATTTGGATCATCACATGCCGGTGTGAATTTCACGACTGGTTAGATTATTATTATTACATTTGGAATAACTTTGTCATCACAATCTGCATGCGTGGTGATTTCTTTTGTTATTCCATTCTTTATTATACCCGGTTGGTTAAAACTTTGACTTACATACTCCATGAAATTAGTAGAATATCCTTGATATTTGCGTTTCATCGATATCTTTTCATGGAAATATTCTTACGATCATTCTTGAATTTTACTCTACTGAAAAGCGATATCTTGTTGACAATTTGGGCGTTAATAATTCTGGGATAAAATAATTCTTGAACTTGTTTTATTGAATTATTATGTCATTGTCATCATCCTCATGTTATATTATGTTATCTTTGGCTTACGTGCATAGATGAACTTAGTATGATTATGACCGAGGGATCATTCGGTATAATCATGGCTTGATATAAATGATGTGATAAAAAAAGTCCTCGGTGGCACATGTAATGCGATGATGGATAGTTTTGGTATGATTATGACCGGGGGGTGATTCGGTATAGTCATGACCATTGATAATTTGATGAAAATCCTTGGCCAGTAGTGCGAGGATGATTAGATGTTATGGTTTATTCATTAAAATTTGAGTCTTAGTGATAAAATTGATGAAAACCTTTTAAAACCTAAAAGATAGTAGACTTTATTTTCTACTTGACTCTTTTAATGGATTGCATATTCATTGCGATTAAAGCTGGTTGTCTATTGTATTTTATCGGTTTAACATTGTTGAAGGCTAATGATAATTTATTACGCATTATCTTAGTCGTAATATTTCTTCTTGGGCTAGTTGAGCTCACCCTTTCTTTCCTTTATTCTCTTGAGAAATGAGAATATAGGCTGGGACGAGTCGGGGAGCGGAGTAATGGTCGAGGATAGCATTAGTAGTCCTCACTATTACGTGAAATAGTGTGATAATAGTTGTAATGAGGACTCCTTTTGAGTTTGTATAATATCTAGTAGACAATATTTGTATTCAAACTCACGGTTTATATATTGTATTATACCTGCGACAGATATATTAATAAGTTGTATTTGAATTTATGTACCATGTAAGTGGCGACCCAAGATGGGTGGCGTATACCTAATTTTGGGGGCGTCGCGGTTGGTATATCGAGCTTAGGGATATGATCCACAGCTAAGATGTGAGATAAGAACTAGGAGGGAGGGGAAATTCCTTATTAGTATGACCTACTAAATTTATTTGGTATTTAATTGGTTGGTCGATTCGGAGTATAGGGATAATATGTGATATGTTAATTAACCCTTGTTTTGTGGCGGTGTTTGAGAATGACATCTGAAAAATCTTTGAGATAAGCAATGAAGCACATGAGAGTGTTGATTATTTCGAACAAAAGGTAACGACCAACAACGATTATCGAACAATGATAACCATCGTGGGAAATTATCATGCTAAGAATGGTAACCACTTGGTGGTAATCATGGCAAAGATAATAGAAGTGGAAATTGCAAGAAGAAGGTCATTTAGCTCGATTTTGTTGTGCACCAAAGTCGAGTCTAAATTGGGGACGGTGGCACCAAAGGTGGATATGGACAAAACAAAGTCGTTGGTTTTAGGAAGTGCATTTTTCGTGACTTCTCAAAAAGTGAGTAAGCCGACGAAGTTAGCAGGTTAGTTAATTATAAATTCTTGAAGTCTATACCTTATAAGATATCTGGGTTCTACCCATTATTTTATCTCTCTTTGCTTGCGTTCAGCGTTTAAATTTGACTCAGGAGAAGTTAGACTTTGACTTATTAGTTGAAACTTCGTTGGTAGGAGCCTTCGTTACCTCTCTACTATTTTTTAAATCTTGTTTGATTCAAATAAACACTTTCACGTTACTGTCGATCTTATCTTTTTGAAAATACTTGCCTTTGATGTGATTTTAGGAATCGATTGGTTAACTACTCATCATTCTTTTAAATAAGGTTGTTAGCTTTTATATTCATAACCAACTTGTTATCACGAATTCAAAGTAACCAACTACTAAAAGTTAATCATTGTCATATCAAGCCATAAGTAAAAGAGCCCGAACCTTTCGTTGTTGACTTCCTTGTGTGGAATGCCGCAAAAGCCGGACTTTACGTGGCGCGACGTCGTGAATGAAGATGGCAAGTTTATAGGTATCATTGTGAGGTCTTATCTAGGTTAAGGGATAGAAGTCACATTGGTATCGATGTGACGTCTTATCCAAGTCTTGGATAAAAGTCACGATTTTGAATGATATTTCTATCATTAATAAATTTCTTGGCGTATTCTTGAAGACTTCTAGCCTACCTAGGCGTGAAATCGAATTTTGTATTGACCCCGATCTGAAAACCCATTTCTTAAACCCTCGAATATTTCTTGACTAAAATGAGCAGTTTACGTGGTTTATGATGAAAGTCATAATAAAAGCATTGGACTAATGAAAATCATGGGTATATAGTGGTATTAGTAAGTTTTATGATGAGTTATGTTGGTTAGTATGTGAAAACATGAAAGTTTCTTAGAAATCACAAAGAGTTGAAAATCAGATTTTGGTGAAAAACGTAACATGAAATTCAATTGACCATATCTCTTATTATATTTTGAATTTTTGAGTGTGGTCAAGTCCTAGAGTTAGATCTATGAGTTACCTAACTAATCCAAGTGGAATTACTGGAAAAGGTGTTGTAGATTTTTGTGTGGACTGATTTTAGCAAAGGAGTGCAAAGCTGCAAAAAGTCAAAAAAGCTCTTGCCATGATTTTAGAGGGCTGTTTCGGCCACTTAAATTATGAGAAAAATTCTGGCCTTTTGGGACATGAAAGTATATGGTATAAAGTACCTCCTGTCCAAAAATGAGCTCATTACGACTTAAAATGAGCAAGTTATGACTATTTCAATATTTAGGTTTTTAAAATGAAAAATGCTATATATAGGAGTTCTATAACTCAGATGACCATGAAATTTAAACTAGAAGCTCACGTTAACATGTGTAAGTCCTGCCAAGATTTGGGAATTTTTGGAGTTAAACTTGAGGTAGCTAATTTCTTAAGGAATTAATTAGAAATTGATTTTTTGAAAAATAGTAAATGAATTTTAAAAATTAGAGAAAAATATATTTTCATTATGGGACTATATTATACTAAATCCCAGAAAAGAAATATTTTTGGGACTGATTTGGTATTTTTCATGAAAATAGTTTAATTCTGAACATATGAGTTAAATATGTTATGTGAAATATAACAAAGTTGAAAATAGGATTTTATGGCTAGAGAATCCTATATAGAGTATATGCATATTTTTTTTGATGAGGATTTGATAATTGGTGATGATATCTTATGAGTATGGCATTTTGAATGATTAAATGCATTATATGGTAAAAGCGTAAACAATTGAGATAAATTGTTTATAAATTTAAGAAGTGATTAAAATATTGTTATAATATTAATGATATTAGATTATGAGATTATTAAGTGATTGATAACATGGGGATATTCTTGAATCTGGATAAATTATATTATAAATGTTTAATATTTATCCTTTATCTCATTTGATTGATTCTTTATATCATTATCCTCGTATTTATATTATGTTGAAAGTCATACATGGCTTTGGTGTGCATAGATGGACTTGGTATGATTATGATGAGACTTGGTATAATCATAACAGTAATAATTAATACACGATTATCTTTGGTAGTAGTGCATGGATAATTTGTGGTGTGATCTTAATGAATACACGATTATCTTTGGTAGTAGTGCATGGATAATTTGTGGTGCATTGATACTTAATGAATACTGATTATCTTTGGTAGTAGTGCATGGATAATTTGTATGCATTGATCTTAATGAATACGATTATCTTTGGTAGTAGTGCATGGATAATTTGTGGTGGTTGATACTTAATGAATACCACGATTATCTTTGGTAGTAGTGCATGGATAATTTGTGGTGCATAATCTTAATGAATACGATTATCTTTGGTAGTAGTGCATGGATAATTTGTGGTGCGTGATCTTAATGAATACCACGATTATCTTTGGTAGTAGTGCATGGATAATTTGTGGTGGTGATCTTAATGAATACCACGATTATCTTTGGTATAGTGCATGGATAATTTGTGGTCTGATCTTAATGAATACCACGATTATCTTTGGTAGTAGTGCATGGATAATTTGTGGTGCGTTGATCTTAATGAATACGATTATCTTTGGTAGTAGTGCATGGATAATTTATTGGTGCATGATCTTAATGAATACCACGATTATCTTTGGTAGTAGTGCATTGGATAATTTGTGGTGCGTGATCTTAATGAATACACGATTATCTTTGGTAGTAGTGCATGGATAATTAATTGGTGCGTGATCTTAATGAATATCCTTGGCACGTAGTGCGGGGATGATTCGATGATATGGATTAATTATTGAAATTTGAGTCTCGACAATGAATATTAATTCATGGATGTGGTAAAAAGTCGTCTTTGGTAGTAGTGCATTGATAGACTTGGTATGATTATGACCACGGATTATTAGGGTATAATCATGGCCGTAATTGAAAACACGAATATCCTTGGCGATGGTGCATGGATAATTAATTGGTTGTGATACTATTAATTTGCGTCTCGGCATTATTGGTTTCTGATTGTATATCTTTGGCTTTGTAGTGCAAAGATGAATTGTTAATGAATATCTTTGGTAGGATTGCAAAGATGAATTTAATATTTTTAACGATAAAGGTATTCAAGGTATCCTCACCTCTTTATCATACAGTCGTACCCTAATTTGAGGCGAAATTCCATAAGGAGGGAGATTGTGAGACCCAGTTTTATCGATAAAGATTTAAATTTTGTGAAATAATTTTTTAATATTATGGTGTGAATTTGAGATAATATTATAGTTGTGGGTAGTATTTATAAATTTTGCAAAGTATCACAGTGGTTATATTATATTAGATTGGTGGGGAATATTAGGTTTAGCGGGGAATATTAAATACAATGACTCAATCATTGGTGGACCCTAGCGAAATTATTGTCGGATTGAAAAGCGACAAAAATATTTTATTGAAATAACGGTGGGAAGTTTTACTGGTTGATCTTGTTGAACTACTTTCGGTAGTAAAAGAAATGCGATGTCGTGTGGTTTGCATAGTAGCACACGGTATTGATTATTGATCTTATGTGAGAAGTCACTCGGTTTGATTCCATTATTATCGATTAATAATATGAATTATTATAGCGATAATGGCGTTTTGTTTTATTAAATATTATTAACGTAATAAAAGCGAAACATCTTTTTATATAAAATAGAATACTTTATTAAAGTTATTACATAAATAGAATATATTATATTTTATTATGCATAGTGTTGCGTAGTGTTTTTTGCATAGTGTTTTGCATAGTGTTGCATAGTGTTTGCATAGTAAAATGTTTTTATATAAATAGAATATATGATATTTTATTTAAAAGATTTTGCTTTAAATATGGATAGTCGAGTTAAAGTAAATCAATCACTGGATAGTTCATGGATTAATTACTATGCATTCTATTTTCCTATAAATAGAAGCTCGTTCCTTCATTATTTTCTTACGAATTCATTTGAAACTACAGAGAGAAATTATAGAGAGAAGCTATAGAGAAAAATCTATAGAGAGAAGAAGAAGAAGATTACGGTACTTCTTCTTCTTTGATATCTTTCTTTTACGGTAAGGGATATTATTTTTGTACGGTAAGGTGTTATTCTTTCTTATTCTTGAAGAGAACTTACATTATTCCATTCATTATTATTACATTGGAATAACTTTTGTAAAAAGGCATACCTATACATAACTTTTATATCATACATACCTATATACTTGGTGAAATCCTTATATTATTCCATTCTTATTATTACATTGGAATAACTTTGTGTCTCTGTGAGAATCCCCTATTTGGTGACATTATTCCATTCTTTATTATTACATTGGAATATCACATGCATGTGTTTTACAGGGACTGGTTCCATTTTTTATTATTGGAACATCACATTACATGTTTTACATCACACAGGTTCCGTCTTTATTTTACTGGACACAATTCCTGTCATGTGTTTTACAGGATTAGTTCATCTTTATTATTACATTGGAACATCACATGGGTGTGAATTTCACGACTTTGGTTAAGTTATTATTATTACATTGGAATAACTTTTATCATCTGATATCTGCGCGTGCGTGGTGATTTCTTTTGTTATTCCATTCTTTATTATACCCGGTTGGTTAAAACTTTGACTTCTATACTCCATGAAATTAGTAGAATATCCTTGATATTTGCGTTTCATCGATATCTTTTCATGGAAATATTCTTACGATCATTCTTGAATTTTACTCTACAAAGCGATATCTTGTTGACAATTTGGGCGTTAATAATTCATGGATTAAATAATTCTTGAACTTGTTTTATTGAATTATTATGTCATTGTCATCATCCTCATGTTATATTATGTTATCTTTGGCTTACGTGCGTAGATGAACTTAGTATGATTATGACCGAGGATCATTCGGTATAATCATGACTTGATATAAATGATGTGATAAAAAGTCCTCGATGGCTTTGTAATGCGATGATGGATAGTTTTTGGTATGATTATGACCGGGGGTGATTCGGTATAGTCATGACCATTGATAATTTGATGAAAATCCTTGGCCAGTAGATACGAGGGATGATTAGATATTGTGGTTTATTCATTAAAATTGAGTCTTAGTGATAAAAATTGATGAAAACCTTTTAAAACCTAAAAGATAGTAGACTTTATTTTCTACTTGACTCTTTTAATGGATTGCGTATTCATTTGCAGATTAAAGCTGGTTGTCTATTGTATTTTATCGGTTTAACATTGTTTGAAGGCTAATGATAATTTATTACGCATTATCTTAGTCATAATATTTCTTCTTTGGGCTAGTTGAGCTCACCCTTTCTTTCCTTTATCTCTTGAAATGAGAACATAGGCTTGGGACGAGTCGGGGAGCGAAGTAATGGTCGAGAGGATAGCATTAGTAGTCCTCACTATTACGTGAAATAGTGTGATAATAGTTGTAATGAGGACTCCTTTTGAGTTTGTATAATATCTAGTAGACAATATTTGTATTCAAACTCTCGGTTTATGTCGTATGTACACCTGACGAGATTATATTAGTAAGTTGTATTTGAATTTATGTACCATGTAAGTGGCGACCCAAGATGGGTGGCGTATACCTAATTTTGGGGCGTCAACATTGAGCACAAGCGGGAGAGATAAATGAATAGAGTAGCACCGGTATCAAGTAAGGTATAAACTTCGCAAGAATTTATAAATAGCTTACCCGTGATCACCTCGTTTGGGTTCCTCGCATTTTGACCGATCACAACAAACTCTCTTCCTAATCGTTGACTTTGACTTTTCTCGGGACGATCTTTTCAGTCGCCCCCGCTGAACTAGGTTTCGCTTCTTGTCTGATCTCGAAGCGATATGTCCTTCCTTTCCACAATTATAGCATACCTTGAACTGCTGGGCGCTTTGGTGATATGTCCCTCTTTTCCGTATTTGTAACATTTGACCGGTGGTCGTTCTCCTCCCTTAGAACCCGATTCTTTGTAAAGACTGCTGTCGTCTTCGCATAATTAGTTGTTAAATCTCCTCTTTTAAAATCTCCTCCTGACTCGCTTCTTCTATTTTCATGGCCATGATTACCACCAGGAGTGGTTACCATTTTTGTCCGTCTGTTTCTTTCTCCGCCGGTTATCATTATTACATTGATCGCTATCTCTGAATACGATCCTGGTTGTGGTCCCTCGGTTGTGCGCACTTTTCGTTATCTCGCTCTAATAATTGAGCCTGCTTACAACATCTCGAATAGAGAAAATTTATGAGAAATGAGATCTTGACGTATCTTGGGATTTCAAACCTCTAAGAAACATCCGTGTCATACGTTCCTCATTCTCCACCAAATGAGGTGCAAACACGGATAACTCTCTATGAACTTTGCCTCGTCTTTGAGACACCGCCGTGTTGTTCTCGCTCGGTCTAATGAACTCCACTTCCTTCATATGACGAACACTTTCGGAAAGTATTTGTCATTAAATAGTTCTGAAAGCGTCTCCCAAGACATCTTTGAGTCTGCGTTGGATGGAGTGCACGCTTCCTACGAGACTCCCACCAATGATACTCCCGCCACGGAACATAAAGGTGGCGAATGGAACCTTCTGTTCCTCCGTGCATCCCAAGACATCGAATATGTGGCGCCCCAAAATAGGTATACATCACCCATTCTCGAGTCGCCAAATACATGGTACGTAAACAACTACAACTTTATTATTACAACAAGAAAAGCGTGAGTTTGAATACAAATATTATCTTCTAGAAAATATCTATACTCAAATAAATCCTCATCACATTTATTGATACATTATTTTACAAAATGGTGAGGACTACTAAACAACTTTTTCTAGAACCTTCATTCTATACCCCAGAGCTAATTACTCGCTATATTCTCGCCTCACGAGAAGAAAAAATGGAACAAAAAGAAAAGGGTGAGCTCAACTAGCCCAATAAAAGAATATTATGACTAAGATAATATACAACAAATTATCGTTAGTCTTCAACAGGAAAAAATCTAATAGAATACAATAGACAACAAATTTTAAATCAATATTAGCAATGAAATAATAATTCATTAGAAGAGTTAATTAGAGAATGCAAACTACTATCTTCTATGTATGAATTTAAAAGTTCATCGTCTATCTTTTATCCTGTAACATCAATCAATATACATCTGGAATCAAATATTCATCTTTGCACTACAGGCGAAGATATTCATCGATTAATTCATGTTCATCTAAACACTGTTCATCTTTGCACTACGGGCGAAAGATATTCTTCGAAAATCATTCATCTTTACACTTTACAGCCAAAGATATTCAATAATATCATCATTTAAGGCCGAGGATTATGAAAATATTTTTAAAGAAACGAATCCAAAGAAACAAAATGACAAGGATTAAGGATTAAGGATTAGTACTTTGTTTTATCCACGTCCAAAAATACCTCAAAAATAATCATAGTGGTGTAAAATTCAAGAATGATCAAAACATGGATACAATCAAAGCTAGTATCCATAATAGATATTTTGGACAAAAAGAAGAAATTTCATTTTTCTATGAATAGTCTTGTTAAGTGAATAGTTGTGACGCCCCCAAAATTAGGTATCGTCACCCATCTTGGGTCGCCACTTACATGGTACATAAATTCAAATACAAACTTAATTATTCATCATAGCGTGTAACATACGACAATACATAAAGCGAGAGTTCTAATAGGAATATTGTCATTTAGACAATATCCATACTCAAGGAGTCCTCATTACAATTATTATCACACTTTATTTCACGAATAGTGAGGACTACTAATTCTATCTTGGGACCATCACTCGTTTCCCCAACTCGTCCCAAATATATTCTCATTTCACGAAGAGAAACGGTGAAAGAAAGAAAGGTGAGCTCAACTAGCCCAAGAAGAAATATTATGACTAAGATAATGCGTAATAAATTATCATTAGCCTTCAACAATGTTAAACCCGATAAAATACAATAGACAACCGGTTTAATCTGCGGTGAATATCTGATCCATTAAAAAAGTCAAGTAGAAAATAAAGTCTACTATCTTTTAGGTTTTAAAAGGTTTTCATCAATTTTATCACTAAGACTCGGTTTAATGAATAAACCACAATATCTAATCATCCACATTACACTACGGTCGAGGATTTTCATCAAATTATCAATGGTCAAATTATCTTAGAATCACCCCTCAGTCATAATCATACCAAAACTATCCATCATTGCATTACAAAGCCAATTTGAGGACTTTTGTCACATCATTTATATCAAGCCATGATTATACCGAATGAACCACAGTCATAATCATACTAAGTTCATCTATGCACGTAAGCGAAAGATAACTTTCAACATAATATAAACATGAGGATGATGACAATGATATAAGAATTCAATAAAACAAGTTCAAGAATTAATTTCTCTAGGATTTATTAACGTCCAATTGTCAACAAGATCTTGTTTTGTAGAGTAAAATTCAAGAATGATCGGAAGAATATTTCCATGAAAGATCTTTGGATGAAACGCAAATATCGAGGATATTCTACTAATTTCATGGAGTATAGAAATCAAAGTTTTAACCAATTTGGGTATAATAAAGAATGGAATAACAAAAGAAATCACCATGTATCGCGTGATTGCGCATGATACGAGTTATTCAATGAATAATAATAACGGAACCGGGTTAGGTGAAATTCACAAGCGAGGATGATCCAACGAATAATAAATCTTTGAATAATAAACAATGGAACCCGAGTCCGTGTAAAACACACGATGGGATATTCAATGAATAATAAATGCGAATAATAAACAATGGAACGAGTCCGTAAAACACACGAACGAGGATATTCCAACGAGAATAATAAAGAATAGAATAACGAAGAAGATCACCAAGTATAGGGGATTAGCATTATCTGAGTTATTCAATGAATAAATAAGAATGGAATAATATAAGGATTTCACCAAGTATAGGGTATCTGCGTTATCAAAGGTTATGTATAGGGTATGCCACTTTTACAAAGTTATTCAACGAGAATAATAATGAATGGAATAACGAAGTTCTCTTCATGAATAAGAAAGAATAACACCCACTTACAGATTACAACAAATAATATCCCTTCTAGTAAAAGACACTTTGGATATCAAAGTAGTGAAGTACCGAATACTCTTCTTCTTTCTCTCTATAGATTTTCTCTCTATAAGCCTTCTCTATAATTTCTCTCTCAGAGTTTCGATGAATTAAATAAGAAAATAATGAAGGAATGAGCTTATTTATAGGAAAATAGAATGCATAGTATTTAATCCATGAGCGGTCCAGATTGATTTACTTTAATCATTTGTCCATATTTAAAGCAAAATCTTTTAAATAAAATATCATATATTCTATTTATATAAAAACATTTTACTATGCAAACACTATGCAACACTATGCAAAACACTATGCAAAACAACTATGCAACACTATCGTAATAAAATATAATATATTCTATTTATAGAATAACTTTAATAAAGTATTCTATTTTATATAAAAATATGTTTACATTTTATTACGTTAATAATACGAATAAAACAAAACGTCATTATCGCTTATAATAATTCATATTATTTATCGGCAATAATGGAATCAAACCGAGTGACTTCTCACAAGCATCAATAATCAATCTTGTGTAATGCTTCTTATACAACCACACGACATCTTACTTTTACTACTGAGTAGTTCAACAAGATCAACGGTAAAACTTCCGCCGTTATTTTTGATAAAATATTTTTGTCGTTTTCTCGATCCGAATGATAATTTTGTTAAGGTCCACCAATGATTGAGTAGTTATCACGAATATTCCCTGCTTCAAACCTAATATTCCCGACCAATCGAATATAATATAACCACTTGCATACTTTTGCAAAATTTATAAATACTACCCACAACTATAATATTATCTCAAATTCACACCATAATATTAAAAATTATTTCGACAAAATTTAAATCTTTATTGATAAAATCTGGGGTCTCACAATCTCCCCTCCTTATGGAATTTACGCCCTCGAAATTAGGTGCGATACACAGTATGATAAAGAGGTGAGGATACCTTGAATACCTTTATCGTTAAAAATATTAAATTCATCTTCGTAATCCTACCAAAGATATTCATTAACAATTCATCTTTTGCACTACAGGGCCAAAGATATACAACTATAAAACCAATAATCTTTGAGACGCACTAATAGTATCAACGACCACGAATTATCCATGCACCAACGGCAAGGATATTCGTGTTTTCAATTACGATCATGATTATACCGAATAATCCTTGGTCGTAATCATACCAAGTCTATCAATGCACTACTACCAAAGATGACTTTTACCACATCCATGAATTAATATTTCATTCTTTGAGACTCATTTCGATAATTAATCCATATCATCGAATCATCCTCGCACTACGGGCCAAGGATATTCATTAGTATCACGACCACGAATTATCCATGCACTACTACCAAAGATAATCGTGTATTCATTAATATCACGACCACAAATTATCCAAGCACTACTTACCAAAGATAATCGTGTATTCATTAGTATCACGACCACAAATTATCCATGCACTACGACCAAAGATAATCGTGTATTCATTAGTATTACGACGACCACAAATTATCCATACTACGTGACGAAAGATAATCGTGTATTCATTAGTATCACGACCATAAATTATCCATGCACTACTACTGAAGATAATCGTGTATTCATTAGTATCCGACGACCAAAATTATCCATGCACTACTACCAAAGATAATCGTGTATTCATTAGTATCACGACCACAAATTATCCATGCACTACGACCAAAGATAATCGTGTATTCATTAGTATCACGACCACAAATTATCCATGCACTACGACCAAAGATAATCGTGTATTCATTAGTATCACGACCACAAATTATCCATGCACTACGGCCAAAGATAATCGTGTATTCATTTACGGTTATGATTATACCGAACAATCCCTGGTCATAATCATACCAAGTCCATCTACCTTACTGACAGCCACGAGATGACTTTCAACATAATATAAGCATGAGGATAATGATATAAAGTGTGACGCCCCCAAAATAGGTATACATCACCCATTCTGAGTTGTCAATACATGGTACAGAAACAACTACAACTTTACTATTACAACAGTAAAACTGTGAGTTTGAATACAAATATTATCTTCTGAACAATATCTATACTCAAATAAATCCTCATCACATTTATTGATACATTATTTTACAAAATGGTGAGGACTACTAAACAACTCTCTCTAGAACCTTCATTCCATACCCAGGACTGCATTTCGCTATATTCTCGCCTCCCGAGAAAAAATGGAACAAAAAGAAAGGGTGAGCTCAACTAGCTCGAGAAAGAATATTATGACTAAGATAATATACAACAAATTATCGTTAGTCTTTCAACAGGAAAAATCTAATAGAATACAATAGACAACAAATTTTAAATCAATATTCGCAATGAAATAATAATTCATTAGAAGAGTTAAGTAGAAATGCAAACTACTATCTTCTATGTATGAATTTAAAAGTTCATCGTCTATCTTTTATCAACAGTAACATCAATCAATATACATCCGAATCAAATATTCATCTTTGCACTACAGGGCGAAGATATTCATCGATTGGTCATGTTCATTTAAACACTGTTCATCTTTGCACTACTACCAAAGATATTCTTCAGAAATCATTCATCTTTGCACTACTGAGCCAAAGATATTCAATAATATCATCATTTAAGGCGAGGATGATGAAATTTTTTTTTTTTTTAAGAAAGCGAATCGGTGAAACAAAATGACAAGGATTAAGGATTAAGGATTAAGTACTTTATTTTATCCACGTCCAAAATACCTCAAAAATAATCACGGTGGTGTAAAATTCAAGAATGATCAAAACATGGATACAATCAAAGCTAGTATCCATAATAGATATTTTGAACAAAAAGAAGAAATTTATTTTTCTATGAATAATAGTGAGTATCGTGAATAGTCTTGAGTATCGTGAATAGTAACTCAACACCAAAAGATAAAAATTCCACAAAAAACATCTTCACGCTTCATGAATAGTACTTGTGAATAAGAACTTCGTGAATAGTAACTCATGAATAATAACTTCGTGAATAGTAACTCATGAATAAATAACCCAGAAGCATGAAAAAGTTCCAAATTTGATAAAAAGTTCCAACCAATATTTCAAAGATAATGATATTGAAGAAATAATATCATTTGAGAAGAAAATAACATCCTTTACCTCAAAATAACCGTACTTATTTGAATTTGGATATAGTCTTGATGAAACTTGCACTTTGAATAGCAATACTCAAAGTATACTCAAAATACTCACAAGAATCATTCGATAATATAGAGAGAAATAGAGAAAAACTTGAGTTTACGGTGTGATTTTCAATTCTAACCTAAGCACTTTATTTATAGGAAAATGCTTAGAACGCCAAAGAGACTAAATTAATAAATTATTATTATTATTCTTCGCCTCCTCCTTGGAAAATCAAGTGACCCAAAGACCTCTCCACTCTTGAACAAAAAAACAATTCAAAGACATGCATTCAATTACCAACAAAAAAAGTGGGGCCTACTCATTTAATAAAAATTATTTTATTTTCTAAAACTTCAACAATTCATAGAAAATAAATCGGTTATCGAAAAATCTGAATTCTATATCCATTCTGCTTTGAATCGAATTCTCTACAACTTTACGAAGAAATTTTTCCAAATTCCAAACGAAAAATGACCAAAATCAAAGATACTGGATAAGTTTTCTAATTTCCTTATCTTCCTTTCTCTTTCTTCCTTTCCCATAATTCTCCACTAACTCTCTCTCTTTCCCCACTTTCTTCTCTTACCCCACCACTTCTTCCACACACACACACAAATACGTATATATATATATATATATATATATATATATATACATTAAAATATTTACAATTATTAAATAATTCCAATTCTATCTTCTCTCTTCCACCTCATCTATTTATAAACCATGAATTTATTGTAAAAATATCACCATCAACATATTATTAAAATAATATATTTAAATGAATTATTTTATCGAAAAAGATAAAATATTAATTTTCAACAATTGTCATTTAAAATTTTTCTCCATTTATATCCATATAAAATCAATATTTTCCTCATCATATGAATCAATAATTAATTATTCTTAAATAATATTACGGGATCACAATATTGACAACCGACAGCGGTTCCTGGAAGAGGGGCTTTCCAATAAGGATCTCTCTTCTTCTTGGCGCGCAATTAGGTGACCAAACCTCTCCTTGATGTAACTTTCTAGACATTGCCAATAATGTTTTCTAATATTATTATTCGGATAATATGAATTATTGCTCCGATAATGGAAAATCTTGTGTAATGACAATTATTGAAACAACAACAATATAAAATATCAACGTAACAATTATTGAATCAATAAAATAAAATCTTTGAGCGATGGTAATTATTGTAACAATTATTGAGTAGTGCCTTCTTTACGTAAGAATCAATAATTGGTGCAATCTGCAAATCTTCTTCGTTCAACAACGCCAGATTAGTGTGTTTTAACCACACCGTATTCCAACAAGATAATTAACGGTAATAACTACGCCGTTATTTTTAAACAACTTATATTTGTGCTTTCTCATCCAATCGCTTTCAGTTATGGGGCCCACACATAGGCTGCGTCGTCGTCGTTTAATATTCCCAAGCAGTCTGAATATTCCACGACCAAACGAATATTCCCTCAACAACAATGAATATTTTATAACCACTTGCTTATTTTGAAATATTTGCGTATTTAACCCTAACTATCCACATTAATCAAATCAACCCTTACTATTTCAAAATAATAAATAGAAAAAATTAAATTTCATTAATAATAAGTTGGGGTCTTACATAAAGAATCAATCAATGAGATAAAGGATAAATATAAAACATTTATAATATAATTTATCCGAGATTCAAAAATATCCCCATGTTATCAATCACTTAATAATCTCATAATCTAATATCCTTAATATTATAACAATATTTTAATCACTTCTTAAATTTATAAACAATTTATTTCAATTGTTTACGCTTTTACCATATAATGCATTTAATCATTCAAAAATGCCATACTCATAAGATATCATCACCAATTATCAAATCCCTCATCAAAAAAAAAATATGCATATATACTCTATATAGGATTCTACTAGCCATAAAATCCTATTTTCAATTTATTACTTCACATAACATATTTAACTCATATGTTAAGTAACTAAACTATTTTCATGAAAAATACCAAATCAGTCCCAAAAATATATTTTTTTACGGATTTAGCATAATATAGTCCCATAATGAAAATATATTTTCTCTAAATTTTTAAAATTCATTTACTATTTTTCAAATATCAATTTCTAATTAATTCCTTAAGAAATTAGCTACCTCAAGTTTAACTCCAAAATTCCCAAATCTTGGCAGGATCTTACACATGTTAACGTGATCTTCCAGTTTAAATTTCATGATCATCGGGTTATAGAACTCCTCAGTTATAGCGTTTTAAATCGGAAAAACCTAAATATTGAAATAGTCATAACTTGCTCATTTTAAGTCAGAATGAGCTCATTTTTGGACAGGAGGTACTTTATACCATATACTTTCATGTCCCAAAATGCCAGAATTTTTCTCATAATTTAAGTGGCAGAAACAGCCCCTCTAAAATCATGGCGTGAACTTTTTCGGTTTTTGCAGCTTTGCACTCCTTTGCTAAAATCAGTCCACACAAAAATCTACAACACCTTTTCCAGTAATTCCACTTGGATTAGTTAGGTAACTCATATATCTAACTCTAGGACTTGACCACACTCAAAAATTCAAAATATAATAGGAGATATGGTCAATTGAATTTCATGTTACGTTTTTCACCAAAATCTGATTTTCAACTCTTTGTGATTTCTAAGAAACTTTCATGTTTTCACATACTAACATACATAACTCATCATAACACTTACTAATACCACGAATACCCATGATTTTCATTAGTCCAATGCTTTTATTACGACTTTCATCATAAACCACGTAAACTGTTCATTTTAGTTGAAGAAATATTTGAGGGTTTAAGAAATGGGTTTTTGTACTGGGGTCAATACAAAATTCGATTTCACGTTCTAGGGTAGGCTAGGAAGTCTTGAAGAATACGCCAAGAAATTTATTAATGATAGAAATATCATTCAAAATTGTTACTCTCGTCCAAGACTTGGATAGTACGTCACATTAATACCAACTGTGACTTCTATCCCTTAACCTGGATAACACCTCACAATGATACCTATCAACTTGTCATCTTCAGTCACGACGTCGCCTATAGAAAGTCTGGCTTCGGTGCATTCCACACAAGGAAGTCAACAACGAAAGGTTTGGGGCTCTTTACTTATGGCTTGATATAACAGTGATTAACTTTAGGGTTTGGTTACTTTGAATTAGATAATAACAGTTGGTTAGGAATATGAAAGCTAACAACCTTACGAAAAACATGATGAGTAGTTAACCAATCGACTCCTAAAATCTCATCAAAGGCAAGTATTTTCAAAAAGATAAGATCGACAGGTAACGTGAAAGTGTTTATTTGAATCAAACAAGATTTAAAAATAGTAAGCGATAACGAAGGCTCCTACTAATGAAGTTTCAACTAATAAGTCAAAGTTTAACTTCTTGAGTCAAATTTAAGCGTTGAACACAACTAGGTGAAATAAAAGAGTGGGTAGAACTGGTATCTAACACGGTATAGACTTATGAGAGCTTATGATTAACTTACCCGTGATAATTTTATTCGGGTTCCTCGTCACGAGAAAAAAAACGCTCTCTCTTAAACTACTCGAAGCTTTGGTTTATGCAGGATGACCTTTGGTGCCTCCATCCTAGTTGAATTTGTCTTGATGGCACGACAAAATCGAGCTAAGTGACCTTCTCTTCCACAATTATAACATGCTTTGACTGCATGGCGCGATTCGATCGATGTGTCCCTCTCTCGCATTTGAAGCATATGATAGGTGGTCTTTCTCCTTCCTTAACAACGGGTCTTTGGTCTTTGCGTCTTTCCATCATCGTTGAATCTCCTTTTCTTGAAATGTCCATTCTTATTATTTTGGCCACGATTACCACACCGTTGGTTACCATATCTCGCCCATTGATTCCCTCACGCTTGTTGTCACCGCTTCGATGACTACTCTCATTGGTATTATAATTTCTTACGGCCTCTCTTTTAGTTGTGTTGACTTTCGTTATCGCGCTCCACTAATCGAGCCCTATTTACAACATCTGAATACAAACACGGTTTATGAGAAATAAGATGTTGGCGTATCTCCGACTTCAAACCTCTTAAAAACATTAGCGCCATTCTCTCTTCATTATCCACCAGAGTGGGGCCCTTGAATCGTGATAACTCATAAATTTTGCCTCGTATTGCGACACGGTCATATTGTTTTGTTCCAACTTGATAAACTCCACCTCCTTCATGTGGCAATACTTTCGGGAAAGTATTTGTCGTTGAAACGACTCTGGAACTTCTCCCAAGATATCTTGATCTGACGAGGTTGAGTACGTTTCTGGATTCCCACCGATGTCGCCTCTCCAAAAGACACGTAAAAGCGGCAAAGGGAACCTTTTGCTCCTCGGAGCATCCCAAGATATCAAATATCTTGGTAATCTGCTTTATCCATGCTTCCGCGAAAGTGGTTTTGGCTCTCCCTTAAACTCCGGTGGTCCCAGCTCCTTGAATTGTTTAGCGGTGACCAGCGAGAGTTTTCCGTGTTTCCACCTACGTTTTGGACGAAGTCGCTTTTACCGATGTTGCATGAATTCTAAAAACCTCTTAAGCGTACCATCGTTAAATCGATTGATCGGTGTTGTTGTTTACGGGAGGATTATCGCCATCTGTTGCACATTGTCCTGATTATTGATGCGTGGAGAATCAGCGGTCTCACATGCTCCATTGCTTTATTCTCAACATTCTCGGATGCCATTTTCAAACACTTTGCCACAAAATAAGGGTTAATTGACATACAACATATTATCACTATACTCGTGAGACCAATCAAATACCAAATAAACTTAGGTAGGTCATACTAGCGAAGAAATTCCTTATCTCTCCCTCCTAGTTCTCGGGTCTCACATCTTAGCCAGGGGATCGTATCCTAAGCTCGATACCAACCGTGGCGCCCCAAAATTAGGTATATGTCACCCATCTTGGGTCGCCACTTACATGGTACATAAATTCAAATACAAACTTAATTATACATACGTAGGTAACAACATACGACAATACATAAACCGAGAGTTCTAATAGAATATTATCATTTAGACAATATCCATACTCGAGGAGTCCTCATTACAATTATTATCACACTATTTCACGCGAAATAGTGAGGACTACTAATGCTATCTTGAGGACCATCACTCGTTTCCCCAACTCGTCCCGGCTATATTCTCATTTCACGAAGAAAACGGTGAAAGAAAGGGTGAGCTCAACTAGCCCGATAAGAAATATTATGACTAAGATAATGCGAATAAATTATCATTAGCCTTCAACAATGTTAAACGATAAAATACAATAGACAACCGGTTTAAGCTGCGGTGAATATCTGATCCATTAAAAGAGTCAAGTAGAAAATAAAGTCTACTATCTTTTAGGTTTTAAAAGGTTTTCATCAATTTTTATCACTAAGACTCGGTTTAATGAATAAACCACAATATCTAATCATCCACATGTACCACGGTCAAGGATTTTCATCAAATTATCAATGGTCATGACTATACCGAATCACCCTGGTCATAATCATACCAAAACTATCCATCAACGTGCATTACAGGCCCTTTGAGGACTTTTGTCACATCATTTATATCAAGCCGTGATTATCTTAAGAATGAACCACAGTCATAATCATACTAAGTTCATCTATGCATCGTAAGCGAAGATAACTTTCAACATAATATAAACATGAGGATGATGACAATGATATAAGAATTCAATAAAACAAGTTCAAGAATTAATTTCTCTAGGATTTATTAACGTCCAATTGTCAACAAGAATCTTTGTTTTGTAGAGTAAAATTCAAGAATGATCGGAAGAATATTTCCATGAAAAGATCTTTGGATGAAACGCAAATATCAAGGATATTCTACTAATTTCATGGAGTATAGAAGTCAAAGTTTTAACCAATTTGGGTATAATAAAGAATGGAATAACAAAAGAAATCACCGTGCATGCGGTACTTGCGCATGGGCAAGTTATTCAAATGAGAATAATAATAACGGAACCGGTCGGGTGAAATTCACAATCGGCGGGATGATCAACGAATAATAAATGCTGAATAATAAACAATGGAACCGTGTCCGTGTAAAACACCTGACGCATGATATTCAAATGAATAATAAATGCGAAATAATAAACAATGGAACCGAGTCCGGTGTAAAACACACGAGACAGGATATTCCAACGTAATAATAAAGAATAGAATAACGAGAAGAAGATCACCAAGTATAGGGGATTCCAGCGTTATCTGAGTTATTCCAACAGAATAAATAAGAATGGAATAATATAAAGATTTCACCAAGTATAGGGTATCTGGCGTATCGAGGTTATGTATAGGGTATGCCACTTTTACTGAGTTATTCAACGAATAATAATGAATGGAATAACGAAGTTCTCTTCATGAATAAGAAAGAATAACACCCCTTACTTGATCTGACAAATAATATCCACTACCGTAAAAGACCTTTGGATATCAAAGTAGTGAAGTACGTAATATACTTTCTTCTTTCTCTCTATAAATTTTTCTCTCTATAAACTTCTCTCTATAATTTCTCTCTCTAGAGTTTCAAAGAATTAAATGAGAAAATAATGAAGGAATGAGCTTCTATTTATAGGAAAATAGAATGCATAGTAATTAATCCATGAGCGGTCCAGTTGATTTACTTTAATCGACGATTCCATATTTAAAAGCAAAATCTTTTAAATAAAATATCATATATTCTATTTATATAAAAACATTTTACTATGCAAACACACTATGCAACACTATACAAAACACTATGCAAAACACTATGCATAATAAAATATAATATATTACATTTATAGAATAACTTTAATAAAGTATTACATTTTATATAAAAGATGTTTCGCTTTATTACGTTAATAATACGAATAAAACAAAACGTCATTATCATTATAATAATTCATATTATTAATCGACAATAATGGAATCAAACCGGTGACTTCTCACATAAGCATCGATAATCAATCACCGGTGTCTTTCTTGTATGCAACCACACACGACATCTTTGTACTTTTACTACTGAGTAGTTCAACAATGATCAACGGTAAAACTTCCGCCGTTATTTCAATAAAATATTTTTGTCGTTTTCTCAATCCGATGATAATTACATTATGGGGTCCACCAATGATTGGTAGTTGTCTGAATATTCTCTGCTAAACCTAATATTCCCCAGGCCAATCGAATATAATATAACCACTTGCATACTTTGCAAAATTTATAAATACTACCCAAAACTATAATATTATCTCAAATTCACACCATAATATTAAAAATTATTTCGACAAAATTTAAATCTTTATTGATAAAATCTGGGTCTCACAATAGTCTTGTATATCGTGAATAGTAACTCTCACACCAAAAGATAAAAATTTCACAAAAAATATCTTCACGCTTCATGAATAGTACTTTATTGAATAGTAACTTCGTGAATAAGAACTCGTGAATAGTAACTTTCGTGAATAGTAACTCATGAATAATAACCCGAAATGAAAAAGTTCCAAATTTGATAAAAGTTCCAACCAATATTTCAAAGATAATGATATAGAAGAAATAATATCATTTGAGAAGAAAATAACATCCCTTACCTCGAAAGATTAGTACTTAAATTTGGAATCTGTATATAGTCTTTGAAGGAACTTGCACCGTCTAACAATACTCAAAGTATACTCAAAATATTCACAAGAATACGCGATAATATAGAGAGAAAAACTGATTTACGGTGTGATTTTCAATTCTAACCTAAGCACCCTATTTATAGGAAAATCTTTAGAACACCAAAGCGAAAAAATTTAATAAAATATTAATATATATATATAAGATTTCTACGCCAACCTTCCTAGATCTGATCTCAGCTCATTATGCACATGTTGTAGCCCTACAAAACAAACAAAAAACGTTTTTATTATTTAAAATATTTTAAACTTCCAAAAATCAATTATTTTTGAACTTGAAACTTCAATAATTCATAATAAATAGCCCTTCTATCAGAAAATTCAATCTCGCGTGTTTTTATAGAAAATTCAATTCTATACAAATTTACGTAAGAAAGTTTTCCAAATTCCAAACAAAAATTGACCAAAATTCACAAACGGGATTTTACAAGCTATAATCAAATTTCAATTCAATAAATGGGGTCCACCGACATGTTTAACATGTTTTAAATATTTATTGCAACAAAAATACTCTTCCTCCTCAGATACTCATATATCCCACATTCATTGTAAAAATATCACCATTATTATATTATTAAAATATAATAATACATTTAAATGAATTATCTTATCGTAAAAAGATAAAATTTCAATTTTCAACAATTGTCACATTAAAATTTTCTCCATCTATATCCACATAAAATCAATATTTTCCTCATCATATGAATCAATAATTAATTATTCATAAATAATATTACAGAATCACAATATTGACAACCGTGCGGTTCCTGGAAAGAGGGGCTTCCAATAAGAATTTCTCCTTCTTGTGGCCATGATTAGGTGACCAAACCTCTCCTTAGATGTAACTTTCTAGATATTGCCAATAATGTTATCTAATAATATTATTCAGATAATGTGACGCCCCAAAATTAGGTATACGTCACCCATCTTGGGTCGCCACTTACATGGTACATAAATTTCAAATACACTTACTAATATAAGCGTAGTGTATGCAATACGACATAAATTGTGAGTTTGAATACAAATATTGTCTACTAGATATTATACAAACTCAACAGAATCCTCATTACTACTATTATCACATTATTTCACGAGAATAGTGAGGACTACTAATCTTATCCTCCGGACCATTACTCCGGTTCCCCGACTTTGTCCCAAATATGTTCTCATTTCACGAAGAGAACAAAGGAAAGAAAGGATGAGCTCAACTAGCCCGATGAGAAATATTATGACTAAGATAATGCGAATAATTTATCATTAGCCTTCAACAAAGGTTAAACCGATAAAATACAATAGACAACAAGTTTAAGCTGCGGTGATGAATAAGCGATCCATTAAAAGAGTCAAGTAGAGAATAAAGTCTACTATCTTTTAGGTTTTAAAAGGTTTTCATCATTTGTTATAGATGAGACTCGAATTTTAATAAATAATCCACATCATCGAATCACCCCACTTTTCTGACGAGGATATTCATCAAATTATCAATGGTCAAATACTATACCAGAATCACCCCGGTCATAATCATACCAAAAACTATCCATCACCGCATTACATTACAGAATGCTTTGAGGACTTTTATCACATCATTTATAACAAGCCATGATTATCTTTAATGATCCACATTCATAATCATACTAAGTTCATCTATACGCGTAAAGTTGAAGATAACATAATATAACATGAGGATGATGACAATGACATAATAATTCAATAAAACAAGTTCAAGAATTATTTTATCCGGAATTATTAACGTCCCAAATTGTCAAAATGATCTTTGTTTTGTAGAGTAAAATTCAAGAATGATCGGAAGAATATTTCCATGAAAAGATCTTTGGATGAAGCGCTGAAATATCGAGGACATTCTACTAATTTCATGGAGTATAGAAGTCAAAGTTTTAACCAATTTGGGTATAATAAAGAATGGAATAACAAAAGAAATCACCGTGCATGCGGTACTTGATAGGCGAGTTATTCCAACGAATAATAATAACGGAACCGGTCGTGTGAAATTCACACGCAAGCGGGATGTTCCAACAGAATAATAAAGATGGAACCGGATCCGGTGTAAAACACACAGATAGGATATTCAACGAGAATAATAAAAAGCGGAACCAAGTCCGTGTAAAACACACGCATGCAGGATGTTCAGCCAGAATAATAAAGAGCGGAACCAGTCCGTGTAAAACACACGACGCAGGATGTTCCAACAAAATAATAATAAAAGATTTTAACCGGTCCCGTGTAAAACACACAGACAGGATATTCCAACAGAATAATAAAGAATGGAATAATAGAAGGAGATCACCAAGTATAGGGGATTCCGCGTAAAAAAGTTTATTCAAATGAAATAAATAAGAATGGAATAATATAAGGATTTCACCAAGTATAGGGTATCTGCACGTATCTGAGGTTATGTATAGGGTATACCACTTTTTACTGAGTTATTCAACGAGAATAATAAGCAATGGAATAACAACAGTTCTCTTCATGAATAAGAAAGAATAACACCCTTACTTTTAGTAGGAGATTGAATACTTGAGTAGTGTAGTAACAAAATACTCTTCTTCTTTCTCTCTTATTCTCTCTATACTTTCTCTCTATAGCTTGAATGAATTAAGTGAAAAATAATGAAGCACTAGGCCTCTATTTATAGAAGATTTCTAGCTTAGCACCTTTTGCCATGTGAAAAGCGAGTGGCAAGCGGTGATGAAAAGAAAAGATGTGAAAAAGAAAAGTGGTTTGGCGCTGTAATGTGAAACGACAAGTGGTTCGACGCTTTTGTAATGTGAAACGACAAGTGGTTCGGCGTCTGGTAAAGGTAATTACTATTATTGATGAAGGTAATTACTATTCACAAGAACACTATTGTGGTTTACGTTCCGAAGGTAATTAAAAAGGTAATTACTATTGGCGAAGGTAATTACTATTCATTCACAAAGGTAATTACTATTCTAATTACTATTGTAAGGTAATTACTATTCACAAAGGTAATTACTATTGACGAAGAGACTCTTAGATAATGACATATAGCCCCCCATAAAATAATCAAACTTACCACAAACGTCTCATAATGGACTCTTTATATACATTAAGGATTGAATAAATATTACCACAAATCATTTTATTTTTAATCAACATTTTTTTTAATCTTTCAACAATTATTAATCATTTATAACTTGTCGTCTCAATTAATAATATAACATATTATCTGAGATAATCTTTGTGACAATAATTGAATCAATAATATAAGAGATATGATGCGTGATTCTTCGTAGCAAAATTGAAATCGAGTAGAGTGACTTCTCTCACGTAAGCATCGATAATCAATATCGCGTCTTCTTATGCAACCACAGCGTATTCTTTATACTTTTACCACCGGTAGTTCAACGGTTTTAACGGTAACACCTCATAGTTATTTTTATAAAATATTTTTATCGTTTTCTCGATCAAAAAATAATTACATTGTGGGGTCCACCAATGATTGAGTCGTTGTATTTAATATTCCCTAACAAAAGAATATTCCCAGGCAAACGAATATTTTATAACAACTTGCATATTTTGCAAAATTTATAAATACTACCCACAACTATAATATTATCTCAAATTCACACCATAATATTAAAAATTATTTCGACAAAATTTAAATCTTTATTGATAAAATATGGGGTCTCACAATCTCCCTCCTTATGGAATTTCTCCCTCGAAATTAGAATGCGATACACAGTATGATAAAGAGGTGAGGATACCTTGAATACCTTTATCGTTAAAAATATTAAATTCATCTTCTGAATCCAGGCCAAAGATATTCATTAACAATTCATCTTTGCACTACTGGGCCAAAGATATACAAGCAGAAAACCAATAATCTTTGAGACTCGACAATAATATCACAACCACGAATTATCCATACACCTTCTTGGCCAGGATATTCGTGTTTTCAATCTGATCGTGATTATACCGAATAATCCTGGTCATAATCATGCCAAGTCTATCAATGCACTACTGACCAAAGATGACTTTTACCACATCCATGAATTAATATTTCATTCTTTGAGACTCACTTTCAATAATTAATCCACATCATCGAATCATCCACGCACTTCTGGGCCGAGGATATTCTTTAGTATCACGACCACAAATTATCCATGCACTACGTGCGAAAGATAATCGTGTATTCATTAGTAACACCACCACAAATTATCCATGCACTACGTGCCAAAGATAATCGTGTATTCATTAGTATCACGATTATCCATTAAAAGATAATCGTGTATTCATTAAGTATCGCGACCACAAATTATCCATGCACTACTACCAAAGATAATCGTGTATTCATTAGTATCACGACGACCACAAATTATCCATGCACTACGTGCAAAGATAATCGTGTATTCATTAGTATCACGACCACAAATTATCCATGCACTACGGCCCAAAGATAATCGTGTATTCATTAGTATCACGACCATAAATTATCCATGCACTACGACGAAAGATAATCGTGTTTTCAATTACGGTTATGATTATACCCGAACAATCCACAGTCGTCATAATCATACCAAGTCCATCTATCTTATTTCAGAGCCACGAGATGACTTTCAACATAATATAAACATGAGGATAATGATATAAAGAATCAATCAAATGAGATAAAGGATAAATATTAAACATTTATAATATAATTTATCCGAGTTCAAGAATATCCCCATGTTATCAATCACTTAATAATCTCATAATCTAATATCATTAATATTATAACAATATTTTAACCACTTCTTAAATTTATAAACAATTTATCTCAATTGTTAACGCTTTACCATATAATGCATTTAATCATTCAAAAATGCCATACTCATAAGATATCATCACCAATTATCAAATTCCTCATCAAAATATGCATATATTCTATATAGGATTCTCTAGCCATAAAATCCTATTATCAACTTTGTTACTTCACATAACATATTTAACTCATATGTTCGTAACTAAACTATTTTCATGAAAAATACCAAATCAGTCCCAAAAATATTTCTTTTCTGGGTTTTAGCATAATATAGTCCCATAATGAAAATATATTTTTCTCGGAATTTTTAAAATTCATTTACTATTTTTCAAAAATCAATTTCTAATTAATTCCTTAAGAAATTAGCTACCTCAAGTTTAACTCCAAAAATTCCCAAATCTTGACAGGACCTTACCCATGTTAACGTGAGCTTCAGTTTAAATTTCATGGTCATCGAGAGTTATAGAACTCGGTTTATAGCGTTTTTAAATCGGAAAAACCTAAATATTGAAATAGTCATAACTTGCTCATTTTAAGTCGAGAATGAGCTCATTTTTGGATAGGAGGTACTTTATACCATATACCTTCATGTCCCAAAAGGCCAGAATTTTTCTCATAATTTAAGTGGCCGAAACAGCCCTCTAAAATCATGGCGGCAGCTTTTTTCTGGTTTTTCCAGCTTTGCCCTCCTTTGCTAAAATCAGTCCACACAAAATCTATAACACCTTTTCCAGTAATTCCACTTGGATTAGTTAGGTAACTCATAGATCTAACTCTAGGACTTGACCACACTCAAAAATTCAAAATATAATAGGAGATATGGTCAATTAAATTTCATGTTACGTTTTTCACCAAAATCTGATTTTCAACTCTTTGTGATTTCTAAGAAACTTTCATGTTTTCACATACTAACCAACATAACTCATCTTAAAACTTACTAATACTTCATATACCCATGATTTTCATCAGTTCTATACTTTTATTATGACTTTCATCATAATCCACGTAAATGATCCTTTTAGTTGAAGAAATATTTGAGGTTTAAGAAATGGGTTTTTGTCTTTGGGGTCAATACAAAATTCGATTTCACGTTCTAGGGTAGGCTAGAAGTCTTCAAGAATATGCCAAGAAATTTATTAATGATAGAAATATCATTCAAAATCTATTACTCTCGTCCAAGACTTGGATAGTCGTCACATTAATACCAACTTGTGACTTCTATCCCTTAACACAGATAACACCTCACAATGATACCTATCAACTTGCCATCTTCATCACGATGTCGCCTCTGTAAAAATAAAGCGGTGCATTTCACACAAGGAAGTCAACAACGAAAGGATCGGGGCTCTTTACTTATGGCTTGATATGACAATGATTAACTTTAGGGTTTGGTTACTTTGAATTCGTGTAACAGGGTTGTTATAAATATAAAAGCTAACAACCTTACGAAAAGCATGATGAGTAGTTAACCAATTGATTCCTAAAATCAAAGGCAAGTATTTTCAAAGAGATAAGATTGACAGGTAACGTGAAAGTGTCGATTTGAATCAACAAGATTTATAAGCGATGGAGGTAACGAAGGTTTCTCCCAACTAAGTTTAAACAGATAAATCAAAGTCCAATTTCTCTGGAGTCAAATTTAAACGTTGAACGCAAGCAAGAGAGATAAAATAATGGGTAGAACCGGTATCTTATAAGGTATAGACTTATGATTTATAATTAACTAACCCGCTTAAACTTCGTTCGATTTACTCGCTTTTTGAGAAGTCATAAAAAATGCACTTCCTAAAACCAACGACTTTGTTTTGTCCATATCCACCTTTGGTGCCACCGTTCTAGCTAGACTTGACTTTGGTGCACAAGAAAATTGAGCTAAATGACCTTCCTTCTTTCTTGCAATTTCCACTTCTATTATCTTTGCCGTGATTACCACCAAAGTGGTTACCATTCTTAGCATGATAATTTCCCACGATGGTTATCATTGTTACGATGGCCCGTTGCCACCAAGATATGATTATTATCGTGTTGTTGGTCGTTACCTTTTGTTTGAGTGAATCAACACTCTCATGTGCTTCATTGCTTATCTCAGCATTTTCAGATGTCATTCTCAAACACTGCCACAAAATAAGGGTTAATTGACGTGCAACATATTATCACTATACTCTAATTGAGCCAATCAAATACCAAATAAATTTAGGTAGGTCATATACTGAAAGGAATTCCCGTCTCTCCCTCCTAGTTCTTATCTCACATCTCGGCCGGGGATCATATCCCTAAGCTACGATACTAAACTATGGCGCCCCCAAAATTAGGTATCGTCACCCATCTTGGGTCGCCACTTACATGGTAAATAAATTCAAATACAACTTACTAATATAAGCGTAGGTGTACAATCGACATAAACCGTGAGTTTGAATACAAATATTGTCTACTAGATATTATACAAACTCAACAGAGTCCTCATTACTACTATTATCACACTATATTTCACGAATAGTGAGGACTACTAATGCTATCCTCCTCTCCGGACCATTACTCAGTTCCCAGACTTCGTCCCGGTATGTTCTCATTTCACGAAGAAACGGTGAAAGAAAGGGTGAGCTCAACTAGCCCGATGAAAAATATTATGACTAAGATAATGCGAATAATTTATCATTAGCCTTCAACGATGTTAAACCGATAAAATACAATAGACAACAAGTTTAATCTGCAGCTGAATAAGCAATCCATTAAAAGAGTCAAGTAGAGAATAAAATTCTACTATCTTTTAGGTTTTAAAGGTTTTTCATCATTTTGTTATAAATGAGACTCGACTTTTAATAAATAATCCACATCATCGAATCACCCCTTACACTACTGACGAGGATATTCATCAAATTATCAATGGTCATGACTATACTTAAATCACCCCGGTCATAATCATACCAAAAACTATCCATCAACGCATTACGAATACACCGAGGACTTTTATCACATCATTTATAACAAGCCGTGATTATACTTAAATGATCCTGGTCATAATCATACTAAGTTCATCTATACACGTAAATCAAGATAACATAATATAATATGAGGATGATGACAATGACATAATAATTCAATAAAACAAGTTCAAGAATTATTTTATCCGGGGAATTATTAACGTCCCAAATTGTCAAAATGATCTTTGTTTTGTAGAGTAAAATTCAAGAATGATCGGAAGAATATTTCCATGAAAAGATCTTTGGATGAAACGCAAATATCAAGGATATTCTACTAATTTCATGGAGTATAGAAGTCAAAGTTTTAACCAATTTGGGTATAATAAAGAATGGAATAACAAAAGAAATCACCATGCATGCGGTACTTGATGTAGCGAAGTTATTCAACGAGAATAATAATAACGGAACGGTCGGTGAAATTCACACCGCGGGATGTTCAACGAGAATAATAAAGATGGAACCGGATCCGGTGTAAAACACACGAGATAGGATATTCCAACGAGAATAATAAAAACGGAACCCGGTCCGGTGTAAAACACATAAACGTGGATGTTCCAACAGAAATAATAAAGACGGAACCGAGTTGATGTAAAAAACACACGCGACGGATGTTCTAATAAAATAATAATAAAGATTTTAACCAGGTCCTGTAAAAACACACGAGCATGGATATTCCAAATGAATAATAAAGAATGGAATAACGAAGGAGATCACCAAGTATAGGGGATTACATGGCGCCCCAAAATAGGTATACATCACCCATTCGAGTTGTCAATACATGGTGCGAAACAACTACAATTTTATTATTACAACAATAAAACTATGAGTTTGAATACAAATATTATCTTGAGACAATATCCAAACTCAAATAAATCCTCATCACATTTATTGATACATTATTTTACAAAAATGGTGAGGACTACTAAACAACTCTCTCTAAAACTTTCATTCCATACCCCCCACTGCATCTTTCGCTTATATTCTCGCCTCACGAGAAGAAAAATGGAACAAAAAGGAAAAGGGTGAGCTCAACTAGCCCGATAAAGAATATTATGACTAAGATAATATACAACAAATTATCGTTAGTCTTCAACAGGAAAAAATCTAATAGATATCTGATAGACAACAAATTTTAAATCAATATTCGCAATGAAATAATAATTCATTAGAAGAGTTAAGTAGAGAATGCAAACTACTATCTTTTATGTATGAATTTAAAATTCATCGTCTCATCGTTTATCCACTGTGACATCAATCAATATATATCTGAAATCAAATATTCATCTTTACACTACAGACCAAAGATATTCATCAGTTGGTCATGTTCATCTAAACACCTGTTCATCTTTGCACTACAGGCCAAAGATATTCTTCAGAAACTTTGCAATCTCTCTCTTCATATTGTTCCACCAAAATATATGTCGAAGATCACGATACATTTTGGTACTTCCAGGATGAATTGCAAATGGTGTATTGTGTGCCTCCATCATAATCTTGTACTTCAAATCAGAGTCGTTAGGGACACAAAGTCTAGAGTGGACTCGAAGTATTCCTTCTTCATCAATTTTCGCTTCCGGAATAGCTCCTTCTTGTACTTTCTTCTTCATGCGCATCGGCTCCGGATTCGGTGGCTTGAGCAACTTTAACTTTTTCTATTAAAGTTGGCTCTGTCGCGATACTTGACATCATCGCACTCATTCCGCGATATGATCTTCTACTCAACGCCGTCGCCTACCACCGTTCACTTTTCCAAGATGGTATTGAATAGTGTGGTCGTAGTCTTTCAATAGCTCAAGCCAACGTCAGCGTGCGTGTTGAGTTCTTTTTTGAGTGAAGAAATATTTAAGGCTTTTATGGTGCGAATATATCTCCACTTTCTCCCCATATAGATAGTGCCTCCATATCTTTAAGCGCTGGCAAACGATCAAGCTTAACTCTAGATCATGAGTAGGATAATTCCTCTCATATTCTTTAAGTTGTCACGAGGCATAGGCTATGACTTTCCCACGTTGCATGAGAACACATCCTAACCCTTTGCACAAGCATCATTTGTAGATAACAAATCCATCCAACCGGATGGTATTGTTAGAAACAGTCTTAAAATAAGTCTCCTCTTAAGCTCTTGGAAACTCTTCTCGCATTCTTCGCTCCAAACGAATTTTGTATCCTTTCGAGTTAGGCGAGTTAATGGAGTAGCGATTCGAGAAAACCCTTCCACGAATCTCCGATAATAACCATCTAAGCCCAAAAGCTACGTCTTGATCCGACTTCGGTTGCTCTGACTTTGTATTGCTTCAATCTTCACGGGATCAACAGATACTCCATGTTTTGACACTGACGTACCCAAGAAATGCTACTTCCTCGAAGCGAACTCGCATTTCTTCAATTTGGCATATAGTTTGTTTTCACGAAGCCTTTGGAGTACCAAATTTCAAATGGTGCTCATGATCTTCACGACTTTTAGAATATATGAGGATGTCATCAATAAAGACAACAACAAACCGATCCAAATATTCCTTGAATACTCGGTTCATCATATCCATGAAAGTCATAGGAGCATTAGTCGGTCCGAAAGACATGACTAAGAATTCATAATGCCCATCTGGATTTTTGAAAGGCGGTCTTTGGAATATCCTCGCCTAATCTTGGTGATGATATCCGAATCGAAGATCGATTTTTGAAAAGAATTGTGCCCTTGAATCGGGTCAAACAAGTCATCAATCTGAGGTAGATGATACCTATTCTTGATGGTGACATGGTTCAATTCCGATAGTCAATATAAAGTCGCATACTCCCGTCTTTTTTCTTTCTGAATAAAGCAGGAGCACCTCGAGGAGATGTACTAGGGCCGAATGAAACCGATGTCCAACAATTCCTGTAGTTGGACCTTTAACTCCTGAAGTTCAATAGGAGCCATTCGATATGGGGTTTTAGAAATGGGCTTTGTATGCGAGGTTCAAGATCAATAAAGAATTGAACTTCACGTTACGGGGTGTACTGGGGAAGTTCTTCAGAAATCGTCGGAAAGTCAATATTAACAACAGGAATATTATTCAAATTTGATGTGTCTTTATTCAAATCCATAACATGGGCTAAGAAAGCTTGACATCCGTTTTTCAATAAACGAATAGCTTTATGATTAGATATGACAGTGATTGATTTTAATGGTTTAGTTGTTTGAATTAAATACAACAAAGTTGTTTAGGAATATGAAAGCTAACAACCTTACGAAAACAATCAATTTTGGCATGATGTGTAGTTAACCAATCAATCCCTAAAATAACATCAAAAGCAAGTATCTTTAAAGAGATAAGGTCAACGGGTAAGGTAATGGTGCCAACTTGAATCAAACAAGATTTATAAGCGATGGATGTGATGAAAGTTTCTCTAATGGAGTTTCCACAGATAGGTCATAGTCTAATTTCTCCTGAGTCAAGTTTAAACGTTGAGCACAAGCAGAAAGATAAATGAATGGGTAACACCGTTATCAAGTAAGGTATAAACTTCGCAAGAATTTATAAATAAATTTACCGTGATCACCTCGTTTGGGTTCTCGCATTTTAACCAAATCACAACAACGCTTCTTCCTAAAGCGTTGACTTTGACTTTTTACGGGACGATCTTTTAAGTCACCGTCTCACTTGAACTAGGTTTCGCTACTGCGTCTAATCTCGGCGATATGTCCTTCCTTTCCACAATTATAGCATACCTTGAACTGTTGTGGGCCAGGCTTGACCGATATGTCCCTCTTTCCGCATTTATAGCATATAATGGGTGGTCGTTCTCCTCCCTTAGAACCCGATTCTTTGCGCAACCTTTGTTGTCTTCATATAGTCGTTGTTAAATCTCCTCTTTTAAAATCTCCTCCCCGACTCGCTTCTTATTTTTTCATGGCCATGATTACCACCAGAGTGGTAACCATTTTTGTCCTTCTGCTTTTCTCCATTGGTTATCATTATTACATTGATCGCTATCTCTGCGAGTACGATCCTCGGTTATGGTCCCTCGGTTGAACATACTCGTTATTTCGCTCTAACAATTGAGCCTCATTAACAACATCTCGAATAGAGAGAAAATTTATGAGAAATGAGATATTGTCGTATGTGGGTTTCATACCTCTCGAAACATCCGCGTCATACGTTCCTCATTCTCCACCAAATGAGGTGCAAACTGGATAACTCTGTAAACTTTGCCTCGTCTTTGAGACAAAATCATGTTATTTTGTTCTAATCGATGAACTCCACTTCCTTCATATAGCGAACACTTTCGTGAAATTATTTGTCATTAAATAGTTTCAAACGTCTCCCAAGACATCTTGAGTCTGCGGTACCGGATGGGTACGCTTACGAGACTCCCACCAAGTGATGTCGCCTCGCCACTAACATAAAGGTGGCGAATGGAACCTTCTGTTCCTCCGTGCATCCCAAGACATCGAATATGTGACGCCCCCAAAATAGGTATACACCACCCATTCCGAGTCGCCAAATACATGGTATGTAAAACAACTACAACTTTATTATTACAACAAGAAAAGCGTGAGTTTGAATACAAATATTATCTTACTGATATATCTATACTCAAATAAATCCTCATCACATTTATTGATACATTATTTTACAAAAATGGTGAGGACTACTAAACAACTCTTTCTAGAACCTTCATTCCATACCCAGGCTAAATCGCTATATTCTCGCCTCCTCAGAAGAAAAATGGAACAAAAAGGAAAAGGGTGAGCTCAACTAGCCCAAAGAAGAATATTATGACTAAGATAATATACAACAAATTATCGTTAGTCTTCAACAGGAAAAATCTAATAGAATACAATAGACAACAAATTTTAAATCAATATTAGCAGTGAAATAATAATTCATTAGAAGAGTTAAGTAGAGAATGCAAACTACTATCTTCTATGTATGAATTTAAAAGTTCATCGCTATCTTTTATCCTGTAACATCAATCAATATACATCCGAATCAAATATTCATCTTTGCACTACAGTGCCAAAGATATTCATCCATTGGTCATGTTCATCTAAAACACTGCTCATCTTTGCACTACGGGCCAAAGATATTCTTCAGAAATCATTCATCTTTGCACTACAGGCCAAAGATATTCAATAATATCATCATTTAAGACTGAGGATTATGAAAAATATTTTTAAAGAAACGAATCCAGTGAAACAAAATGACAAGGATTAAGGATTAAGGATTCGTACTTTGTTTTATCCACGTCCAAAAATACCTCAAAAATAATCATAGTGGTGTAAAATTCAAGAATGATCAAAACATGGATACAATCAAAGCTAGTATCCATAATAGATATTTTGGATAAAAAGAAGAAATTTCATTTTTAAATTGAATAATGTCAGATAAGTGAATAGTCTTAGTATAAGTGAATAAGTAATCTCAGACACTAAAAGATAGAAATTTCACAAAAAAACATTTTCACGCCGTGAATAGTACTACTCGTGAATAGTAACTCATGAATAGTAACTCGTGAATAAGAACTCATGAATATAAGTAACCCCATATGAAAAAGTTCCAAATTTGATAAAAATTCCAACCAATATTTCAAAGATAATGATATTGAAGAAATAATATCATTTGAGAAGAAAATAACATCCCTTACCTCGAAAGATTAAGTACTTCTAAATTGGTATCTAGGGTATAGTCTTTGAAGGAACTTGCACCGCCTAACAATACTCAAAGTATACTCAAAATACTCACAAGAATACGCTCGATAATATAGAGAGAGAAACTTGAGTTTACGGTGTGATTTTCAATTCTAACATAAGCACCTATATTTATAGAAAAATGCTTTAAACACCAAAAGCGAAAAATTTAATAAAATATTAATATATATATTAAGATTTCTACGCCAACCTTCCTAGATCTGATCTCAGCTCATTATGCACATGTTGTAGCCCACAAAACAAACAAAAAACGTTTTTATTATTTAAAATATTTTAAACTTCCAAAATCAATTATTTCAGAGCTTGAACTTCAATAATTCATAATAAATAGCCCTTCTATCGGAAAAAAATTCGAATCTCGAGAGTTTTTATAGGAAATTCAATTCTCTACAACTTTGCGGAAGAAAGTTTTTCCAAATTCCAAATGAGAATTGGCCAAATCCACAAACGGAGGATTTTCACAAGTTATAATCAAATTTCGATCGATAAATGGGGTCCACCGACATGTTTAACATGTTTTAAATATTTATTGCAACAAAATACTCTTCCTCCTCGTATACTCATATATCCCACATTCGTTATAAAAATATCACCATTATTATATTATTAAAATATAATAATACATTTAAATGAATTATCTTATCGTAAAAAGATAAAATTTTAATTTTCAACAATTGTCACATTAAAAATTTTCTCCATCTATATCCACATAAAATCAATATTTTCCTCATCATATGAATCAATAATTAATTATTCACAAATAATATTACGTAATCACAATATTGACAACGTGCGGTTCAGAGAAGAGGCTTTCCAATAAGAATTTCTCCTTCTTGGCGCCTTGATTAGGTGACCAAACCTCTCTTGTATGAGAACTTTCTAGACATTGCCAATAATGTTATCTAATAATATTATTCAGATAATATGAATTATTGCTTCGATAATGAAAAATATTGTGTAATGACAATTATTGAAACAACAATGAATATAAAATATCAACGCAGAAGAATTATTGAATCAATAAAATAAAATCTTTGAATGATAATTACACGTAACCATTATTGAGTAGTGCCTTTTACGTAAGAATCAATAATTGGTGCAATCTTGTGCATCTTCTTGTGTTTTAACCAATTTAGTATTTTAACAATTGATAATCTTGAATAACTCTGCTTATTTTTAACCAACTTATATTTGTGCGTTTTCTTCATCCAATCGCTTTCAAGTTATGGGGCCCACATGGTTGTCGCGTAGTGAATACGAATATTCCCAAACGATGATCGAATATTCCACGACCAAACGAATATTCTCCGACAACAATGAATATTTTATAACCACTTGCTTATTTTGAAATATTTGCGTATTTTACCCCTAACTATCCACATTAATAAAATCAACCTTACTATTTCAAAATAATAAATAGAAAATTAAATTTCATTAATAATAAGTTGGGGTCTTCTGAATATCTTGGTAATTTGCTTGACCCATGTTTCCGCCATGATCGGATCGGCTTTCCTTGATTTCGGTGGTCCCAACTCTTTGAACTCGCTTGCATGACAACCCGTGAATTGTTATCATTTCCTCTGTATTTTGAACACGAGTCTCCTCGTCGATTTTTGCATGAATCGCAAAAAGCTTCTAAACATCCCCTCGCGTTCATCATCTCACTTGGTGGTGTTGTTCACGGGAGAGAACATTGCCACTGTCATTGACGCTCTCCTCGTTGGTGGTGAGTACAGCGTCTCCACTGGTCTCATTTCCATTGTTAATATTCTCGATTCGACATTCTCAACACCGTCATAAAAACAGGGTTAATTAAGAAATCAATATATCACATAATATCCCTATATCTTGACCAACTAACAAATAAGCTTAGGTAGACACACTTTAGCGAAGGATTTTCTCTCTCCCCTCTTAGTTCTATTCCCCGATCTCCGCCAGAGAGATCATATCCCTAAGCTCGATACCAACCGTGACGCCCCAAAATAGGTATACATCACCCATTCCGAGTTGTCCATACATGGTACGAAACAACTACAACTTTATTATTACAACAATAAAAAGCTGTGAGTTTGTATACAAATATTATCTTCTTAGATAATATCTATACTCGAGATAAATCCTCATCACATTTATTGATACATTATTTTACAAAAATGGTGAGGACTACTAAACAACTCTCTCTAAAACCTTCATTCCATACCCCCAGAATTCGCACACGCCATATATTCTCGCCTCCCCGAGAAGAAAAATGGAACAAAAAGGAAAAGGGTGAGCTCAACTAGCCCGATAAAGAATATTATGACTAAGATAATATACAACAAATTATCATTAGTCTTCAACGGGAAAAATCTAATAGAATCTGATAGACAACAAGTTTTAAATCAATATTATGCAGTGAAATAATAATTCATTAGAAGAGTTAAGTAGAGAATGCAAACTACTATCTTCTATGTATGAATTTAAAAGTTCATCGCTCTATCTTTTATCCCCGTAACATCAATCAATATACATCCGAATCAAATATTCATCTTTTACTTACTACTGGCCAAAGATATTCATCATTATTCATGTTCATCTAAACACTGTTCATCTTTTGCACTACTGGGCAAAGATATTCTTCAAAATCATTCATCTTTGCACTACTGAGCCAAAGATATTCAATAATATCATCATTTAAGACCGAGGATGATGAAAAATATTTTTAAAGAAACGAATCCAAAGAAACAAAATGACAAGGATTAAGGATTAAGGATTAGTACTTTGTTTTATCCACGTCCAAAATACCTCAAAAATAATCATAGTGGTGTAAAATTCAAGAATGATCAAAACATGGATACAATCAAAGCTAGTATCCAAAATAGATATTTTGGACGAAAAGAAATTTTTTATTTTTTGATGAATAGTCTTTACGATTCGTGAATAAGATCAAGTATCGTGAATAGTCTGATATCGTGAATAAGAACTCAAACACACAAAAGTTCCAAATTTGATAAAAAAACTTCAGATCAATATTTCAACATAATGATATTGAAGAAATAATATCATTACGAAAAAAAAATAATATCCTTACCTCACAAAGAGCAGATTTACAGTTGAAACACCGGATATAAAAGGCGACTTGAACTTGCAGACAGTATAGCAATACTCAAAGTATACTCAAAATACTCACAAGAATACGCTCGATAATATAGAGAGAGAAAACTTGGTTTAAATTGTAATTTTCAATTCTAACCTAAGCACCTATTTATAGAAATTGCTAGAACAACTAAGCGAAAATTTAATAAAATATTATTATATATATCAAAATTCCGCACCTCTTTGAAATCTGATTTTAGCTCAATAAGCACATGCCACCTTCAAGAAAAAGTAAGAAAAACGTTTTTCTAATTTAAAATAATTTAAACTTCCAAAATCAATTATTTGAACTTCGAACTTCAATAATTCATAATAAATAGCCCTTTTATCGGAAAATTGAATCTCATGATTTTTTATAGCAAATTCAATTCTCCACAACTTTACGAGAAGAAAATTTTTCCAAATTTCAAATAGAAATTGGCCCAAATCCACAAACAAGTAGATTTTAGAGTATAATCAAATTCGGTCGATAAATGGGGTCAATGAGCATGTTTAACATGTTTTAAATATTTATTGCAACAAAAATACTCTTCCTCCTCGATATACTCATATATCCCACATTCGTTGTAAAAATATCACCATTATTATATTATTAAAATATAATAATATATTTAAATGAATTATTTTATCGTAAAAGATAAAATTTCAATTTTCAACAATTGTCACATTGAAAATTTTCTCCATCTATATCCACATAAAATCAATATTTTTTCATCATATGAATCAATAATTAATTATTCACAAATAATATTACGAATCACAATATCGACAACCGGCAGGTTCTGGAAAGAGGGCTTTCAATAAGAATTTCTCCTCATCTTGGTAGCAATTAGGTGACCAAACCTCTCATTGATGTAACTTTCTAGACATTGCCAATAATATTATCTAATAATATTATTCGATAATATGAATTATTGCTTCTCGATAATGAAAATCTTTGTGTAATGACAATTATTGAAACAACAAAGATATAAAATATCAACGTAGCAATTATTAAATCAATAAAATAAAATAATGATCGAGAATTCATCATAACCATTATTGAGTAGTGGCCTTCTTTACGTAAGAATCAATAATTGGTGCAATACTGGTGTGCTATCATTATTGTTAACCTATAAGGCCCCGAATTTTATGAAATAAAAGTATTCAATTTTTCTTATAATTACTATTAGGTAAATGGTTAAATTGATAAAAGTTAAAGTTAAGAGTGATATATATAATTTTTCAAAATAAGCAGTGGTTATAAAATACCTATTATTGCTTGGGAATATTCGTTTGGTCGTGGAATATTCTTTCCGTCGAGGAATATTAAATGCGACAGTAGCGACCATTTGTGGGCCCATAATGAATAAGCGTCGGATGAAGAAAAGCGACAAAAGGGAGTTTTTATAAATAACAAACAGTAATTGTTACCTTTAACATCATTGTTGGAATACCCGGGGTAAAGTAAAATGTCTGGCGTTGTTGCACGCGATAGAACACGGTATTGCATGGTATTTTTGAATTATTGATTCTTACGTAAAAAGCACTACTTCGATAATTGTTACACATAATTCTTATTCAATATTATATTTTATTGATTCAATAATTCTTTGCGTTGATATTTTATATTCTTTGTTGTTTCAATAATTGTCATTACTGCAAGTATTTTCCATTATTGGAGCAATAATTCATATTATCTGAATAATATTATTGGATAACATTATTGGCAATGTCTAGAAAGTTACATCTAAAGGAGAGGTTTGGTCACTAATTAATTGCGCCCGATGAGAGATCCTTATTGGAAAGCCCCTCTTTCCTGAACCTGCTCGGTTTATCGATATTGTGATTATGTAATATTATTTGTGAATAATTAATTATTGATTTTTATGATGAGGAAAATATTTATTTTATGTGGACATAGATGGAGAAAATTTTAATGTGACAATTGTTGAAAATTAATATTTTGTCTTTTTCGATAAAATAATTTATTTAAATATATTATTTTAATAATATATTAACGGTGATATTTTTATAATGAATGTGGGATATATGAGTATATGAGGAGGAAGAGTATTTTTTGTGGTAATAAATGTTTAACACATATTTTGTGTGTTGGTGACACACAATTATTAATAGAAATTTGATTATAACATTGTAAAATCACCCGTTTGTGGATTCTCGGTCAATTTTGTTTGGAATTTGGAAAAATTACGCAAAGTTGTAGAAATTGAATTTCCTATAAAAATTGGCGAGATTCAATTTTTCCGATAAAAGGGCTATTTATTATGAATTATTGAAGTTCAAGTTCAAATAATTGATTTTTGAAAGTTTTAATTATTTTATTTACAAAACGTGTTTTTCATTTTGTTTTCCTCATTTAACATGTGATAGGGGCTAAGTTCAGATGGTAAAACATGCGTATGAAGTTTTGAAAAAATATAATAATATTTAATAAATTTTACGCTTTGGTGTTACAAGCATTTTCCTATAAATAGGGTGTTTAGGTTAGAATTGAAAATCACACTTTAAATGAAGTTTTCTCTCTATATTATCGGCGTATTCTTGTGAGTATTTTGAGTATACTTTGAGTGTTGCTATACGGTGCAAAGTTAGTTCAAATAAGTTATTCTAATTAAATCTTTGCTCTTTTGAGGTAAAGGGATAGTAAGGGATTTTAAGGGTTATTATGTTTTTAGTTTCAAATTTTTCTGAACCTTCAAAATTCTGGAAAAATTTGAAATGATATTTTGATGAGTTTTGTAGATTGTGTCCAAACATGGCGATTTTTGGATATATAGATTAGGAGTTATGGATTTTATGAGAAAAGACTATTTTAAAAGTAACTGCTTATAACTCCTTGTGATTAACTCCAAAATTGATGAAATTTTATTGGGAGTACATCTATATAATATCAGTATACCGTGTAAATTTTAGAATTTTTGGATAAAATTATAATTTATGATAAATGTTTAAATATTCGGTGGTTTTGGCCATATGAAAAATAGTAAATGAATTTTTAAAATTTTGATAAAAATATATATTCAATATGGGACTATGTTATGCTAAATTCCAGAAAAGAAATATTTTTGGAACTGATTTGGTATTTTTCATGAAAATATTCTAGTTATGAGTAAATGAATTAAATATGTTATGTGAAGTAAGAAAATTGGAAAATATGATTTTATGGCTTGAGAATCATATATGAGGGTATATCTTGATTTTTGATAAGGGTTTTGGTTATTGGTGATGAAATCTTATGAGTTTGGCATTTTATGATGATTAAATGCATTAATTAGTAAAGTGTAAACAATTTAATTAAATTGTTTATAAGTTTTAGAAATGATTAAAATATTATTATAATATTAATAATATTATATTATGAGATTTCTAAGTGATTTATAACATTTGGATTAAGGAGCTATAGGTTCTCTTTGGCGATGGTCTGAAAAAGTTGAATTGTTGGTTGGTATGATCGCTGACCATTGAATTTACAATTGAATATTTTTAGCTTAAGTGCAAAAGGTGAATTGATCAACATGGTTATAATTATTGTTATATAACTTTTGAAATGATTATGTATTTCTTTGATATATGAATATCTTTGGCTCGTAGTCTGAAAAGATGACTTGTTGATGAATATCTTAAATTTGTAGTCAAAAGATGAATTATTGATGAATATCTTTTACTCGTAATGCAAGATGACGACTGTTGTTGAATATCTTTGCTTTTGTAGTGCAAAAGATGAATTATTGATGAATATCTTTGGCTCGTAATGCAAAGATGACTGTTGTTGAATATCTTTAGCTTTGTAGGCGTAAAGATGAATCTGTTGATGAATATCTTTGGCGCGTGGTGCAAAAGATGAATTTATTAATATGATTATGAGCGAGAACGTGATTTGGTATAACCATGATATTTGATGTTTCGTGTAAAGGCAATGATGAAAATTATCTTCGCCATCTGGATGAGAAGAGGAATTTAGAATCACAATTATGATTATGAGTTATTCATATGATTGTGGAAAGGAAACTGTTGATTGATGTTCTGAGGGGATAAAATATTGTTAGTGGACTTTTAACGTGGAGAAGACAATAGACTTTATAGTCTATTTGACTCTTTTAATGGATTGCTTTCGTTCATTTGCAACTATGGTTGAAAAGTTTTATCATCTACCATATGTTCTAAATCTACGATTTATTATTGATGAAGACTATTGATAATTTATGTATCTTTAGTTATAATATTCTTTCTTGAGCTAGTTGTGCTTCACCCTTTTGTTTCCACAATTCCTTTCGTGTAATAAAAGTGTAAATTGGGTTGGCCGGGGATAACAAGGAATAGAAACGGTGGTATATAGTTGTTGAGGTTCTCCTTAAAGAGTATGAAAATAATTTTATTGAGGACTTTAGTGTGTTGTATTTTATACATCATTTAATAGTTATTTTTGGTGAATTAAATAGGGTGAAAGCGAACCCAACTTTGGAAGGTGTTTTGTCACTATCATACAAGATATCTAATGACATATAAACTCGTGTTATCATAAGATATGGTTGTGCTTTCATCCACTTCTTTGAGTATATTTACAAGCACTACCTATATAATCTTTGTGCGCCCCAAAATAGGTATACACAACACCCATTCTGAAGTGCCAAATACATGGTACAAAGAAGCAAAACTACAACTTCAATAATACAAATGTCGTGTGAAATACGACAATATATCTTGTGAGTTTAAATATAATATTGTCTTACAGACAATATCCACACGCAAATAAATCCCCATCATAATTATTGATACATTATTTTACAAAAATGGTGAGGACTACTAAACAACTCTCTAGAACCTTCATTCCATACCCACTAGTAGTACTCGCTACATTCTCGCCTCCTGAGAAGAAAAATGGAACAACAAGGAAAAGGGTGAGCTCGACTAGCCCAGTAAAGAATATTATGACTAAGATAATATACAACAAATTATCGTTAGTCTTCAACAGGGAAAAATCTAATAGAATACAATGAGATGACAAATTTTAAATCAATATTACAATGAAATAATAATTCACTAGAAGAGTTAAGTAGAGAATGCAAACTACTATCTTCTATGTATGAATTTAAAAGTTCATCGCTCTATCTTTTATCCCCTGTAACATCAATCAATATACATCCGAATCAAATATTCATCTTTGTACTACAGGCCAAAGATATTCATCGATTAGTCATATTCATTTAAACACTGCTCATCTTTTGCCTTACTGAGCCAAAGATATTCTTGAAATCATTCATCTTTGCACTCATCTTAGTCATGTTCATTTAAACACCGCTCATCTGCACTACGGGCCAAAGATATTCTTGAAAATCATTCATCTTTTACTCAAAGATATTCAATAATATCATCATTTAAGGAGGATGATGAAAATATTTTTAAAGAACGAATCCATGAAACAAAATGACAAGGATTAAGGATTAAGGATTCGTACTTTGTTTTTATCCATATCCAACAATACCTCAAAATAATCATAGTGGTGTGTAAAATTCAAGAATGATCAAAACATGGATACAATCAAAGCTAGTATCCGAGAATAGATATTTTGACGAAAAGAAGAAATTTTATTTTTCTATGAATAATGTCGATATCGTGAATAGTCTCAGATATCGTGAATAGTCTTAGATATCGTGAATAGTAACTCTCGACACCAAAGATAGAAATTCCACAAAAACATCTTCACGCTTACGTGAATAGTACTTCGTGAATAGTAACTCGTGAATAGTAACTCATGAATAGTAACTTTCGTGAATAGTAACTCATGAATAATAACCCCAACATGAAAAAGTTCCAAATTTGATAAAACTTGAGATCAACATTTCAAAGATAATGATATTGAAGAAATAATATCATTACGAAAAAAATAATATCCCTTACTATCCATTACCTCAAAGAATCGATTACTTGGAAGGAAAGGTGGGAAGTGATCTTTGAATGAAACTTATCTTGAGCAAGAACTCTCAAAGTATCTAAATACTCACAAAATACGCTCGATAATATAGAGAGAGAAAACTTTGTTTACGGTGTGATTTTCAATTCTAACTTAGCCTCTATTTATAGGAAAATGTTAGCCGCAAAGAGCGGACTTGACTGCTTTACTGATGGCTTTACTTCCTACTATATTGCCACCCACCACATTTGAAATAAAATTCAGCACATTTTTTCACCAACCACAAGTGGGGCCCACCAATTCTAGAATTTTCCACCAAAATCATTTATAACCTAATTTACTCAATCAATCACCTCTTAAAATTCATAATAAATTATCGCTCATTTTAACGGTTCAAAATTTGTGGACATATACTCAACTTATATATGTATAACATATCCAAAACTTACAACGATCCAACGGTCGGATTAAATATTATAACTCACACAATAAAGTCATAATAACACCAATTTGATCTTTTAATACCTCCAATCCGATAAAATACAAATAAAACATCTCAAAGATTAATTCCTTCATTAATAACCACATAAATAAATCCATCATTTATATTCATATAAAATAAATATTTCCTTATCATATGAATCAATAATTAATTATTCACAAATAATATTACGAATCACATTTATGACAACCAGTATTTCCCGGAAAGAGGGGCTTTCCAATAAGGATCTCTCCTTCTTGGTGGCCTTGAATTAGGTGACCAAACCTCTCCTTAGATGAACTTTCTAGACATTGCCAATAATGTTATCTAATAATATTATTCAAATAATATGAATTATTGATCCGATAATGGGAAATCTTGTGCGTTGATAATTATTAAAAGCAATGATAATATAAAACACCAACGCAACAATTATTGAATCGATAAAATAAAATACCAATAAGCGATAATTCTTTAACAATTATTGAGTAGTGCCTTCTACGTAAGAATCGATAATTGATGCAATCTGGTGTCTTCTTGTTCAACAACGCCGTATTAGTTTGTTTTAACCAAAGATTATTCCAATAGTATTAATTGTAACAACTTATATTTGTCGTTTTCCTCATCCAATCGCTTTCCGTTATGGGGCCCACATTGCATGGTTACTACCGTCAGTATTTGCGAATATTCCCCGACGCGATCTGAATATTCCACGACCAAACGAATATTCCCAAACAAAAATGAATATTTTATAACTACTTGCTTATTTTGAAATATTTGCGTATTTAACCCTAACTATCCACATTAATCAAATCAACCCTTAATATTTCAAAATAATAAATAGAAAATTAAATTTCATTAATAATAAGTTGAGGTCTTACAATCTTGGTGTGTGTTTGGAGTATAATACCCAATTAGAGGCAAATGGAGATAATGATATGTCAAGAGAAGACTCACCATTGGGAAGAATATGATAGTAATCTTCTCGTTTTTCTTTAGAATCTATTATTAGATCAATCGAGGATAATTACAGTGGCCATATGATATCTACCATAACCTAAAAGCATGGCCTCCCGTATGCGAAGGGTTTCTTGAGCACTTCCCAAAATTCTAATTTTTAAAAGCAGGTTTTGACTATACCTTTATCAATGTAAGGTGTCGTTGTGACGTCTTCTGATTGGTATATATTTGTATCCAAACTCACAACGTATGTATTGTTGTTGTATTTTGCACGACAATTGTTGTAATAAAGTTGTAGTTGTTTTTAAATACCATATATATTTGGCGACTCGGAATGGGTTGGATGGAATGGACCTATTTTGGGGCGTTACATTAACCAATAAAGTATTTTAATAGTATTACTTGATATAACTCTGTAGTTATTTTTAAACAACTTATATTTGTCGTTTTCTTCATCCAATCGCTTTTCAGTTATGGGGCCCACACATGGTCATTGCCAGGTAAATTTAATATTCCCAAACAAGATCTAATATTCCACGACCAAACGAATATTCCCAAACAACAATGAATATTTTATAACTACTTGCTTATTTTGAAATATTTGCGTATTTTACCCATAACTATCCACATTAATCAAATCAACCATTACTATTTCAAAATAATAAATAGAAAATTAAATTTTATTAATAATAAGTTGGGGTCTTACAAACCTCGGTATTCACAATATTGTAATTTTTTTCCTTAATATTAACTCAATTCTCATAATAAAATTATTAATTTTACTTTTACCAATAGCAACACAATACTATTGGACGAAGATATACTTATTTTATTACTTTAATATTGTCATCATTTTAATCATAATTTGTTGTATTTTAAGCTGATTTTATATGACGACTTGAATTATACTCTCTATGTTCTAAAATTAGAAATATAATTTAAATTTTGAGCTCAAACGATATAATTTTAAATTTTAAATTGACATTAATTTATTTAATTTTAGTTTATATAATTGTTACAATTGTATAGTATATAACAAAATTTATTTCATTATAAACTTTATAAGTTATAGTTTTAATATGTAATTATTTGATCTCAAAAATTAAGTTATACTATTTTAAGTTAAATGGTTTCTTATCACATAAAACCATTTCGCGTCTAATTTTCATTTGATATTTTTTGGTGGTTCACGTGACTTTGCTTCTCGCGTGTCAATCAAAAATATGTATGTAAATATATGTGAACGATTTTATATGATAATAGATTTACTGTTTTAAGTTTGAATATGCGATTAGAAGAATTATCAATTTAATAGGTAATACAAAATTACAATAAGGAAGATGTTTTAACGTATTAAATAAACTACTTAAAATAAGTTAGTAAAGAAATTATGAGCTGTTCTAACGAGTTAAAGAAGTTGAAAAAGAAATTATGGAGCAACTAATTTGCGAGAGTTAACCGCCTTTCAAACGTCTTAAAGATAACAACAATACTACTGTCACATAAAAAAAATTTATATAATATTCATATATATATTTATATATTTATATAATAAAATAAAATTTATTTTAAATTTTTTGATCACTCTAATAAATTATTTGAGTTATTTAAAATTTAAAATAAATTTTATCGTTCACATAGTGTCAAAGACACGGGATAAAACTAGTATATTTATATTAAGGGTCTCAATATGCACGTGTTTGCGAGATTATGTAATATTTTTAATGTCATAATAACATTATTTTAAAGATAAACATTAACGGATAACATTCCATTTCTCCCTGTACTGCATACACTTATTATTTCTGAAAAATCTCCTCTCTCTCCTCTCCTCTCAAATGGCGACGTGTCTCTCTTTCTGTTCTTCTTCCTCCTCCTCCTCCTCTTCCCTTCCCGGCCAAATTGCAATCAAGGGTGAACCCACTACTCATTAAGTTATTATTATTACTTCTTTTTTTTAATTTTATGTAAATCAAATGTTTGTGTTTTTGCAAAACTAATTTTAGTTATTGAAATTTCTATCAGCAATTATTTCTGTCCTTTTTCTTACGATTAATGCAGAATTTATTTCCACTGTTTGCTAGGTTTCCCATCATCTTTGTATCTAGCTTACACCCAACGGAGTTTCTGTTTCTCTGTAAGTTCACCATTTTTGTTCTACTTTTTTTTTTTGATTTTTTGTTTTCAAGTACTTTATACTCAGAACATTCATGATATTGTTTGATTCTTATTTGATGCAATTATAGATGGGTGATTTCCATATCTTTTTTTGGTTTCCTTTACTCATGACATGAATTATTCTTTCTATCCTGGGAATTTTACTTGGGAGGAGGAATCATTCCACTTACTAAAGAAAAAATATTGAGGAAGAATTTATGTTCCTTCAGGTTCAAAAAACGTAATTGGTGGTTTGTGTGTATTGCTTTTTAAAATGTTTTAATAATTATGTTGTTTAGAATTGTTCAGATGTGGATATATTTGGACACACCATTTATTTATTTTATACAGATTTCAAATATTAAATTGGTCCCAAAAATTGTCAAAAACTTGGATTTTACCAAACCACAAATTAGAAATATATATATATATAGCCCGACTCTCTCCAGCGAACTATAGGGAGCGAATTAAAAATGAACGGGTTATAGGGACGATTTTTTCGTAACCGGTTTTTTATATGCTATAATGACCGAAAAAACCGTCGCTATAGCGGTTTGTTTTTTATTCAGTTCGCTGGAGAAACGGACCGTGTGTGTATATGTATATATATTTAATTTTTTTTTGTTTGAAGAACAACAAAATGCTACCTTTAAACACTTGGTGAGTATCTTAAGATTACTTCCACTCAAAATTATGAAAAACTACTTTATTTCCCCTTTATGCTTTCTCCTTTTCTCTGGTACATATTTTATTAGAAAGTTACACCTATTGGTAATGTATTTCACAAGATGTACTTAGGTTTAGGTTAATTTGCTTCGCATCTCTTTTATTTTATTAGTTTTACTGAGGTAAGGCTAGAGTCTCCAATAGCTTGGGAGTTCAATGCATATGTTTGTGCTTCTTGTTAGGCACTAATTTATTCTCTTGACGCTGAAGAGAGATGTTCGTTTTTATAGAGTGCATAAATTTGGTGTTTATGGTTGGTACAGTAGCATTACTAGCACATTTGTTTGGTAGTGATTTATACAATAATCATTTTTTCGAAGATTGGGTAACCATTAGGTCAAAATCTGACTTTGAAAGTCTGTGTTTGTTCCCCAATTTTATTATCCATGGCGTGGGGCACATTTCGGCCAACTAAAGGGATGGGAATCATGGGATCCTTAGTAGGATGTTCAGTTACATGCCTATACACATGTTTGTTGTGGTTCCGCCTTCCAGCCCAGTGCTTGTTATTGGTTAATCAAGTCAGAAAATTTGTGAGTCTCTCTCATGGTGATGCTGCATCAACTTTGTAGCTTTTTGCATTCTATAGCTTTTTTCTAGAGTCTGTCGGAAAGCCCTTCTGCCCATTAGTTTGAGAAACTATGGGTGACGTGTTTGGCTTATTCGAAAGTTTGCAAGGCACAACAGGAAAAAGAATCTCAACTATTAAATTTTTATATTTTTTTGAAAGAGATATTGTTCTGCAACAAATACCATGGCTGCGTAAGGGGAATTAAGGGGTGCTACAAGAATGTATGAAGGCCAATCAAATAGCTTGGGTTGAGGTGAGGAGAAAAAGCTACCAAAAGAAAAATAATAGAGGTAGTGGATTGTGATTGCCACAAGATTAAGACTATAGATAGTTTTGAATGGCAATGTCAAGATAACCTCTAAAGTATCTAGAAGACTAGAAGTATCCCCCTAGTACTTTGGCTGAAGGTGATCCAATGATAATCTTTGAAGAACTTAATTATTTTCCAAAAGGCATTTGGGGATAACAAAATTTAACAATTTCATAATGGATTGCTTGGAGGTATCTAATAATTTACCAGCACAGAGAACTTTTATTATATATCTCAAACGAATTATTAGAGCAGAAATGCTTTCATATCAACTATCTACTATGGTGAGATTCGACTTTCATATCAACTATCTACTATGGTGAGATTCGACGCTGCTCATCATCATTATTCTAATGAGCTGTGTTTCTCCACATCTGTATTTATAATTGACATGGAATTTAGTGAGACATCAAGACACGTATGTATGCATTGACATGTACAACTCACGGTTTATTATATTTGCACTTGATTTCTCACAATTCATTCACCGAAACAGTTATTCTTTTTATTTTCCCCGTTTTTGCAGGATAAATTCAAGTATCTTGCACAAAGAAACCCAAATCAAGGCTTGCGAGGCACAACATGTAGAGCATGCTGTTTCATGGGAGTCACTGTTCCTCCCAGTACTCAATTCTTGCTATCAGATGCAACCATTTCAGGAGAGCCTCTCTACATACATGAAGTTTCTCATAGCAATCTATCCAAGACAGCAGATGCTGCATCAGAGTTGCTGCAAAGATTGGTTCTGGCAGATTTGGACCCTGCCACAGCAAAGCTTGCAATTGTTTTTCTGGGCCCCTTCCTGTCAGCGTTTGCCTTTCTTTTCATTATAAGAATAGTCATGTCTTGGTATCCTAAGCTTCCGGTTGGAAAATTTCCATATGTATTAGCTTATGCCCCCACTGAACCAATTCTCAGTGTGACCCGGAAGCTGATTCCACCTCTTGGGGGCGTGGATGTAACTCCTGTGGTCTGGTTTGGATTAGTCAGTTTCCTGAACGAAATATTGGTAGGCCCTCAAGGGTTGCTTGTCCTCATATCTCAACAGGTTTAGCAACTGTACCGTGTCTGAGACTGCGAGTACACATTCATATCTACTTGAAGAAATTTGCCGTCTTCTTTAGGCACCATGGTGTTCAAGGTTTCATTTTGTTTTTCACCAGTTATACTTTGATTTTATATCAAAACCATTTAATAAATTTTATTCTAAAGTAAACAATACTAATATGAACACTCGAATAAAGTAAACATACTAATATGTACACTTGGCCAAACTTTCTTAATATTTTACACTTGCCGTCTTGTACGGATGAATTCTTTAGTCATCCCCGGTGGCTCTGAGACAGGAACCACTATCGAATAAATACAAGTAATGAGTAGTGAGAACGCACAACGAATTCTACAAGAACCCTGCAATGCATGACCAGTTGTGGACTGGAAAGAAAAACAGATAAAACATCAAGGACAAAATGGGAAGACAGAACATGAAAAGCAGGAGGAAGAGGATTTGCAAAGCCAGCCATTTTCCAGTAGAGTTTTCTTTTCCCTTTGACATGAAGGAATATTAGTAGCTTAAAGCTACAGGCATTGAGTTTTAACACACTAACAACAAAAAAACAGCAGGCACCACCACGACTTACTTTCACAAATCTATAGAGCTAAATCATAAAGTAGGTGTAACTTTCCATAATAACGTTTAAGTTTATTTATCAAGTAAAATATATGCAACATATAGTTTGTGTTGAATGAACACCCAAAAAAAATAAAAAATAAACACTTCACATGTTCCAGGATTTTGTTGTCTAGAAGAGAAACTAGAACCAAATTCTATCTTTCCATCAATCAAATTATGCAATTGAAAGCAGAAGGAATCACAGCACAGCTGGGTCATCATTATTAGTATACAGCTAGATCCGGAAAAAACAGCTTTGCCACCATCTCTATAACATGAACCACTTGCAGAACCCACTAATATTCCCAAGATTGAGATTGCCACAATTACTTCCAACTTCTTAAGGAAACTTAAATGTCAGCTGCTAGGAAGTTCCCAGACAGAGTAACCTGCAAACATGAAAATAACAATAAATAAATAAATAACTGCCATAATTTTTTCAGCTACATCTTCTCTTGGGGTACTTTTTAACCATGTAATTATTTTTTATAGATAAAATTAACCATGAATGCAATTCTATAGAGGCAGGGAGAACTGCCCTTGATCTTACGCACCTTCTCGCCCAATTTGAATGGAGGAAGACCCTTATAAGGGCATGTACTGCACCGGAAAGCATCACCCAGCCCACACTGCACGTGTACATCAAATTTTCAGAGGGAAAACAAACACATCTATAATAAATATCCCAAAAAAACAAGTGACAGAAGTGAGAGTGGTTCTGTCTCCAGAGGTCAACCAGGCCTCAGCAGAAAGAAGTAAAAAAGTCAACCAAACCAGAAGATTCTTTTCCATGTCTACATAATTATCAAGACTAACAGTTGGCTTCCCCTACATAGGACAAAGCCCAAGTGACATCTAGCTGAAGCATGCAAGCTAAAAAATATTCCATTCCCCATCACAACATTGACTTAGGTCCATCCCAAGATCGACCAAGAAAAACAAGGATTAATTTATTATATTCAAGATGAAGTTCTCAAAATCATACACTGCCACAGGCCGATTGGGGATTATCCAGCTGGTCCATTGTTGGTCCTAGCTTTTGAACTTTTTCTTCTGCCTCAGCTCGTCCACAAGTGCAATTTTTGCAAGCCTTCCTTGTGCTTCCAACTTCACAATCACCAACTGCAAATGCGTGTTTATTGAGCTTATGTACAGAACAACACAATGTTACTTGAAGCAATAATAGAACTAAATATGTTCTTCCTACCAGGTGGGAGCTGGGGTTTTTTCAAATCCTCTTCAGATAAAAGGCTATCCTCATCAATGAGATCCATATCATCATCTATGTGAACTTCGGGTAATATTTTTGTCACCTTCTTTATTGAAAAGGATGAACCAATTTTCCAAGAAGGTCTCTTGGCCTTAATCTGTTGCAAAAGAAAGTAAAATTTAGTTATGTACATGGCATATTTTCAGAGAGTTCAGAAAATCATTTGACATTGACAAAATCCAAGTAGAATAAGTCAATAGAAGATAACCATGACATTTCGAGTGGGTAGAGTAAGGGAAAGAGGGAAGGAGACAAGTCTTGGCGATAGAAAAAAAATACATAATCTCACCCCAAAAGACTGGAAAACTTCAGTAGGTAGTATCGATGTCATTTCGAGTGGGTAGAGTAAGGGAAAGAGGGAAGGAGACAAGTCTTGGCGATAGAAAAAAATACATAATCTCACCCCAAAAGACTGGAAAACTTCAGTAGGTAGTACTGATGTCATTGGACCAATCTGCAAGTCCAGAAAACCAGCCACCAATAACTTCCGCTCAAGAGAAGAGGTTGTCTGCCAGGAGAATAAGATTAACAAAATTGATACTTCACCAAGTTACAGAATAAATTATCATTACATACCACTTGCTCTGAAGTAGATTGCGAAGTCTGATGAAGAAGGATCTCTCCCCCAGGTTTCAACACTCTTGCAAATTCTTTAAACATTTGGTCAGCAAGAAAATCAAATGATCTAAATATGCAAATGACAAAATCCATAGATGATGAATCCACTGGAAGGGAACCTGCATAATGCATATTATCAACCTCACATATAAGAGAATAACTTGATCTAAATATGCAAATGACAAAATCCATAGATGATGAATCCACTGGAAGGGAACCTGCATAATGCATATTATCAACCTTACATATAAGAGAATGACTTGCATAATAAAGAAGGAACCAAAATTACAGAAATTAATTTAATTGTTACCTTTTTCAGTTGCAATCAACTAAAAATATAATGACTAACAGATAGTTGCAAAAAATAATTACCAGTTGTATTTGAGTTTATGAGAAGTGTCAATGCTTGATGACAATGAAGGCACTGATTTGTGATAAAGGCTAGATTCATTTTCAAATAGAATAACCACCTCTATGATGAAAAACTATTTAAAGAAGCACAATGTTTTATCTTTCCTTATAATAATATTGGGGATTCTTTTTTCTTTTATTTCTTTTTTTATAAATTTTTTTAAAAATGTTTGGGTGGAGGGGGGATGCTATGGTAATTGGCACTTAACTATGACAATACAAAACAAGGAGTCCAGACAGAAAGATAACCATAATAATATAAAACTAGCAAATAGTGGTGCAAGAATGACAACATACTTAGTGATGAAGCTTGAGTGATAATTAAAGGATCAAAATGTTCTCCTTCCTTCTTGATCTCCTTGACTGATATTGAAACTGCACTAATAGGCAGAACTACATGATCTGTGAGTGCCAAGACACTATCACGCATCACTGTGGTGCCCTAAAAAATAAAAGTATAGACTAGTTTAATTATACATTCTCTTGCCTTGCAATGATTAACATGTAAAAACATATAGTAGGAAGACTATCATTCAAAATTCATTTTTGAAATTTGAACACAAATATAGAGACCATTATGTTGTCTTAATTCACAGCACTTGTAGTGAAAAATCTCATCCGCGAATATATATACTTGTGAAGACTGATAGGGCCTATATGGGAATTTCTCGAAGTTAAGTCGGGTTGGACCAAACCAATTTCATTGCTGTTTCTGGAGTAACAAAAATTTACATTCATTTAACTTTTTCATACATTGAGAAATATCCTAATAGCAATTAAGCTTTCAGCGACTTCTAAGATGTATACCCAAACAACTACACTTATGCAGGTTTTCCCAAACAATGCCAAATACTAGATCTGCATAAGAATCACAATAGTACCACGTAAAATAAATATACATGCAATTCATAATTGATGCAGCTGAATTTTGCAATTCATATTTTAAAATCAGGAAAACTAAGTGTAATAGCTCATTAGGCGGCAGATGTAACATCTGATGTTCATGATTCAAGTCCCAATCCATCAACATCAAACTGTTCAAAATATACAACAAGAAAATAAAAGATTTTAAAAAAAGGAACTTGAATAAAAATAAATATCGAAGTATAACTACAATTCTAGGTGGACTAGGGTTTATTGTCCTCCAAATCTCAGCAAATTAGTCACAAACCACTGTAATTTATACAAATCAAGATATACACATTTCGAAAAACTCAACTACAATTATAAATCACGGAAGAATCCACGGAGACAATAAGAAAAGGCATTCGGAGAGATCAATGGAAAATCATTTACGTTCCATATTTTGTGGACAACCTTAATGAACAAAAATCGAACTTACCATAACTTTTCCCTTCGTCAAATAAAAATGCTGCCGGCGCCGGGAGCTCAAACCTTGTAAATTTTTGTTTGCCGACTTTGGTCTAGAGAATTTAGGGTTTAAACTTGGAAGGATGATGATCGAGTGTGGCGGCGGCGTAGGAGAAGACAAAAGGCGCGTGGGTTGCTTGAATTTAACGTCTGGATGCGTGTGTTAATTGCGCACAAGAATGAATATTCCCTATTGACTTTTCATGATTTGTTTCAATGGTAAAAATAATTATTTGCAAATTTTCTTTTTCTTTTTTTTTTCCTTCTATTATGTTTGAGCTTATTGTATTTTAAAATTTTGCAAAATGATGTTTTTATGGGTCTATAATGACTTCTTTTGATTTGTAGTTTGAGGTGTTTTTTTTACTGTACTACTAACCTTTTTTATTATTATTAAAATAACAATGTTAAATTTTTTAATCTTTGTTTTATAAAATAAATTATCTCAAATAATATGGCATGGCTTATTAGGTTTCTCTTGTCATTGACAATCATTAGGCATCATTAAAATTATCTAATTAATTTAGAACCATTTGAGACTTAAAATATTTAACATTATCTATATTAAAATTAAGAACAAATTTGAAATTAAAATAATTTTTGGTTACATTTTATATTTAACATTTGAACTTTTTATTATTTTATTTGGACTAATTTGTGAGAAGGAGTCTCGATACTTTGACAATTTAATGTTCTTTTTAAAATTAGAGATTTAATTTAATTTTTGAGGTATATATAAAAATTTTAAATTAATAAAAATTTAGTTAATCTGAATTGATATAAAAAATATTATGATTGTATAGTACATAACAAAAGTTATTAATTAAATTTTTTATTATATTTTAAACTTTATAAATTATTAATTTTCACTTAGTTTAAAAATCAAAATATATTTATAATTTTAGAAAAATATTAACTTGCGAAAAATAAACAAAATGCATAGCACTTTCCAAGTTCTAAATAAAATTACAATAACAACGTTAGGGCATGATTTATTATTGTCGTTGTGGTTATATTTCCTCACACTTTCCCGCCAGAAGAATCGAGTAGTATTATAGTAGTATATATAGTATATATATACACAGATTTTCCAATCCCGACCCTGCATATTTACTCTTAAGAAAATGGCTTCTTCAAAAACCCTAATGGATCTTTTTCAACCTGCCAAACGCTTGAAAACAGCTTCATCTCCTTCATCCCCTTCCTCTCTTAATAGTGCATCGAAACCCTTTGTCTCAGTTCCCAATGACTCTTATCCATCCAGCCTCACCCCCGAGCAGAAATCGAGGATCGAATTCAACAAATTACTATCTAAATCAAAGCGCAATCTCAAAATATGTTCCGACAGAATCTCCAAATTCGCCCCAGGTTTCTTTTTCCTCCTCATTTTCTTTTGCTGAATATGTGAAGTTTTTATTTTTATTTTATTTATAGTTGTTGATCATTACACATTTGTATGTATATGTACCAGCTAAAGGTTTTCCCTGTACTTTGAAGTTGGGTTTCTTTTCCTTTTCATTATTTGATGGTTATTTTATATTATCTCTTAGGTAAGGAGGGTTTGGGTTTAAATTTGAAATTGGAAGAGCTGTTGGTGGAGGAAACATGGTTGGAAGCCCTTCCAAGGGAGCTTCAAAAGCCCTATGCAAAGAAGTTATGTGAATTTGTGGAAACTGAAATATGCAGCGGTGATGTGCCAATTTATCCGCAGCCTCATTTGATATTCAATGCACTTAACACCACCCCGTTTGATAAAGTCAAAGCTGTCATCATTGGACAGGTTTAGATTGTAGTCTATATAAATTTGTTCTAATTTCTTGTGGAAAGTTCTTTCAACCATTAAATTGTAGGAAGGAAAAAAGGTTATAGTTCGATATGGACAGATGCATGCCTTTATTGAATCCTCTTGTCGTAAGCTTGAATATCATTTCTTACTGATCTTGTACCAGCTTTATATGTTTGGTGAAAGGTCCTTTAGATATGGTCCTTTTTCTCTGTAATTTGTTAATGATATGATCAATCTAATCTTTCTTTACACCATTCAATTAAATTAATTTCTATATCCCATTTTAATTGTCCATTCAAGTTTCATGCATTTTAAGAAATTAATGAGAGAGAGCAGAGCGGAGCGGAGTTCCAAATTAGCCTTTATGGATCCTATATCATGAAAGGTTTCTAACTAAAATAGAGTGAGGTGCGGTTCACGTATCAAGTTTTATTCTGAAATGAAAGAGAAAATGTTAATCTTTGTATATGTAGAAAAAAGAGTTAGGGAGACTTAGAAACGTAGTCGTTGGCCTACCAAATAAGGAAAGGGGGATATTGTTTTGGGACTGGAGGGGTATATCAATTCTTACTTATCATTATTTATAATTTTTGGTTGGTGAAATTTGGGATTTTAAATGATTGGTTATTCATAATTTTACTTTATCAGAAAGGATTAGATTTAGTCTATGACTAATTAAATGGAACTTTGGTTCGGTGGGTTTATCCATCAGGATCCATATCACGGACCAGGTCAAGCAATGGGCCTCTCTTTTTCTGTGCCGGAAGGCATAAAAGTTCCTTCAAGTTTGGGAAACATATACAAGGAGCTTCAGCAAGATTTGCACTGCTCGATACCATCTCATGGGAATTTGGAAAGATGGGCTGTACAGGTAAATTCACATTTATTAATGTTTCTATTTATGTAATTTTCCTATTTATAGCTTGTAATCTTGTATCTATCAGTACATTCCTCTTCTTATTTGCCATGTTCTGCTTTTTGTTAGTTTTGTTTTTATATTGTTTTTCTTACTGAACTCCATGCACACATGATGTATGTGCAAAAGCAGAATTATTTCGGCTCATTTTATGTCATAAAAATTGTTCGTTTTGTGCCAGACAAACGTTTCTCTCATTTACTCTTTTCTTTGACTGCTCCTTTTCCCTCTTTTCTTGAAATCATTCAGCAGCATGGAAAGTTTTGTTTGTGAAGCAAGGTTGTAAAATAAGTAGCGGTTGTCTTTTAATAGAAATAGTTTATGCTACTTGTAACTTAATGCAACATGAGATTTTTTTTATAGTAAATCGGCATTGCTATGTCAATATAAATTGTCTCAAGTGAGATGCCGTGGAATACTGTTGTATTCCTTTCTAATAAAATTGTTTTCTGAAATTATTGCTATGTATTGCAGGGCGTTCTACTGCTCAATTCGGTTCTTACTGGTAAGAAAGTCCATCTAATCTGAATTGGTCTCAAGCTGCATGCATGCAGCTGACTCTTTTAAATTCTGTTACCATGTCAGTTCGGCGGTATTAAAAGTTAAAAACAGTCAACTGAGAACTGTTCCCTTGAAGTTGGTCTGGTCTTTATCTTACGCTTTATAGATATGGTGCGTTCATGTCGGTTCCATTAACTTTCACTCTTTCAAATTCTTTTGCAGTTAGGCAGCACCAAGCAAATTCTCATGCAAAGAAGGGATGGGAGCAATTTACTGATGCTGTCATAGAAACAATTTCAAAGAAGAAAAGAGGAGTTGTTTTTCTTCTTTGGGGAAACTATGCTCAAGTAAAATCCAGGTATCCCTTTTATTAAGCTTGGCTTTCTGGAATATCTAATTTGCTAGTTGGAACTTGGAACACGTAACCACTTAGCTATAGTGGTGCTTTCCCAACGCTATATTCTCTGCAATTAACATTGAGTGTCTCTCTGTAAATTGAATTGGTAGCAATTTGCTCCAAATTCTTAAACAGCTAACTTCACAAAAATGACTGGCCATTTTGGAAGGAAATGTTAATGAACTGTTTCCTAAATACACAACCATTACCTACAGGTGGTCCCACCATTATATGGTGGTTGGATAAATATCTATCCATTGGAATGATCTGTTATTTACTTTAGGAGTATTCGTTTGGAAATTTTACCTCATTAAAAATGTAAAATTTATATTGTAATTATGAGATGAATTTGCATACCTTCTTGTAGGCTTAAAACTTTAGTTAGATGTTATACAGGTTGATTGATGGGACAAAACACCACATTCTCAAGGCAGCACATCCTTCTGGTTTATCTGCAAACAGAGGCTTCTTTGGATGCAGGTTTGTTTATCTTGTGCTATGCATAAATACTATTCTGTGTTATATCTTACATTTCAAAACGTATTGGTATCCACTATCCATTGTGTTGAATTTTGAAAGTGTAGTTGTCATGTTAAACCTTTTGGTATTAAATCTTAGGCAGCAAATTCCAAAACTGAAGCTCCTTCCTGATCAATTTGTGTGTCAATACTCTGCATAAGCTTGCTGGTGTATTTGGCTGCTGCTCAGACTTGTCATGTTGAAAATTCCTCCCTCCCTTATATTTTGCTTGTTATTAAATTAAATTTCACTTGTTTATTTAGTCTGAAGTGTGTCATTGCGACCAAGTAGCTAGAGAAATTGGTATCCACGTAATCAGTTTGCAGTATTTTTGAAGTTTATCACTATCATTGCTGAATTAATACTATCAACTTATGATGATAATGGTATAATTCAGCATCTCAAACTCTATGCTCTTTGTTGCACTAGTTGGAAATGTCTAGTTTATTGACAGTCATCATTTATCCGAGAATGTCCTGTATCTACAAACATCTTGGCACATCTTAATGGTAGAATGTATAGCTTTGATCTACAAACATCTTGGCACATCTTAATGGTAGAATGTATAGCTTTGTGTGAATCGATTATGTTTGAGTACATAATTTATTTATTTTTTGGTGAGGAGATGAAACTGATTTACACATTCAATTTTGTTGAATTGTTGATGGTGTGCAGGCATTTTTCTCGCACAAACCATTTCTTGAAGGAAATGGGAATGTCTCCCATAGATTGGCAACTATAATCAGGAGGAGCAGCCATCACTTCTGGCATAATTTTGTAAACTGGTTTGGCACGGCAAGCCTGGTGCTCATATTATTCAGCAGGGTTTTGATTTATCATGTAAAGTGTGCCCATGGTGTTTTTAAGTTGATCAGTATCAAGTACTAACTACTATTTGACCTCTAATTATGTGGGACTTGATTTCCCGATATCCTTGATGGGGAAGCCAGTCCCTTTTGTTATGGAATGCTGTAAACAGAATGAATTTCTAGTCCCCAAGCTCTTCTATGGAGTTTGAATCCGCGAATTTATACCTCATTGACAATATTTTGGATGATTGTATGTAAAGGAATATAACTTCTATGAATTCTTACATTTTCTGGTACTGTGTTGGATATAATCCCTCTTCGAAACTAAGTCCAAGGGCTTGTTTGTTTTGCTCTGAAAAGGTCTGAATTTTTGCGAATCTGACGATTCACCATTCAATTTGCTTGTTTATAAAATTTGAGATCCGAATTGAAATTTGAATGCATCTGATCGATTCTTTTAAAAAATTAAATTTGAATCGATCAATCACTACTTTTATCCAAATAGCCTCTCTTTTTCCATCTGCTACCGCTTCTCCATCCCTAAGCGTTGCTTTGCGTTTGGCTCTCCATCTCTTCTCCGCATTGTTGGTCCTTCGCTTTTTGACGGGTAACCCTCGTCTCTCTCGTCGCTGCTCCATCGCCCTAATTTGATCTATGTTTCTTCTCGTCGCTGCTTCATCTTTGCTCTGCATCATTGGGAACAAGGGTTAGCAATTTGTTGTTGCTGCTATTTAGCAAAAAAAACCCAAATCACTTTTCCAATGATTTGTGATTTGAGCTTTAAAATCTAGTGGGCATTGTGTGTTTCTTCTAATTATATCTCATTGAGATAATTGTCATAATGTTCATAACACTATTTTGGATGATAATGATAGCCATAGGCATTGCAATGAACTTTCAATTCTTTAGTATGTAAAGGAATATAACTTGTATGAATTCTTACATTTTCTAGTACTGTGTTGGATATAATCCCTCTTCCGAAACTAAGACCAAGTCTGAGACTCAAAATTGATGTTGGTGGTGTTAGTACCTAGTAGTACCTTTTATATTATCTATAACTTTTATAATTAATTGAATTCACATTAATTTTGTATTTGAAAATTGAGTTCAAAACTCAAAATTGATCCTATATTTTTTCAAGTAGAGAAAACTAGAAATTGATCCTGTATTGAGATTTTGCTTGCTACCGGCATGTTGACTCTAGTTGTTATGCTTACACATTTTCACTAATAAGCGTTGGTCCCATTTATTATACACATGTAAAATATACGGGCCGGACATGTTATATACTTATATATATAGGTGTGCTGTTTATATATGCTACTACCAAATGGCCCAAGTCTATTCGGCCGCCGCTGCGGCAGCAGCCAAGAAACCTTCCAAAGCTGAGTTCTTATGTTCGACGTCCCTAAATTCAGCTCTCCTCCCGTGTCCTGCAAATAATTATACTCTCAGAATCACACACAGAGCTTATCTTAAAAAAAGAAAAACAAAGGCTTGTGTTTTTGTTCTATTCATTTTGCTTGATACAATGAGGAAGGTGCCAAGTACGGAAACAAAACATGCAAAAAAGCAGAGTTGAGAAATGGGAAAAGACAAGCATCAACAAAAATTATGGTCTCGCCGGAGGGGTTAAGTCTAGCTAGTATTTTGAGCTACTTAATTCCATTGTCTACAATTTTCCGGGCAAACATAGGATTTTAATTAAGTTGGTAAAAAATGACTTAAATTGAGCAAAAATGACTCCCATTACAAAGATTTAAGAGCCCATACTTGAAAGAAAATCATAACCATAGTCGTCAATTAATGAGAACCAAACACTAATTAAATAAGTTTACTTTATTTAACTCTTTAGAATTTTTCTGGGGTTTTGAGTGAGACAGATCCATCGATAGGTTCTATTCGATACAAGTGAATCACACAAACACAAACACTACATCTATATATATAGAGAGAGAGAGACAAGCATCCCACCTGGTAATATCCATTCGAAATCGAACTGCAGCAACTTTCTGACACTGCTTACTTGCATGGGAACTGCCACACGTACAACAGAATAAGATTTAAGAAATATAAACATAGTATAATAAAACATACACTGACCCATCACTCCTTTTTCTCATCTTATTTTAATTTATATTATTTTTTTGTGCACTCCTTAATGAACCTGCTTATTATATTTTAGATAATTAAGGGTTGCTGACCATCAAAAGTATATACTTGCAAATCAGATTAAGAGAGTAATTTCACATTAATTTATTAACAAAGGTCCAAGTGTTGATACCTGAATACCAGTTGTATTTCTCAAAAATGCATAATTCAGATTCCACCATCGCCACATGATCCCCACTAAAAAGTACCTTGAGTGGCTTGTGTAACAAGCAAACTGATCCCTGCCACAAAGCAAACAGATTTAGTGATACAATATATATCCTAAATTATGCTATCCTACGCTGAATCCCATTTGCAAACTTTAAGGTTAATTATATTTTTGTTTCTTTACCCCTAAATATAACAATTATATTGTTTAGTTTAGTGGTAGTAGCATGATAATGTTAAGCTTGAGGACGTACATTATGTATTTTATACTACTAAAATAAAAAAGTAACTCTGTTATGAAAAAAAGAGCAAACGGACTCTTTTTGTGGAGAGAAGAGAGTAACATTTAGAATAAAGAAGTACAAGACGAGTGAACTCAGCTACCAACCCAGAACAGCACTCATTAAAACTAGCAACCTTAGAGTTGTGATAAATTGCATGCAAGACTCGAATCACTTGAACATGCTTCAAAATAATTATAAATAAATGGATCTTATCAAGGGAAATTAAGGATTTACACCAATATTACTTAAAATTATCATATGCAACAAGAACTTATTACTTATCTACTCACTTTTGTGTGGCCTGGAGTGTGTATAAGCTCAAAATCATTCCCAAGGTTCCATGGCCCACTTCCGTTTAGCTTAATCTCTACGCCTGCGGTAGAAACGTCTACCTGTGGAGACCCAAATACATGGGAAAAATCTCAGAAAATTAAACAAATAAGAATTTGCAATCCTCAAGAAGTTTGTACGTTACAAAGATAAGCAATTCTTCTTAAATTAATCGCAAATAAGAACAATTTCCTTGCTAGAGGACACAGTTCTGTTAAATAAATGAGATTGCATGCCTTTGGCTACTCCATGAAAATGAATTTATGGTTATATTTGGTTCTACAGCACAGCAGCCTTCCTGTGGAGTGTTCAAGTTAGAAGTCTAAGACTAAAAACCGAGAAAGGGGCTCGCCTATGACTGCCATGCATGTTTAAGTATGCACCCACCCTAATGCATGCAGGAAGGACCAACTCAAGGGGTGATGCTAGAAAGCAGCTACTCGAAAGGTTAATACATCAATTAAAAAGGAGGTTTTGTTTGAATATTAATAGAAACTTCATTGACCCTGGAAATATTTAATAAAATTTTGAGTGTAGTTGCTATGCCCCCTTGGGTGTGACCAGTGGATTTTTTTTACCTCACTAGACATGAAGCCAAATGCAAGAAATTGCTATCTAATATAACTATATATGTCTTAATCTCTTTACTAGCTAGGTTAAACTACATTTGTCTTTACCAATCATAGATCTATGCTTTAATTATCTGTATTAAATGGTTTCATATATAACAATATAACATATCTATGTAGATGCAATTTGACACGAGGGAATCAAGTAGAATATAGAAATACAGAAAATGGTGAAATACTTCTTCTGAGTGGATAATTCTATCACAATTTAACCGCTTTGACCACTTCTCATGATCTGCAATATCGTCCCTGATCATCGAAACAGAAATTAACAACTGAAAAATTAGTAATTACGAATGAAAATTTGCAATGGGTCATGTCATCATACCTGTGGGTGAGAAACATGTAACGCACTCCACCCATCATCACAATGTTACGTGCCAACCTCTCCGTATATCTAGGGCTGTAAGAAACCATGATGACCATATTGTCTAGATTAAACGATGAACATACATTGTGACTGAAAAGTTAGAAATGATTGTGCACCTTAAACTTCCTCAATTTCGGAACTTTTCATTCTAAGTGTATAAATGTTTAATTACCATTGATGTAAGAGTACCTGTCTACAAGAATATTTCCTTCAGGATGAACAATCAAGTAGGAAGCTGCTCCATACGATTTATCAGAGTGGTAACCACAGTGATATATACCCTTAAAACAATTCATAGATTCTTTAGGAATACAGTCGCGGAATCTTTGGATAATACTTGTAAGCCAATATTGAAACATATATAAGAAAAATTGGTAGTGCTAGGAAAGGGAAAAGATAGTTTAGTAACAATCAAGAAAAGTTTATGAACAAAATGGTCACTAATTACCAAGGAAAGTAATAGTCTAGGGTGATCCCTAACAGAGGTAATGGAACCTGTTCAATAATGACCAAAGAAAGTAACCTATAAATCAACAGGAAGTCGGTAAGAAAATTTAAAAGGCTACTCTCTTGAATAGGCATGAGGCAGAAAGTACAAAATATATTGAGGTACAAATTAAGAATTCAAAAACTTCCAAACATATATAGTCTCAACCTCAAGTTATGGCATTACTAATCATCTACAAGTTACTCAACTTCTGAACTATATATAGCAGAAGATGTATGTGTTAATTCATAGAAAGCAGAAACCTCAATGCGACACTTAATAGGAGTAGCATGTTCTTTAAGTTCTTTCAAGCATGTGCTAGTACTTTCGCAAATGGTATTGGAAAACCAAACTTCTGCAGTACCACATCAACTAATTATGAGCTGTATTATTTGTAGGTGTGTATTATGTTTATTGAGAAAGGGAATTCATCAACCATTTAATCTTCCTTTGTAGTTGAATTTAGTCTACTCAGCAAGCTATTTTTAATTTCACAAATCTTATATCCTTTAATTACCAAACAAAAAAAATTCAAATCTCTTGTTTGTTAATTTCCGCCATCTCATTGTTTTCCTACACTGGAGGTAAGGGAATTGCAGCCATTTGTCTATGGCTATATTCATTTAGAGATAAGCTTCACCTACATCCGTCAACTATTCTACATGCAATTGAACATGTATAGTACAAGACTATTCGACATGTATCAATGTAGTACGTACAACACAAGCAAAATAATAAATGGAAATTGGTAGTACGAGTTACCGGAAACCTCTGCTCGTTAACAAGAATGGGAAATGTCTTTTGAACGTCAAGAATATCATGAGCAGGTTTCTCAGTATGGATCGAGCTTGTCGGACATGAAAGTAAGGCCTAGAGACATTAAAAAAATTATTTAGACGTTTATAAATCAGCTTGATAACTACGGACATCTTGGTCCCTTTGAATTCCTCATATACTCTGCCCTTAAGTCCTTAGAAAGAAGGTTTTAATTATAATCATTGATTAATCCCTCATAAATTTTCTTAAACACCGTACTATTCATAGATTCTTAACTTATGTAGTTATGTGAGCGTGTAATCTTGCACATCATAAGTCAATACTGTAAAGTAATTTAAAATATTAGTAACTTAATTTCAAGCACTAAATCACAACTCTAATGTTAAATTTAGGCCTTTTTCCCCTTTAATTCTTCCATTCTCCATGTCTTAGCAGAGAAATGCTTGAATTATTTTACGACCTAGCTCTATGCCGTTGTAAATATAAAGGATACCTGAAGAGCCCTTAGTCGTTCTTCTTTACAACTTGGCTGTTTAAGGACTGCTGACATCCCATCAGCTCGCTTGAAAATTTCCTGGTAAAATGATCATGTAAAACAATGCCAATATTAGACCGACTTTATATCACTCCTTACTATATTCATTCATTAACTTGAAGCTACCTCTCGTACACACCCACCATATGAGCCCAACAATAGAGAAAGAACAAAAAAAGGAGAGGAAAATAAGATAATAATATGAAACACATTAGAAGTTTGAATGATTACTGGAGCCATCCAACGACAAGTATCACAATCTATGCATGTGTGATCTGCAATTAAAACAAACATAAGACATTTAAATGCTGAATATTCAATTTGTAACTCTCCAAATAATGAAACAATAAACAATGCCACCCATTTAGCTAGTAGTACGTGGAATAAATTGATCACAGTTCACAGATCATGTCTTAATTATTACCAGATTAATTGCAACATATATGACCCATTAGCCATTTGTAAATCTTTGTTTAACTAATTGGGTCAAGATACCAGATCAAATGAAGTCAGATAAAGAAGTTGTCCCTATATTAATTGAGAGAGAAAGAGGAAGATAATTACCAACAAAGAACTCTCCATTTACATTCTGTGTACGTCTCTGTCTCTTCAAGGAAGAAGAAGTGAATTTCTCCTCATAGCCCTGGATTTGGTTTTGGGTTTGGGTTTGGCTTGATTTCAAAACTAGATGACAAGATTTTATAATGTGGGGAAGTGGGTTCAGATAACTCCTCCTAAAGTTATGAAGCTGCCATTTCTGGAACTGAAATATCGCAGGTGTTGCAGCCCCAGATGATTGCATTCTCCTACTCTTTCCTTCCTCACAAAGTTTGATATATATTGATAATAAAACGAACTGAGATTAAAATTAATTATGTCACTGGAATTTGAGAGAGGCAAGGCAAGGGTCAAGGGTCAAGGGGCAAGGGGCAAGGGGCAAGGGATACAAACATGGATAATAATATCTAAGAGATTTTTCAGACTAATATATATTTATATCAAAAGAAGATGTATGGAGTTAAGTGAATTTTCTTTTGATTTTTAATTAAAAAGTAATTATAAATAAAAACATATGGATAAGGATTAAGCAGGCAGGGTCCATGCAACCATGCCCTTGTCCGGGAGTACTTTAATGACCGTAGTGTTCGACTCGGGTAGGTTTTATATGAGAATTCTTTTCCTGCATGTGGAGAATATTTTTGAAACTACCCATGCATGCATTTGTTCGGGAGTACAATCCATAATTCCATAGTGTGTTCGACTGGGGTAGATTTTATGTGAGAATTCTGCCGTTATAATTATTACCTCCGTCTCATGATAAGTATTTTTTTAGTTTAAATCACATATATCAATACACAAGTTAAAATAGCAAAAATATTCTTAATATATTTTCTTTGAAGTTGAAGAGTTAATGAGTGTCATTTAATTGTAGTGATGGTAAGATGCAATAAATACCATTGAATGCATAAGGACATATATGAGAAAATATTGCAAAAATTGTATTGGAGTTCTAACACATCACTTGTTTTGGAAAAAAATATTAAGCCTAAAAAAACACTTATTGTAGGACGGAGTAAGTATATCTTAATACTATTATATATTATTTTTCATGCATGCATGTGGATACATTTTTTGAACTAGTTATCTACAATTACGAATATAATAAATTATCTAACAAATATTATTTATAAATATTATAAATTAATTTTTAAAAAATCAATATTGATCTTAATCATAATTTAGGACGAAAGTAGATAATGTATAAGAACATGATTCCACCGTTCACGTTAATTAATTATATAAAACTCATATTTTTACATAAAAATTAATATTTTCTGATAGTCCTCCAATACGAGTAATAAGGAGGTCCCATCTTTATATAACGTATGCAAATCATCATCTGACCAGATTATTTTTTTGGACCAAAATCATATAAATTTTCTCTAAAAAATTTGAACAAACAATACAAGTTTTTTATTTATTACTAGAAGAACAACAACCAATAACCATAGAAAAGAAGCTACTAACAATTAGTTTTATTTGTCCACTAACATGCCCAGCCTGAATTCAAAATTTTTAGCCCATAACATGCCTAAACCCAAGAAGGTTGTTTGTGGACGCCCAATGGGCTGAACGAAGTGTTTGGGCATAAACCTTCTTGCATCTCTTAATTTCAAACAAGGCTTCCGAAAACAGGTTTATGTTTGCGGTATGTGGCCGCTATCCTGTTTCTATAATTCATTTATATGAATAAAAATATTATTTTTTAAAAAAGGTGTCTTTTAAAAAAAAATTGAAAAAAATGTCTTTTTAAAAGAAAAAATATATTCATCGTACGACTATTATTAAAAGTTGAACTCGGTATTTTTAAAGACAAACAAAATTTTTTAAAAAATTTGAAAATATTTTTATATTTATATTTTTTTGTTCAAAATATAAGATCAAGTTTGATTTGTTTAAATAAATTTGAGATATATTTCATTTTAATTAGATAAATCATACAATTATTAGTACCATTTAGATAAAATAAAAAATAGTAAGGTTTATAATTTTGATAATTATATTGTCTAAAATTAATTAATTTATATTAATTTTGAATTTAAAGATATTTCATATTGAATTCAAAATATCAATATAAGAACAAATAAATAAAAAGAAGAAGTGTATATTTTTTTACACAAATTTAAAAAAAAAAATATTTCGAATAACTGTTATTTAAAGAACTAGAGGGTGAGTGTTATTATGGTTATCTAAAAGAGCGACTATATTTTACTTTTTGCAATATTGTTTATTTTTGGCTAACTTCCACAATTCCTAATTCCCTATCATCCTCCTTTAGCAAGGTTATCAATAGAGCTGAGCAAAAAAAACGGATAAAATCGAATAATCGATTACAAACGAATTTTTTAATCGAATTATTTCGATTATTCGGTTATTTTCATTAATTCAATTATAATCGTTTTAATATCTTAGTATTCGAATATGAACACGGGTATTGAAATATTGTTATTTAGTTAAGAATTAAGTGTAAGACCCAAACTTTATAAATAAAGATGAATTTTCTATAAATATTATTTTTGAATATTATGGAATAAATTTGATATAATGTTATAGTTGTGGGTAATATTTATAAATTTTGCAAAGTAAGCAAGTTGTTATAAAATATTCGTTTGGTGGGAATATTCTTTTTGTCGGGGAATATTCAATGCGACGGCTCAATCATTAGTGGACCCCATTAACTAAGTATTATCGTAGTTAGAAAACGACAAAATTATCTTTCTATAAAAATAACGGCGGAGGTGTTACTGCGTTAAAAGCTGTTGAACTACCCGGTGGTAAAAGTACAAGTCTGGCGTGTGGTTGCATAGTAGCACACCAGTATTGATTATTGATGCTTACGTGAAAGTCACTTATCTATACTCAATTATTACTTTCTACGATAATTCTTTGCATCATATCTCTTATATTATTGATTCAATTATTGTCACAAGATCATCTCATAATATGAGACGACAAGTTATAAATGATTAATAATTGTTGAAAGATTAAAAATGTGTTGATTAAAAATAAAATGATTTGTGGTAATATTTATTCAATCCTCGATGTATATAAAGAAATCCATTATATGAGGCGTTTGTGGTAAGTTTGATTATTTTATGGGGGCCCATATGTCATCATGTAAGAGTCTCTTCAATCATAAGTAATTACCTTTGTGAATAGTAATTACCTTCGTCGATAGTATTTACCTTCATCAATAGTAATTACCTTCTTCAATAGTATTTACCTTCAAATCGAGATTACCTTCGTCAATAGTAATTACCCCTTCGCAAATAAAGAGTTGTCCTTCATATTACCAAGAGTTAACTCGCCTTTTATGTTCCAAAGGTTAATTACCCATTCGCAAATAGTAGTTGTCTCTTCAATATTACCAAGAGTCATTTTGACCCTTCGTTAAGACCAAGAGTCACCCTCAGTTTTTCTATAAATAGAAAGCTCATTCCTTCATTATTTCTTACGAATTCATTGAAACTCTGTAGAGAGAAACTATAGAGAGAAAGAAGAAAAAGTATTCGCTACTTCACTTTTCCAATATTCGGTTCTAAGGTAAGGGATATTATTTGTTGTACCTAAGTGGTGTTATTCTTTCTTATTCACGAAGAGAACTTCCGTTATTCCATTCTTTATTATTCTATTGGAATAACCTCCGTATACGCCAGGCATACCCTATACTTGGTGAAATCTTATGTTATTCCATTCTTATTTATTCTGCTGAATAACTCAGATACGTCGACTCCCCATACTTGGTGAAATCTTATATTATTCCGTCTTTATTATTACTTTGGAACATCCTATTCATGTGTTTTACACCCGACCGGGTTCCGCTTTTATTATTATTATTCCGGAACATCCCGTCTGCATGTGTTTTACGCCGGACTGGTTCCATTCTTTATTATTCTGCTGGAATATCCTGTCATGCATGCGCTTTTACGACCGTTCCGTTATTTATTATTCTCGTTGAATATAACTCGGTACATCTGATTATCGCATGCGTGGTGATTTATTTTGTTATTCCATTCTTTATTATACCCAAATGGTTAAAACTTTGACTTATACTCCATGAAATTAGTGGAATATCCTCGATATTTGCGCTTCATCCAAAGATCCTTTCATGAAAATATTCTTCTCAAAGATTTCTTGAATTTTACTCTACAAAGAAGTATCACGTTGACAATTTGGACATTATTAGTTCTGAATAAATTAATTCGTGAACTTGTTTTTATTGAATTATTATGTCATTTGTCATCATCCTCATGTTATATTATGTTATCTTCGCTTACGTGCATAGATGAACTTAGTATGATTATGATCGTGGATCATTCGGTATAATCACTGCTTCTTTATAAATGATGTGACAAAAGTCCTCGGTGGCTCAGAATGCGAAATGATGGATAGTTTTTGGTATGATTATGACCGGGGGTGATTCTTATATAGTCATGACCATTGATAATTTGATGAAAATCCTTGACCGTGTGTACAAGGGATGATTAGATATTAACGGTTTTATTCATTAAATCGAGTCTTAGTGATAAAAATTGATGAAAACCTTTTAAAACCTAAAAGATAGTAGACTTTATTTTCTACTTGACTCTTTTAATGGATTGCATATTCCTTGCAGCAGTTAAACTGGTTGTCTATTGTATTTTATTAGTTTAACATTGTTGAAGACTATTGATAATTTATTCTGCATTATCTTAGTTATAATATTTCTTACTGGGCTAGTTGAGCTCACCCTTTCTTTCACTGTTCTCTTCAGAAAATGAGAATATAGCTGGGACGAGTCGGGGAAAAGAGTGATGGTCCGAAGATAGCATTAGTAGTCCTCACTATTCTGTTAAATAGTGTGACAATAAATGTAATGAGGACTCTCGATGAGTATGGATATCTTGTGGCGCCCCCCCAAAATAGGTATACATCACTCATTCTCGAGTTGTCAATACATGGTACGTAAACAACTACAACTTTATTATTACAACAAGAAAGCTGTGAGTTTGAATACAAATATTATCTTCTAGACAATATCTATACTCAAATAAATCCTCATCACATTTATTGATACATTATTTTACAAAATGGTGAGGACTACTAAACAATCCTTTCTAAAACCTTCATTCCATACCCAGACCTACGTACTCGCTTATATTCTCGCCTCCCGAGAAAAATGGAACAAAAAAGGAAAAGGGTGAGCTCAACTAGCTCAAGATAAAGAATATTATGACTAAGATAATATACAACAAATTATCGTTAGTCTTCAACGAGGAAAAATATAATAGAATACAATAGACAACAAATTTTAAATCAATATTCGCAGAGGAAATAATAATTCATTAGAAGAGTTAAGTAGAGAATGCAAATCTACTATCTTCTATGTATGAATTTAAAAGTTCATCGTCTATCTTTTATCCTGTAACATCAATCAATATACATCTCGAATCAAATATTCATCTTTTACTACGGCCAAAGATATTCATCGATTAATCATGTTCATTTAAACACACATTCATCTTTGCAAAGACGGGCCAAAGATATTCTTCGAAATCATTCATCTTTTCACTACGGCCTACAAAGATATTCTTAAGAAATCATTCATCTTTGCACTACTGGGCGAAAAGATATTCCATAATATCATCATTTAAGACCGAGGATGATGAAAATATTTTTTAAAGAAACGAATCCATTGAAACAAAATGACAAGGATTAAGGATTAAGGGTTCGTACTTGGTTTTATCCACGTCCAAAAATACCTCAAAAATAATCATAGTGGTGTAAAATTCAAGAATGATCAAAACATGGATACAATCGAGTTAGTATCCGAATATATATTTTGGACGAAAAAAGAAGAAATTTTATTTTTCTATTGAATAAGACTGCTGATATCGTGAATAGTCAGATATCGTGAATAAAGGTCGTGATATCGTGAATAAGTAACTCCGACACCAAAAGATAGAAATTCCACAAAAAAACATCTTCACGCTTCATGAATAAGACTCGTGAATAGTAACTTTGAATAAGAACTCATGAATAAGAATCGTGAATAAGAACTCATGAATAGTAACTCCATGAATAAGTAACCTCGACATGAAAAAGTTCCAAATTTGATAAAACTTCAGATCAACATTTCAAATAATGATATTGAAGAAATAATATCATTACGAAAAAATAATATCCCTTACCTCGAAAGATCGAGATTTTGGAAGGAAAATCACAAGTATAGAGTTGAAGGAACTTGCCGTCTAGCAATACTCAAAGTATACTCAAAATACTCACAAGAATACGCTCGATAATATAGAGAGAAAACTTGAGTTTACGGTGTGATTTTCAATTCTAACCTAAGCCCCTATTTATAGGAAAATGCTTTGAACACCAAAAGCGAAAAATTTAATAAAATAATAATATAATTAAACAAATTCAAGCCCACCTTAGACCAACTGAATTCAGCACATTTGTATCACATGTGGGATTGCAAAAACGTTTTTTCTTAAATAAAACAATTAAAACTTCCAAAATTAATTATTTTCCAACTTCAAAGCTTCAATAATTTATAATAAATAGCCCTTTTATCAGAAAATTCAATCTCTTAGTTTTTATAGGAAATTCAATTCTCTACAACTTTACAGAAGAAAGTTTTTCCAAATTCCAAACAGAAATCGACCGAAATCCACAAACAACGATTTTATTATGCTATAATCAAATTTCGCCAATAAATGGGGTCCAATCACATGTTTAACATGTTTTAAAATTTTATTGCAACAAAAATACTCTTCCTCCTCAATACCATATATCCCACATTCATTGTAAAAATATCACCTAATTAATATATTATTAAAATAATATATTTAAACGAATTATTTTATCGTAAAAGATAAAATTTCAATTTTCAACAATTATCACTATAAAAATTTTCTCCATCTATATCCACATAAAATCAATATTTTCTTTATCATATAAATCAATAATTAATTATTCACAAATAATATTAGTAATCACAATATTGACAACCACGTGCGCCTCCCAGGAAAGAGGGCTTTCCAATAAGAATTTCTTCACTCTTGTGCAATTTAGGTGACCAAACCTCTCCTGTATGAACTTTCTAGACATTGCCAATAATGTTATCTAATAATATTATTCGGATAATATGAATTATTGATTCGATAATGAAAAATAATGCAGAATGACAATTATTGAAACAACAATAATATAAAATATTAACGCAAAGAATTATTGAATCAATAAAATAAAATATCTTTGAGCGATTATCAGTAACCATTATTGAGTAGTGCCTTCTTCACGTAAGAATCAATAATTGGTGCAATACCGCGAATACTGGTGTCTTCAACAACGACCCAGCGTATTAGTGTATTTTAACCACGGGTATTCCAACGGTATTACTTGATAACAACTACGCAGTTATTTAAAACAACTTATATTTTCGTTTTCTTTATCCAATCGCTTTCAAGCATGGGGCCCACATGGTCGGCTTTTAGTGGTCGTCTGAATATTCCCTACAAACATGAATATTCCACGACCAAACAAATATTCCCAAACAAAAATGAATATTTTATAACCACTTGCTTATTTTGAAATATTTGCATATTTAACCCTTAACTATCCACATTAATCAAATCAACCCTTACTATTTCAAAATAATAAATAAAGGAAATTCCTTTTATTTAAAAATTTTGAGGTCTTACAACCTCCCTCCTTATGAAATTTCGTCCTCGAAATTGGCGTCGTGATACACAGGTGTTTCAAAAGGTGAGGATACCTCGCTTTCATTTCCGCTTTCCATTCCCGTGTCATTTCCTCTATAGCATGATTCCTCCACAAAACTTTAACTTGTGGTATGACCTTTCTTGGCGTAGGACATGCTCCTTCCTATCCAAGATCTTGATGGTACCTCCTCATACGTTAAGTCTTGGCTATCTCGTCCTGTTCTAACTTCAATAACGTGGTTCGGGTCTTTCACATATTTACGAAATACGGATATGTGAAACACATTATGAACACGAGACATACTTTCGAGGTAACGCAAGTCTATAGGCTACATTTCCTATTCGGTCGAGAATTTGAAATGGACCAATAAATCGTGGATTGAGCTTTCCTCTCTTCCCAAATCTTGTAACTCCTTCCATGGAGCAACTCGCAACAATACATGATCCCTACATTAAATTCCACGTCCTTTCGATGAAGATCCGCATAACTCTTTTGTCGATCTTGTGCCGTTTGTAGCACGTTGTCGAATCATTTGGATCTTTTCGGTAGTCATACGTATTAACTTCGGGTCCCAACAATGTTGCTTCACCCACCTCATCCCAACATATTGGAGAACGACATTTTCGTCCATATAATGCTTCGAATGGAGCCACACCTATACTTGCTCGATAAGCATTGTTGTTGTAGGAGAATTCCACCAATGGTAAATACTTATCCCAACTACCCTTGAAGTCTAGGACACGAGTCTTAATTGATCTTCAAGAGTTTGAATAGTCCTCTCGATCGATTGTCCGTCTGGTTTGGGATGGTATCTTAAACTAAATCGCAAATTCGTGCCCATAGCTTTTTTGCAAGCTAACCCAAAATCTTGAAGTGAATCTTGGGTCACGATCCAAACTATGGATCTGAGCATGCCATCTGAACCTCACGATCTCATTCACGTACATACTAGCAAGACGTTCGAGGAATAAGTCTCCGTGTCGGCAAGAAATGAGCGAACTTGGTTAATCTATCAACAATAACCCAAATAGCATTGATGCCTTGAAAATCGTAGGAAGACCCGTAACGAAATCCATAGTAATGTGTTCCTCACTTCCATTCCTAATCTCAAGTGGTTGCAACGGACCCTTAGGTATAAGATGCTCCGCCTTTACACGTTGGCAAGTTAAACACATCGAGATAAACTTTGCAATCTCTCTCTTCATATTATTCCACCAAAATGTATAACCGAAGATCACGATACATTTAGTACTTCCGAGATGGATTGCAAATGGTGTATTATTGTGCCTCCATCATAATCTTGTACTTCAAATCGAGTCGTTAGGAACACAAAGTCTAGAAGTGGACTCGAAGTATTCCTTCTTCATCAATTCTAAGCTTAGGAATAGCTCCTTCTTGTACTTTTCTTCTTCATACGCATCATTTCGAAGATTCGGTGGCAAGCACCTTAACTTTTTCTATTAAAGTTGGCTCTGTCGTATACTTGACATCATCGCTTTTCGTTCCGCGTATGATCTTCTACTCGATCGTCGTTTACCACGTTCCTTTACCGGGATGGTATTGAATAGTGTAATCGTGGTCTTTTCAATAGCTCGAGCCAGCGTCATTGCCGCGTGTTGAGTTCTTTTTGAGTGAAGAAATATTTAAGGCTTTTATGGTGCGAATATATCTCCACTTTCTCCCCATATAGATAGTGCCTCCATATCTTTAGCGCGAACGATTACGCCAATGACTCAGATCATGAGTAGGATAATTCCTCTCATACTCTTTAAGTTGTCATGCGAGGCATAGGCTATGACTTTCCCCGTTGCATGAGAACACATCCTAACCCTTTGCACGAAGCATCGTTGTAGATAACAAATCCATCCGAGAACGGATGGTATTGTTAGAACAGTCTTAAAATAAGTCTCCTCTTAAGCTCTTGGAAACTTTTCTCGCGTTCTTACGCCCCAAGCAATTTTGTATCCTTTCGAGTTAATTTGAGTTAATGGAGTAGCGATTAGAAAACCCTTCCACGAATCTCAGATAATAACCCGGTAAGCCCAAAAGCTCGCACTTGATCATCAAGCTTGGTTGCTCCCAACTTTGTATTGCTTGATCTTGGCCGGATCAACAGATACTCCATGTTTGACACCGCGCCCCGAAATGCTACTTCCTCGAGCGAACTTCGCATTTCTTCAATTTGGCATATAGTTTGTTTTCACGAAGCCTTTGGAGTACCGACTTCAAATGGTGCTCATGATCTTCACGACTTTTGGAATATATAAGGATGTCATCAATAAAAGACAACAACGAATTGATCCAAATATTCCTTGAATACTCGGTTCATCGTATCCATGAAAGCCGCGAGGAGCATTAGTTAGTCAGAAAGACATGACTAAAAATTCATAATGCCCATCTGCCAGGAGTTACGGGCGGTCTTTTGGAATATCCTCGGTTTTAATCTTCACTGATGATATCCGAGCGAAGATCGATTTTTGAAAAGAATTGTGCCCCTTGCAATTGGTCGAAACAAGTCATCAATACGAGGTGAGGATACCTATTCTTGATGGTGACATGGTTCGATTCAGATAGTCGATACAAAAATCGCATATCTCCGTCTTTCTTTTTACAAATAAAGCAGGAGCACCCCGAGGAGATGTCTTAGGGCCGAATGAAATCGATGTCCAACAATTTCTGTAGTTGGACCTTTAACTCTGAAGTTCAATAGGAGCCATTCGATATGGGGTTTTAGAAATGGGCTTTGTACTGAGTTCAAGATCAATAAAGAATTGACTTCACGTTACGGGGGTAGGCAAGGAAGTTCTTGAAATCGTCGGGAAAGTCAATAACAACAGAATATTATTCAAATTTGGCGTGTCTTTATTCAAATCCATAACATGGGCTAAGAAAGCTTGACATCCGTTTTTTCAATAAGCGAATAGCTTTATGATTAGATATGATAGTGATTGATTTTAATGGTTTAGTTGCTTGAATTAAATACAACGGGTTGGTTAGGAATATGAAAACTAACACCTTACGAAAACAATCGATTTTGGCATGATGAGTAGTTAACCAATCAATCCTAAAATCACATCAAAAGCAAGTATCTTTAAAGAGATAAGGTCAGCGGTAAGGTGATGGTGCCACTTGAATCAAACAAGATTTATAAGCGGTGGATGTGATGAAAGTTTCTCTAGCGGAGTTTCCACGAGATAGGTCAAAGTCTAATTTCTCCTGAGTCGAGTTTAAGCGTTGAGCACATGCGGGAGATAAATGAATGGGTAGCACCCGGTATCGAGTAAGGTATAAACTTCGCGAGAATTTATAAATAGCTTACCGTGATCACCTCGTTTGGGTTCCTCGCATTATGACCGATCCTGACAAACGCTCTTCCGGAATCGTTGACTTTGACTTTTACGGGACGATCTTTTGAGTCACCGTCCCCATTGAACTAGGTTTATTCTGCGTCTGATCTCGAAGTGATATGTCCTTCCTTTCCACAACTATAGCGTACCTTGAAGCTGTTGTGGGCGGTTTGGGCCCGATATGTCCCTCTTTTAAAATATTTGTAGCATATGATGGGTGGTCGATCTCCTCCACCAGAACCCGATTCTTTGTAAACCTTTGTCATCTTCACATAGTTGTTGTTAAATCTCCTCTTTTAAAATCTCCTCTGACTTTCGCTTCTTACATTTTCATGGCCGTGATTACCACCGGAGTGGTTACCATTTAAATCCAAATCTGCATTTCTTTCTCATGAGGTTATCATTATTCTGTTGAATGTTATCTACGTCGATCCACAGTTTGTGGTCCTCGGTTGGTAGTACTTTCGTTATCTCGCTCTAATAATTGAGCCTGTTTACAACATATCGAATAAGAGAAAATTTATGAGAAATGAGATCTTGGCGTATCTTGGGTTTCGAACCTCTAAGAAACATCCGCGTCATCGTTCCTCATCCTCCACCAAATGAGGTGCAAACACAGATAACTCTGAAACTTTGCCTCGTCTTTGAGACACCGTCGTATTGTTTTGTTCAATCGATGAACTCCACACTTCCTTCATATAGCGAACACTTTCGGGAAAGTATTTGTCATTAAATAATCTCTGAAAGCGTCTCCCAAGACATCTTTGAATATGAGTCTTGGTGGATGGAGTACACTTTCACGAGACTCCACCGATGGTCTGCCTCCGCCACGGAACATCTGGTGGCGAATGGAACCTTCGTTCTCCGTGCATCCCAAGACATCGAATATCTTGGTAATTTGTTTGACCATTGTTTCACTTGGCGATCGGATCTGGCTTTCCCTTAAATTACAGTGGTCCCAACTCTTTTATGAATCGCTTGTTTGTGACAACCTGGTAATTGCTATCATTTCCTCCTCGTATTTTGAACACGAGTCTCCCACCCAAATGCGATTTTTGCATGGTATGTAAGACCCCGGCTTTTATAAATAAAGATGAATTTTTTTCTATAAGTATTATTTTTGAATATTATGGAATAAATTTGATATAATGTTATAGTTGTGGGTAATATTTATAAATTTTGCAAAGTATGCAAGTTGTTATAAAATATTAGTTTGGTGGGGAATATTCTTTTTGTTAGGGAATATTAGATACAATGGCTCAATCATTGGTGGACCCCACAACATTATTATCGGATTGAGAAAACGACAAAAAATATTTTTATAAAAAATAATCTTGGAGGTGTTACAGTTAAAAGCTGTTGAACTACCCGATGGTAAAAGTACGATGTCTGGCGTGGTTGCGTAGTAGCGCGCGGTATTGATTATTGATCTTTACGTTGAGAAGTCACTCGGCTATATGCTCGATTATTGCTTTCTGATAATTCTTTGCATCATATCTCTTATATTATTGATTCAATTATTGTCACAGATTATCATCTCGTATAATATGTTATAGTATTAAATCAATAATTGAGGCGACAAGTTATAAATGATTAATAATTATTGAAAGATTAAATATGTGTTATGATTTGTGGTAAGTTTGATTATTTTATGGGGGGCTCATATGTCATCATCTAAGTCTCTTCATCAATATTCGTCGATAAGTAATTACCCTCATAGTGAATAGTATTTACCTTAAATCGATAGTAATTACCCTTGTGAATAAGTATTTACCTTCGTCGATAGTAATTACCCTTGTGAATAGTATTTACCTTCGTCGATAGTAATTATCCTTGTGAATAGTATTTACCTTAAATCGATAAGTAATTACCCTTGTGAATAGTATTTACCTTCAATCGATAGTATTTACCTTCGTTAATAGTAATTACCTTTACGGACGTCGAACCACTTGTCGTTTCACATTACTGAGGCGTCGAACCACTTGTCGTTTTCACATTACGCGTCAAACCCGATTATCCGAGCCACTTGCCTTTTCACCTTGACGGTCTTCAAAGTTAAAAATCTTCTATAAATAGAGGCCTAGGGCTTCATTATTTTTTCACGAATTCATTCAAGCTATAGAGAGAAAAGTATAGAGAGAATAAGAGAAAGAAGAAGAGTATTTTATTCTACTACTTCTTGCGATATTCAATCTCCTACCAAATGTAAGGGGTGTTATTCTTTCTTATTAAGTGAAGAAGATTTGTTATTCCATTGCTTATTATTCTGCTTGGAATAACTTTTGTATAAGTGGTTTACCCTATCTTGGTGACATTCTTCTATTATTACTACATTGGAACATCACATGCGTATGTAACAACCCCAAAATAGGTCCATTCCATCCGACCTATTACGAGTCGTTAAATACGTAGTGCGAGTAAATATAACTACAACTTTATTACAACAATTGTCGTGGCAAAATACAACAACACATATGTTTGTGAGTTTGGATACCAATATATACCAAATGTAACTCTGACACCGACTTGGATAACACGTCACCATGACACCTTACATAAAGGTGCAATTCAAAAGCTGTTTTAGAAATTAGAATCTTTGGGAAGTGCTCGAGAAACCGTGCATGGGAGGCCATGCTTTTAGGTTATGGTAGATATCATATGGCCGCGAATTATCCTTAGTTAACCCGATAAACCCCAAAGAAAAACGTAGAAGATTACTATCATATTCTTCCCAATGGTGAGTCTTCTCTTGACATATCATTATCTCCACTGTCTCTAATTGGGTATTATACTCCAAACAAACACCAAGATTATATAGGTAGTGCTTGTAAATATACTCGGCCAAGTGGATGAGCACAACCGTGTCTTATGATAACACGAGGTTGTATGTCATTAGACATCTTGTATGATAGTGACAAAAACCCTTCCAAGTTAAAATCACCTCACCTCAACATTTATAGACCACCACTCTATTCCTCATTATCCCCGCTCGACCCGGCTTTACACTTTTATTACACGAAAGGAATTTGTGAAACAAAGGGTGAACCTGACTAGCTTCGATAAAGAATATTATGACTAAAGATAAATAAATTATCAATAGTCTTCATCGATAATAAATCGGAGATTTAGAACGTATGGTAGATGATAAAACTTTTCAACCATAGTTAAATGAGAATGAGCGATCCATTAGAAGAGTCGAATAGACTATAAAGTCTATTGTCTTCTCCACGTTAAAAGTCCACCAACAATATTTTATCCACGTAACATCAATCAGCAGTTCCTTTCCACAATTATATGAATAACTTCATAATCATAATTGTGATTCTAAATTCCTCTTCTCATCCGGGCGAAGATAATTTTCATCACTTGTCTTTACGAAACATCAAATATCATGGTTATACCAAATCACGAGTTCCTGTTCATAATCATACTAATAAATTCATCTGCACCACGCAGTTCGAGATATTCATCAACGATTCATCTTTACACTACGAAATAAAGATATTCAACAACGGTCATCTTTGCATTCTGAGCGAAAGATATTCATCAATAATTCATCTTTTTGCCTACTGAATAAAGATATTCATCAACAAGTCATCTTTGCATTCTGAGCCAAAGATATTCATCAATAATTCATTTTTTGCCTCTGAGCTAAAGATATTCATCAACAAGTCATCTTTGCATTACGAGCCAAAGATATTCATCAATAATTCATCTTTTTGCACTTTACAATTAAAGATATTCAACAACAATCATCTTTGCATTACGACGAAAGATATTCATCGATAATTCATCTTTTTGCCTACAAAGCTAAAGATATTCATCAACAAATCATCTTTGCATTACAAGCCAAAGATATTCATCAATAATTCATCTTTTTAATCAATTCTACAATTTAAAGATATTCATCAACAAGTCATCTTTGCATTCTGAAGCGAAGATATTCATCAATAATTCATCTTTTTACTTTCTGTGCAAAGATATTCATCAACAAGTCGTATCCATATTTATAACACCTACTCAAATGTTATAAATCACTTAGAAATCTCATAATCTAATATTATTAATATTATAATAATATTTTAATCATTTCTTAAACTTATAAACAATTTAATTAAATTGTTTACACTTTACTAAATTAATGCATTTAATCATCATAAAATGCCAAACTCATAAAATTTCATCACCAATAACTAAAACCCTCATCAAAAATCTGCATATACCTCATATATGATTCTCAAACCATAAAATCATATTTTCTAATTTTCTTACTTCACATAACATATTTAATTCATTTACTCATAACTAGAACATTTTCATGAAAAATACCAAATCGTTCAAAAATATTTCTTTTCTTAGGATTTAGCATAAAATAGTCCCATATTGAACATATATTTTTCTCGAAATTTTAAAAATTCATTTACTATTTTTTATATATGGCCAAAACCACTTAGAATATTTAAACATTTATCATAAATTGTACTTTTATCCAAAAATTCGAAATTCACAGTAGTACTTTGATATTATATAGATGTACTCTCAATAAAAATTTCATCAATTTTGGAGTTAACATGAGGAGTTATAATGAGTTACTTTTAAAATAGTCTTTTCTCATAAAATTCATAACTCTCAATCTATACATCGAAAAATACCTCAAAATAATCATAGTGGTGTAAAATTTAAGAATGATCAAAACATGGATCTGAATCAAAGCTAGTATCCAGAATAGATATTTTAATCGAAAAGAAAAATTTTCATTTTTAATTGAATAATGTGTGATTAAGTGAATAGTCTTGAAGTATCGTGAATAGTCTTAGTATCGTGAATAGTAACTCAAACACCAAAAGATAGAAATTCCACAAAAAAACATCTTCACGCTTCATGAATAATTACTTTGCGTGAATAGTAACTCGTGAATAGTAACTCATGAATAGTAACTAATGAATAGTAACTTCGTGAATAGTAACCCATGAATAGTAACTCATGAATAATAACCCGGCATGAAAAGTTCCAAATTTGATAAAAACTTCGGATCAACATTTGGTATAATGATATTGAAGAAATAATATCATCTGAGAAAGAAAATAACATCCACTTACTATCCTTACCTCAAAAGCGGCACTTACATTTGGATATCGGATATGACCTTTGAAGGAAACTTACGATGAATATCAACTCACCAAGTATCTAAATACTCACAAAAATACACTCGATAATCTAGAGAAAAAAGAGAAAACTTATTTTACGGTGTGATTTTCAATTCTAACTTAGCCTATTTATAGGAAAAATGTTAAATGCAGCGGACTTGACTGCATTACACGATGGCTTTACTACCGCTACTATTCCACCCACCAAAAATCAGCCATCTTCCCCAACAACCAAGAGTGGGGCCCACTCAATTCTAAATTTTCCACAAAAATTCTCAAACCTAATTTACAGATCAGTCACCTCTTAAAATTCATAACAAATCATTCGTTCATTTCTAACGGTTCAAAATTTGTGGACATATACTCAACTTATGTATGTATAACATATCCAAAAATTACAACGATCAACGATCGGATCAAAAATTTATAACTCACATGAATATAGTTGAAGAACAACGATTTTTCGGACTATTAGTCCTTGAACCCGATTTCATTCAAAATTTCACCACAGAAATATCTACAAAAGAATTTTGGGTGATTCAAATTTCTCTGATTAGCTTACTTCTAGGGCTTTCTTTTGATATATGGCTCATCTCTTAACTCATTATACACAAAGAGTTATGGATTTTACAAAATCAAGTAATAAACTAATTTTTACGAAAATCCCATATTTTGTTCTCCATTTTAAACAAATCTTGATAAAACACCTCATCATTAATTCCTTCACTTATAACCACATAAATAAATCCATCATTTATATCCACATCAAATAAATATTTTCTTATCATATGAATCAATAATTAATTATTCACAAATAATATTACGAGAATCCATTTATAATGACGGTAGTTCCGGAAAGGGGGGCTTTCGATAAAATTTCTCCTTTCTTGCGCCATGATTAGGTGACCAAACCTCTCCTTGTGAACTTTCTAGACATTGCCAATAATCTTTATCTAATAGTATTATTCAAATAATATGAATTATTGATCGATAATGGAAAATCTTGTGCGGTGATAATTATTGAACAACAATAATAAAATATCAACACAACAATTATTGAATCAATAAAATAAAATATTGAGCAATAATTCTTGTAACAATTATTGAGTAGTGCCTTCTCACGTAAGAATCAATAATTGAAAAAAATCTTACTGTCTGCAATACCGGTACTCTTCTTGTGCGACAATAGCGTATTACTTTACTTTACCAACCGGGTATTCCATGAGTGTTAGCAGATAGCGATTACTGTAGTTATTTATAAAACTCAAATTTATCGTTTTCTCCATCCAAGCGGTTATTACATTATGGGGCCCACAAATGGCTGGGCAAATGCGTCGTGAATATTCCCAAAGCGGAAAGAATATTCCGACGAAACGAATATTCTCAAACAACAATGAATATTTTATAACCACTTGTGTATTTTGAAAAAATTCATATATCACCTTTAACTTTAACTTTTATCAATTTAACCATTTCTTGAATAGAAAAATTGAATACTTTTATTTCATAAAATTAGGGGGTCTTACGTATCCGTAGTTTGGATGGTGACCCGAGATTCGCTTGAAGATTTTGGGTTGGCTTGCAAAAAGCTATGAGCCTTGGTTCCGATTTGGTTGGCATACCATCCCCGGCGGACGGGGCGATCGAGAGGGATATTCAAACTCGCCGAATCTGTATTAAGACTCTGTGTCCCTGGAACTTGAAAAGGTGGTTAAGGATAAGAAAGTATTTTACCATTGGTGGAATTCTCTACAGTGAGCAGTTATCGAGCAAGTAGCAAATTGTGGCTCCATTGAAGGCATTACTCGGGCGAAAAATGTGGTTCTCCGTATATGTTGGGATGAAATTGGGTGAAGCAACATTGTTGGGACCCCAGTTGAAATACATGTATTTCTACGAAAAGATCGAAATGATTCGACGGCGTATACCAAAGCGGCACTGGATCGATAAAAAAGTTATCGCAGGATCTTCCGCCGAAAAGGGCGTGGAATTTAGTGTAAGGGGATGCATATATTGTTCTGGGTGCTCCATGGAAGGGGAGTTCTGAATTTGGGAAGAGAAAGCTTCGATCCACGATTTATTAGTTATTTCAAATTCTTAATGAGAGTAGGAAATGTAACCTATGAACTTTACGTTACCTCCAGTATGTCTCGTGTTAAGCATGTGTGTTTCCACGTACTCATACTTAAATAAATATGAAGAAATTGAATCAGATTATAGAGTTAGAAACCCGGATGAGATAATGAAGACTTAGCATTATGAGGAGGAATTTTGTAAAGATCTTGGATAGGAAGGAAGAAAGCGTCTACCTTGTGAAAGGTCGTACAAATGAGAGGATCTTTGTGGAGGATCAAATGTTTATAAGAGGAAATGACACAGGAGGTGGAAGCGAAATAAGCGAGGTATCCTCGCCTTTTGAGAAACACACACACACCGGTCGTCTGTCAGTCAATTTAGAGACAATTACCGTAAGGAGGGAGGTTAGCCAAGACCCAAATTTTTAAAAAATTTCCTTTATTTATTATTTTGAAATAGTAAGGAGTTGATTTGATTAATGTGGATAGTTAAAAGGATTCATACATAAATATATTCAAAATAATGAAGTGGTTATAAAATATTCATTATCGTCGAGAATGATAGTTTGGTGGGTGGAATATTAAATGCTGTCGAGAATAATATCTATTAAGCTGACGGCGCTTGACCGTTATATGAGCCCATAACTTGAGCCGATTGGATGAAAGAAAGCGACAAATATAAGTTGTTGGTAGAAATAGCGAGCGTGGTTGATGCAGATTATCTCGTTGGAATACTGGGTGGTTAAAACACCTTGTCACAGCGTTGTTGAGCAGATGGCTGCAGTATTGTATAGTGTTATTGGTTACTTACGTGAAGGCACTGCCTCAGTAGTAGTTACGGTAATTACTGACCCATGTTTTATTGGAGTTAATAATTGCTTGCGTTGATATTTTATATTCTTTGTTGTTTGATAATTTAGCCGTTTTACGATTATTTTTTCATTACTCGGAAGCAATAATTGTATAATGCTCCGAATAATATTGATAGATAACATTGGCCAGCAGTATCTAGAAAAGTTACTGTCCCAGGAGAGGTTTGGTCACCTAATTTAAGCGCTTGATGATTGAAGAAATTCTTGGCTGGAAAGCCCCCTCTTTCTTGAGAGCGCACAAGTTTGTCAATATTATTGTTATAATATTGTTGTGAATAATTAATTATTGATTTTATATGATGGGGAAAATATTGATTTTATGTGGAATATAGATGGAGAAAATTTTTTAAAATGACAATTGTTGAAAATTAATATTTTATCTTTTACGATAAAATAATTGGTTTTAAATATATTATTTAATAATATTTTAACGGTGATATTTTAGCAACGAATGTAGGATATGTAATTATATGAGGAGGAAAAGTATTTTGTTTGCAATAAATGTTTATTTAATATTAAAGTATGCTGGTGGACCCCGTTTATTGGCCGAAATTTGATTATAACTTTTGTAAAATAGCGCTTGGATTTATGGATTCGATCCAATTTCTATTTGGAATTTGGAAAAACTTTTCTTCTGCAAAGTTGTAGAAATTGAATTTCCTATAAAAACTTCGAGATTCAAATTACCTGATGAAAGGGCTATTTATTATAAGATTATTGAAGTTCTGAAGCTCGAGAATAATTGATTTTTGTAAGTTTTAATTATTTTATTTTATGAAAACGTTTTTATCATTTCTTTCTAGAAAGGTTGGCATGTAGAAATATTTGGATCTGATTTCCCAAAGAGAAGATAGGAAATTTATTAATAATAATATATTTTATTAAATTTTACCTTTGAGTATTCTAGCGTTTTTTCTATAAATAGGAGTGCTTAAGTTAGAATTGAAAATCACCACGAAGCCCAGAAGTTTCTCTCTCTATATTATCGGCGTATTCTTGTGAGTATTTTAATTATACTTTAGTGTTCAACATCACGGTCTGAGTCAAATGCGTAGCCTATGTCCGATTATTTTGATAAATCGCCGATACTTAAGTGAGGGATATTATTTTTTTTACGTGGCGATATTATTTACTTGAATATCATTTATCTTTGAAATGTTGATATGAAGTTTTTATCAAATTTGAAACTTTTTTAAGTATAGGGGTTACTATTAAGTGAGTTCTATTAAATGATTCTTGATGAGGATTCTTATTAAGCGAGTTCACTATTATTCGAGGTCTTTATTTCACGAGTCTTATTCAATCTGTGCGTGAAGCGTGAAAGATGTTTTTGTGGAATTTCTATCTTTTGGTGTAGGGTTACTATTCAAGTATACGTGCTTATTCAAGTATCTGACCTTTATTAGCATTATCACGGTACTATTCTTAGAAAAATAAAATTTCTTACTTTAAGTCCAAAACATCTTATTAGGATACCTTTCACATTTGTATCCATGTTTTTTTGATCGTCTTGAATTTTACACCACTTATGATTATTTTGAAATTATTTTTGGGCGTGGATAAAACCAATCTGAAGATCCTTAATCGCATAATCCCTTGTCGTTTTGTTTCAACAGGATTAGTTTCTTAAAAAATATTTTTTTCATCGTCCTGGATCTTAAATGAGCGTATTATGGAATATCTTTGACCTATAGATGCTGAATGGACGATTTCTTAAGAGTATCTTTGGCACGTGGTCTGCAAAAGATGAATGATTCTGAAGAATATCTTTGGCGATAGTCTGAATGATGCAATTGTTTAAATGAACATGACAGTGATGAATATCTTTGGCACATGGTCACCGAAAGAATGTTTGATTCGAGATGTATATTGATTGATGTTCACGAGGATAAAAGATGAAATGATGAAGACTTAAATTAAATACGTAGAAGATATTAGTTGCATTCTGTACTTAACTCTTCTAATGAATTATTATTTCACATTGCGAATATTGATTTAAAATTTGTTGTCTATTGTGATACATTATATTTTCACTGTTGAAGACTAACGATAATTTGTTGCATATATTATCTTGAGTA
>JAINUW010000205.1:0-201416 GCA_020205615.1 Panax quinquefolius | reverse complement strand
GCTTATAGCAAGAATAAAATAGACACAGTTGTTTTTAAGTGGTTCAGAGAACTTAAGGCTCCTAGTCAACTCTTCTACTCCTCGAGTAGGAAATCCACTATGGATGACTTTTACACTTTCTGAATCTCACAGATTCCTTCTAGACCCAGCAATTGGTACTTCTTAGTTCACTCTTGAACTGCTCAAGTCTAGCGGTACTTCGGTTCTTTTATAGTTCACTTAGAACTCTTCAAGTCCTTCGATGACTTGAAACTCTTACCACAGCTTGATTAGGTTGTTGTTTCGAGATCGTGATTGAGGCTACTCGGGCCATGCTAAATTAAGCACTTGTTCAAAAGAACTGAGTAAATGAGCAAACTTCCTTTTTCTCGCATCGTAGAGTTGAGCATCGAGTGTTCTTGTGCGCTTTTGTTAATACTTGCTTACATATCTCATATAAATCGTTGTTCGATATATATGTGATCTTTGAGATCTATCTCAAGTCATCCTGCTGAGGCATTAAACAATGCTTTGAAATTTTTGAGCTTTGATGGAGACTTTTCTCGCACATCTTCCGGATTATAGTCCGCCCACTAACACTACTGTATCGCTTTTCTCACCTAACACCGAAAAGGTGTTTTCTCCATCTAATGGTCCTTTCTTAACTTCTTTGTAACGCTTGAGAAAATCGGATTTTATGACATTTAAATTTTTATTTGATTATGTGAATTAAATGAATTTAATTGAGTTATTATGTGAGTAAGCTATGTGAAGGTCGTTTCACGCACCTAGAATGTGCTTATATGGGTTAGTAATCGCTACACGCTAGAATTAATTGTTTGGAATTTCCAAGATTAAAATATTTGTTTTCTAAGAAATTTTCGTAAAAACACTATTCATCCATTTCGTCAGTGAATTATTTTGAAATTCCGAAAAAAGCATAATGATAGAATATCGAGATAATAATGATATATATGATAATATTTCATTTATGGAAAATCGGAGTTTTCGTCATGGACTTAAAAACTAAGTGGTCGAGTATATTGATTTCTAGAAACTAAATGAAACGTGTAGAAATCATGTTAGGGTTAATGCGAGTATTATATAATTATGGTACTATTTAGTCTCTATGTATAATACGATGATACATAATAAGTACAATACGTATTATCAGGTGAGTAGTATACTGAGAGAATACGTGAATCGTATGTATAGAATACTTATTCGCCTTATAGAATTAAGTTAAGTCTTTAATATTAATTCATTTGAGTTGGTTTATGATTAGCCCAATTATTTAATGAGCAAGCCTCAAGATTATTTGGTTGCTTCCAATTCAAGGTCAATATTAGATCAAGGTGCAATACAAGAAAATCGAATCAGATGATCGAACCTGCAGGTCATCGAATGGGTAAACCCATACGGATGACCCATTGGGTTGGTGGGCTGGCCACTTGGTGTGCAAGTCATAATCACTTGGTCACCAAGTATTTTACTCTTGACAAAGTGTTGAAATAGTAAGAGGAGGTGGGACATTGGACCAAAAGGCCTTCCTTTGTTTTCTCCTATAAATAAAAAGCCTAGGTTGGCCATTTGATGTTTTTCCAAGACTCAACTAATATATTTGAGAGAGAAAAGAGCTACTACTTCTAAATCATTCTTCTACCTTTGAAGCTTTTCAATAGAAGTTTATCAAGAGAACACTAAGAGTTCTTAAGGTAATATTCCTTATCTCTCATTCCATCTCTTTTGATTTTCTTTAGTATGGAGAATCATAAAATGGGTGGTATATGTCTTCAGATAGTCGATTAAAGATGACTTACCATAGATTCAATCTCTATAAGTCATGAGATCGTGGGAATCATAGGGTTCGATTATAGTTTCAAACCATAAAAATATTATTTGTTGAGATTGATTGTTTATAAACGATTAAACCCATCAATACGCTAATATATGCATATCTTTATTTTGTTAGATGTAGATATGAAATCCATGGAGTATTCCATGTGATTCGCTTAGAGAACATTAGTAACGGTTATGGCGTAATTTCATGGAATTTGGACGTTAAACATCAAAAACGCTTGAAATTCGGATTGAGGTCGAAAGTTGAAGTGAGACTTGAAAACATTTTGTTTTTCAATATCAATACGTGAGATAGGTAATTAAGAGTCAGGTTCGAGAATCGCTTGATTCCAACTTAAAACGAAGAAAACCAAAGATTAACGCCATTAACGTTACTTAACGCTTAGAAAATGAACTCAATAGTGAATTTTGAGTTATCGCTTATATATTTAAACGCTGCAGAGTATGTCATTTATGATGTGGGCATTGAACGGACCAAATCGGGCTTATAACGAAGAAGTTATGGCCTCGGAATTTTGCAAAATTTTTCAAAACTCATGAAATTTCCGCATCGAGGTCCCAAGCGCCACGACGCCGGCATAGTGTAATTTGCTATCAAGTCTAATGGAGTCAGCAGCCATCATCGCTGTAAATACTGCTAGCCGCTTAAGATCTAAGCTCACATCGCAAAACCGAAATACATACCAGCCTTTTGTGCTATAGAGGAGTGCAAGGGTTTGGACAATGACTTAGGTGTTGGAGTTCAATTGTTCAGAGACCTAAGGGAGTAATGTTTGTACACTTTATAAGTGTATTAAACTATTCCTATACTACATATATAGAGAGTATATGGTATTGAACTTAGGAATTGAATGCATGTTAACGAAGTTATGAATGATGAACGAAGTTCGCATTTTATCAACAATGTTCGAAAGTGCGGTTAATAACGCGTCCGAAAGCAACGATCCGGACGAAGGGGTAATGAGTCGAGTCGACTTTTATTATTAATATTAAGTTAAGTAAGACATGGAAGAGAAAGAAGTGATAAAACATTGTGAACATTTGTTTGTTAGCTAATTACGAAAGCAAGTGCGAATATATCATGTAGATTCTCATGAAAGGTCAGGGTCAATGATTAAGTTATTTGAAGATGCCGAAAGGCAAGTTTTTCTTAACGCTTGTCTAACTTTCAAGTTAGCTAAGTTTTATGTGATTTATTGAACTGAATTGCACGCAGTAGTTTTAAAAAGAAAGGGTCGATGCAGTTTTAACTCTACTAGACTATTCGTAAGATACAGATTGATTATGATTCATATCTTTCTCAGATAGAAATGTTAACGCTTATCCCATGCCAAGTAATTGGTACGGACGTGAAGGTAAGGTTTGTCTATGAACAAATAAAAGTATTTTTCATCGATTATTCAATGGGTACGCTGAGTTTGTTAAAAACATTAAACGTAAATACGTTATCGATCGAGTGTCGATCAACATAGAGTACAATATGTTGATCACCTAGAAGATCCCGTAAGTAATGCGTATGTAATAGCCTTTAGTGTCGTGAAATCTTTTCAAGTATGAAACCGAAGTTACTATTTAGGTCTGGTCAATTGCTCAAAATTCCTAATCTATTCTATACTTTGGGAATTGATGTTATGAATCTTGCTAAAGTATTATTGTTTCAATGATACTTTATAACTATTGTTCAGCTTATGTAGGAATTGTTATATAATTCACGAATGTGGTATTACTGCTATCCTTTATTAAACTTGCTCTGTCATATGCTCACTTCTTGCGGAATTATATAACTCGCGTAGCTAAGGATAAACGTCCTTTAATCGAGAATGATAAAGAGATAAGGGCAAAGCTAAGATGGATGCTTAGCCATTGTGTAATAGATTAGTAAGTTTTTATGTATATACATTATGAACAACAAACGATGTAATCGGGTTTATGAATTTGGGAATGATTATACTTTGATTGTAATAAGAAGATAGTAATTAACTTCATTTTGTTGTATTTCAATGGAATGATTGTATGGATGTTAGTATAGTGGAGCACCATAAATCGGATTGAAGATACCCAATTTGGGGGCGTCATGAGGTCAGTATCAAAGCCTTAGGTTATAAAAACTTAAAGGGGGAAAAGCTTAGGCTAATAACCTCGTAAGGAAGGTAAAGTCCAAAGAAAGGAATTCGTTGAATGAATTAATAAGTTATTGAGATAACTCAAGATCAAAAGAATTAAAAGATGAAAATTAATCTTAAATAAACTAAATGTGATTTGTGCTTATACTACTCGTGTATTATGTACTAATCAACTTGTTATGTGCTATTATAGATGTCGTCGATAGCATGATGTATAGAGACATTCACGCTGTGAGTGAAGAGTCGATGAACCAAGTTGAAATTGTACCAATGCTAGTGGTGAGGTACCGTTAATTGTACTTACTGTAGAACTTCGGACATTGAGGAGTACATCTCCGAATACTCGGAGAGATTTATGGGTTTAGCATCATACCTTAATGAGATCTTTACGGAAGGAGGAAATAATGATGGAGGCTCATAGTTCGAGGTACTCGATACATCTCAGTAGTCCAAGATGTATCAAGACCTTCAGCGTCAACTTTTCTTTGGCCGAACATGAAAAGGGAGATAACAGAATATGTTAGTAGGTGCTTAACTTGTCAAAAAGTTAAGGTTAAACACCAACGACCGAGTGGGTTATTGCAACCGTTAGAAATTCCAGAGTGGAAATGGGAGCATATTAGAATGGATTTTGTGGTGGGACTTCCAACAACAAGAAAAGGATATCGATGCTTATTTGGGTGATAGTGGATCGATTATTTAAATCGGCTCATTTTCTACCAATAGGAGTTAGGTATAACATATATCGATTAGCTAAGTCAGTATGTCAAGGAAATTATTTCGCATGGAGTACCTATTTTGATTGTGTCGATCGCGATCCACGATTCACATCGAACTTTGGAGGAGTTTGCAAGAGAAAATGGGAACGCAGTTAAGATTGAGTACGACGTATCATCCTCAGATAGATGGTCAGAGTGAAAGACCAATTCAAACTTTAGAAGATATGTTAAGATCTTGCGTTATGGATTTCAAAGGGAGTTGGGACGAATATCTACCGTTGGTACAATAGTTTTCACGCTAGTATAGGCATGCTTAGCCTTTACTTAAGCGTTATATATGGAAGGGAAGTGCCGAACTCATTATGTTGGATGAGGTGGGTGAACGCTTGATGTTGGGACCCTGAGATGGTACAAAGCAGATTTACGGACATGGTGAAGTTAATACGCACTCGATTAGTTGCTACTCAAGATAGGCGTAAGAAGTATGCAGATCCTCACAGAGAAAAGAGAGAATTGATGTAGGATCTCTTATTTTTTTGAAAGTATCGCTTGAAGGGGAAGATACGTTTTGGAAAGAAAGGGAAGTTAAGTCCAAGGTTTGTAGGACCTTTTGAGATTTTAAGAAGAGAGTAGAGAGGTGGCTTATGAAGTAGCCTTACCTCCGTAAATGGAACGCATTCATAATGTGTTTTCATGTATGTTGTTGTCATCTCCTTATAAACTCTTGACTATAAACACGTAATATAGTACTGAATCTATTCAGATAGAGAAAGACTTATCCTCACGAGGAACTTCCAGTTCAAATTATTGATAGGAAGGAATAGGTTTTAAGAAATAAGGTCATACCTTTCAAAGAAAGTATTATGGAGAAACCACAATGCCGACGAAGCAAATACGGGAGCTTCGAGAGTAAAATGAAGGAAGATTTTCCTCATTTTTTATGTAATTATAAGCTAAGATTCGGGGACAAAATCCTTATAAGGGAGATAGAATGTAACGCTCTAGAAAATCGGATTTTTATGACAATTAAATTTTTTATTTGATTATGTGAATTAAATGAATTTAATTGAGTTATTATTGAGTTATTAATTGTTTAGAATTTCCAAGACGAAAATATTTATTTTCGAAATTTCAGAAAAACACTATACATCCGCTTTACATTTAGGGGAATTATTTTGAAATTCGAGAAACACGTAATGATAGAATTTTGAGATAAGTTGAAATATCCGATAAAATTTCATTTATGGCAAATGGAGTTTTTTATTGGACTTAAAACCTAAGGGTTGAGTATATCAATTTCCTAGAAGGAAATGAAACATGTAGAGGAATCGTTAGGGTTAATGCGAGTATTATACAATTATGGTACTATTTAGTATCTATGTATAATACTACGAGTAAATACGGAAGTATAATACAATTATTGTACGAGTAGTATCTTGAGAGAATACGTGAATTGTATGTATAGAATACGATTCAGATTATAGAATTAAGCTAAGTCTTAATGTTAATTCATTTGAGTTGGTTTATGATTAGCCCAATTATTTGAATGAGTAAGCCCGAGGATTAGTTGGTTAAGCTTCCAATTCAAGGCCCAATATTAAATTGGTTAAGCCCAATGCAAGAAAACCGAACCATAGATCGAACCAGTGGGTCACCGAATGGGTAAAACCCATGGGACAACCCATGGGGATGACCCATGGGGGTGGTGGGTCGGCCACTTGGTGTGCAAGTCAAGAAAATCACTTGGTCACCAAGTATTTTACTTGGTGACAAAGTGTTGAATAGTAAAGAGGTGGGACATTAGACCAAAAAGCCCTTCCTTTTTTTTTCCTGTAAGTAAGAAGCCTAGGTTAGCCATTTGATGTTTTTCCAAGACTCAACCAATATATTTGAGAGAGAAAAAGAGCTAGACTTAAATCATTCTTCTACCTTGAAGCTTTTTCATTAGAAGTTTATCAAGAACACTAAGAGTTCTTAAGGTAATATTCCTTATTTCTCATTCCATCTCTTTTGGTTTTCTTTTAGTACGGAGAATCATAAAATGGGTGGTATATGTCTTGTATAGTGGATTAAAGATGACTTACCATAGATTCAATCTCTATGAGTTATGAGATCGTAGGAATCATAGGGTTCGTTATAGTTTCAAACCATAAAAATATTATTTGTTGAGATCAATTGTTTATAAACGATTGAACTCCATCAATATGTTAATATATGCATCTTGCTTGGTTAGGATATAGATATGAAATCCATGGAGTATTCCATGTGATTTGGCTTAGAGAAAATTAGTAACGAAGTTATGGCGAATTTCACGGAATTAGACGTTAAACAACGAAAATGTTGAAATTCCGGATTGGAGGTCGAAAGTTGAAGTGAGACTTAAAAATGTTGTTTTTCAATCTCAACACGTGAGATAGGGTAATTAAGAGTTGTGGGTTCGAGAGTCGTCAGATTCCAAATTAAAACGAAGAAAACGAGCATTGAACGCTCTTTAACATTTACTTAACGCTAGAAAATGAACTCAATAGTGAATTTTGAGTTATCGAGATTCGAAAGTGTCAATTCTTATATGAACGCTCGTAGAGTATGTCATTTATGATGTGTAGGATTTTGAATCGGACCAAATCGGGCTTATAACGAAGAAGTTACTACCGGAATTTCGCAAAATTTTTAAAACTGTTGAAATTTCGTATCGAGGTCCAGTACTTGGCATGGCGCCAGACGTAGTGTTAAATATCGTCTTCAAAGATCTTAAAGCAGTGAAATTTACATCGCTAAATGGTGTCATGAGCCACTTGTCTCGCTCTTAACAAGCAACGCCGAGATCGAAGCCTTAACACATCGCTAATCAAGCGCCATAACACCGCCTAAGATTATCTGAATGTGCATGTCAATAAAGTCTGTGGTTTTGATAGTGACTTAGGTTTTGAACTTCAATTATTCGGAGACCTAAGGGGAGTAGTGTTTATACACTTTATAAGTGTATTAAAACTATTCCTATACTACCTATACTAGAGTATATTGTATTGAACTTAGGAATTGAATGCATGTTAATGAGTTATGAATGATGAACGAAGTTGGTACTTTATCAACAATAATCGAGTCCGCTTAATAACGCCGGTTGAGTAACGAGCCAGACGTAAGGGTAATGAGTCGAGTGGACTTTATTATTAATATTAAGTTAACTAAGACACAAAAGGGAAAGAAGTTGGTAAAACAATGTGAACATTTGTTTGTTAGCTAATTATAGTGTGCTATGTGAATATATCCTCGTAGATTATGTAAAGGTCATGGGTCAATGATTAAGTTATTTGAAGACTCGAAAAGCAAGTTTTCTTAACGCTTGTCTAACTTTCAAGTTTGCCAAGTTTTATGTGATTTATTGAACTGAATTGCACGATTGGTTTTAAAGAAAGTGTCGATGCCAGATTTTAACTCGGCTAGACTATTCGTAAGATATAGATTGATTATGAATCATATCTTTCTATATAGAAATGTTAACGCTATCCTATGCCAAGTAATTGGTACGGACGTGAAGGTAAAGTTTGTCATGAACAAACAAAAGTATTTTTCATCGATTATTCGATGGGCACGCGAAGTTGCCAAAATATTAAATGTAAATACGCTTATCGAATGAGTATTGATCAAAGATAGAGTACAACACGTGATCACCTAGAAGTGCTCATAAGTAATGCGGATGTAACAACCTTAGTCTTTGTAAATCCTTTTCAAGTATGAAAATTAAAAGTTACTATTCAGTATTCTATGACCGTTCGTAATTCCTATTCTATTCTACACTTTGGGAATTGATGTTATGAAATCGTTAAAGTATTATTGTTCATGATACTTCCTAACTATTGTTCAGCTTATATAGGAATTGTTATATAATTCACGAATGTGGTATTACCGTTATCCTTTATTAAACTTCTTTGAGTCATGCATGCTCACTTCTTTGCGTGAATTATATAAGCTGCGATTAAGGATGAACATCCCGAGAATGCTAAGAGATATAAGGTAAAGCTAAGATGGATGCTTAGCCATCGTGTAATAGATTAGTAAGTTTTATGTATTATACATTATGAACAACGAAGGATGTAACCGGGTTTATGAACTTGGGAAGGATTATACTTTGATTGTAAGAAGAAGATAGTAATTACCTTCATTTTTTTGTATTTCAATGGAATGATTGTATGGATGTTAGTATAGTGGAGCACCATATGTCGGGTTGGAAGATACCCGAATTTGGGGCGCACATTCTTAAATCGTTCCTTTTGATGAATACTAAGGATATATTTTGTAGCGTTGGGACTTGTGCGTGCCTCAACATTCAAAACCCCTTCCAGTATTTGTTGAATTTGTCTCCAAACAAAAGATAGGGCTCGATGCTTCCGACATGAGACGAGATGAGACTTTACGATTCATATTGATGTGTCTTGACATATTTGTTCTTGGTCCTAATAGAACACAACGATTTCTTTTAAAGGGATTTCACACTACGATCTTTGCACACTACAATCTTTACTAGCTCGTCTTGCAGAGACTCTACATTTTCGAGAGCACACTACGATTTACGAAAGTTAGCTTCGCCAAATGTCCTGGACCACTCTACTGAAACTCGAAGAGGTCCTTCAAAGCGAGATACATTACGATCTTCTAAGCTCTACGATCCTGCCTTGGCTTTTGCAATCTGTTGATCTGCTTGGTAGACTATGATTCTTGTTGAAAGCTATCTATTTCTTTAAAGTCATAGATCAACCTAACATATTTTATCTCTTCATCTATACATTCGTTTAGAGAATGATGAACATTAAAAGTTAAGATCAACCTAACAAATTTGATCTATCACTAAGTCCTTGTACATATATTCCTTAAATGACATTACATATAATCATGAGCATTTACTTTAAACATCAAATCAAAACATGTATTCTTCTAACAATCTCCCCCTATTTGATGTTGACATAACCAAGGAGATTTGTTATCATGATTATCAAATTCTACATGCATTGTAGTAAAGTAAATATGACTTAATATTTCAAAGAGTAACCGAAATTTGTAAAGAATAAGCTTGAATTTATTGATATATGAAGACAAATATTACATTTAAGTTTGACTACATCAATCAAATTAATAATTCAACTTATCTCTATTTCTTCTACCTTTTGGTTCTTGGAGGATTTACATATTCCTCAGCTCTACTTTTTTTGCTCGCTTCGTCTCTCCTGGCTAGATCTTTCAAATCACTGGGCTTAGTCATGGATTATGATCGCTACTATTCATGAATCTGCAGATCTCCAATTGGCATTGTTAGGCTCATTGTTGATACCTCATGAGAGCCGGTAGTTGGCCCTATACTCCTTAATGGTTGAGCCATTAAAACTTCTTCTTGATTAGATCTTTGGGTTTGATGAGTGATTCGTGGAGTCTGCGGTGGACTTGCCTTGGCAGATGATTCCTTGAGGATTGAGGTTGGAATTGACCTTTGCCTTTTTCCATGCCTCCCTGATCTCTTTTCCCTTTATTCACCCCCTTTATGTCAGCATCAAGGGTGCGAATGTCTTCGGAGAGACGAGTTACTCCTTGGACAAGCTCGTTGAATTAACTTTGAGTTTGAGCAATGTCCTCATGATTTTCATGGATTAAAGCATCATATCGAAGTTTCACGTCGTTGAAGGATGTTCATGATGCTTTTAGTCTGCTGCATTTAACCATGGAGAATGCTTGAAATTCCTTTATCAAGGTTTAAAGACTTGTGATGCTCTTTATCATTAGATCGTTATGAGATTCTTGAGTCTTGTGGTAAGGTCAAGACAACATCCCAATGTTTTTTAGTCGCTAGGAAGTGGATGTCATCCCAAATTTTTTATGCTTTGAAGCATTTCGTTGATAATCTCTTTAAGCGCTTTTAGAGAGCTCGAGCTTAAGGAGCTTGAGAAGTTATTTGCAAGATTGATCATTGATGTTAACCTCATCCAATAAGTGCGATGTAATCTTCAAGACTCTCATCGAAGTTCCTTGATCACTTTCACGTATACATTGCTAACAAATCACCTTTGTGGACAACTCAAAAGAATTTGAATTTTTGATGCACTACCTCCTTGCTAGATGTATTTGGTCTGATCTCTACGATTGGTAGAGACTCTACATTCGAAGAGATGGATGGCCTTTTTGATTTGTGGCTGATTTTATTCTTCTTCGACAGCTGAGAGATGGTAGCTCTATCTTCTTCCGCCACCACATTGCTCCTTCCTTCTTAGGATCCTTAGAGTCTCAATGTTCCGAGGACTCTATAGGCTTATTTGATGAGAGTGGATCCCTAAGGGTCTTCTACAGGCCTCGCTTTTCACTTTCTTTTGCCCTTATTTTTTCTGACCAAAGCAATGGGTTCTTCTTTATTAGTTTCTTCTTCTTCTTCTTCTTCAGTTTCTTTGAAAACTGACATATTTCCTGGCACTCCTGATTCCTTTATTTCACCAGTTCTACCCATGGGATTCGATATCATCTCGCACATTTTCAATCGGATTCCTTTCCCGCTTCTCGAATAGTTCTGGGTCATTCAACGGTTTGGATTAATGGCTTCTCCTTCATCGTCCTCAATTAAGTCACCCAGAGTAGCCTGTAAGACGATGCTTATAAATCGCCCATAGAGCATCTTTTCAGAGCTCTTTGTATTCTTTGAGCTGATTAACCACTTCCCAATCCATTCAAGCAATAGAGCCCCATAGTTAAGTTGTATTTCATAACATATGGCAGTCATGAGCTTGAGTTGCACCTCATTCACGAGTCATGACCAAAGCTTTTTGCAACATATGCATTTTCCAACAATATCACCTAGAAATTCATATCTCCGTGGAAACTCCTCATCCTTTGATGAGGGGATTTCTTGTGATGCATCTTTTGAGTCCCTTATGGAAGTCTATGCCATCTATGGACGGATACCCTTCAGGTTTGAGACCTAGGGTTAGATTGATGTCCTCAGCCTTTAGTCTGATTTCTACGTTCCTGACTTTCGCAGTGATGGTGTTGTTTTCAAATACACCATTATTGTAGGATTCTTTTACCAGCTTCGGGTAGATCAATATGTCTGTACCCAAAGCTTCTTCGAGACCCACTTTCTTCAGTAACAACAGAGTCTTGTGAAATTTGGGTTCAGCAGTTTTGAACCCGTCAAAGTAGAGTCTCAGAGATGGAGATAACAATCGAAGTCGCCATTGATTTTCTTGCAGGAAGTGTGGTACCGATCGAAACTTTCTTCTGGTTTAGGATTTCTGCTTGAGAGAAGAAGAGAGAGATGATATTTTGAACTTCAGATTTCAAAAAGATGATTTTAATCTGTACTTATAACTTCCCTTTCTCTATTTTACTTAGTGGGACAGGGGTCAAGTTTTGCTTAGCTCTACGAATCTGACTCAAGAGGATTGTACTAAATTATCCTTAACTCCTTCTGAGCTGATTTATTCATCAGGAGGACTACGATCGTTGAAATGGTCCTTGGAATCGTCGAGTTTGTTCTGCGTTCGTTGAGTCTGTTCAGCAATCGTTGTGTCTAAGCTGCAATCGTCGAGTCTGAACTGCAAGCGTTGAGTCTGAACTGCGATCATCGAGTCTGATCTGTGATCGTTGAGTCTCACCGAGTCCTTGTGATGAACTTTTGACTTAGCATTCCCTTTGATTTAAGATAACTTAGGAAGGGCCAACCTCATAGAGTGAATCAAGGGTTAGGTTTGTTTCTGAGGTGCTTGTTTAGAGAGATTGCTTTGTTTTGAATTTCACCATCACAGGAAGCTTCTTTGTTCTGAGGGAACTCTGCTATCCTTGAGTCTGCACCGCGATCATTGTCATTTTATGACACTTCTGCTCTACGATCGTGAACTTCCTTTAATCATGTCTATGATTTCAGGCATAGCCTTTAAACTCACATATGGTTAGCATATACTAGAGCATATTTTTCATGGTTATAAGTTAAGCATGCCTAGCTCACTTATTAACTTGTTAAACTGGATTCATCTAGAGGTTTTGTAAAACATCACAAGTTGATTTTCAAGAGGGATATATTGTAAAGATATAGTTCCATTGTGCACATGATCCCTAATGAAGTGATACCTTATTTCTATATTCTTAGTCCTAGAATGCATGACAGGATTATGAGTTATATCAATTGCACTTTTGTTATCACAAAGAATAGGTATGGATTTGAATTCAAACCCATAATCTGCTAGCTGATTTTTCATCCATAGGATCTGAGCACAAGAACTCACCGGCAAAAGAATGTATTCAACAAGTCAAAGTAGATAATTGAATTTTGCTTCTTGCTAAACCAGACACAAATCTGCTTTCCTAGCAATTGGCGAGTGCCACTCGGTATTTTTTCTATCAATTTTGCACCAGAAAATCGGATCATGTATCCTATTAGCTCAAATGAGGACTCCTTGGGATACCAAAGCCCCAAGTGGGGTGTACCCTTGAGATACCTGAAAATCCTCTTTACAGTAGTTAAATGAGATTCTTTAGGACAAGCCTAAAATCTAGGACAAATGCATGTTGCAAACATTATATCTAGTCTACTGGCAGTTAGATATAAAAGAGAGCCTATCATACCTCTGTATTGAGTTATATCAATACTTTTACCCTTTTCATCTTTGTCAAGCTTGGTTGCAGGAGCAAATGGGTTTTAATGGGAGAGGCCGACTGCATGCCATACTTCTTAACTAAGTCTTTAATGTACTTGGCTAGGTTGATGAAGATTCCTTCATCAGTCTGCTTTACTTGCAGTCCAAGGAAGAAGTTCAACTCACTCATCATGCTCATTTCAAACTTGCTCTGCATAAGCTTGGAGAATCTCTTGCAAAGCTTTTCATCAATAGACCCAAAGATAATATCATCAACATATATTTAAACTAATAGGACTTTATCTTTATGCTTTCTAAGAAGTAGTGTGGTATCTACTCTACCTCTAGTGAATCCATTTTCAATAAGAAAGTTAGTTAGTGTTTCATACCATGCTCTAGGTGCTTGTTTAAGACCATATAAGGCTTTGTCTAATTTAAAGACATAATTAGAAAGAGATGGATTGATGAAACCTGGAGGTTTCTCTACATAAACTTATTCTTGAAGTTCACCATTCAAGAATGTACTTTTGACATCCATCTGAAAGACCTTGAATTTCTTGTGAGCATCAAAGGCAAGGAATATTCGATGGCTTCTAGTCTGGGCAACATGCAAAATGTCTCATCGTAGTCAATGCCTTCTTCCCGAGAGTAGTCTTTTGGCAACTAATCTAGCTTTATTCCTGGTTATCACTCCATCTTCATCCATCTTGTTTCTGAAGACCCACTTGGTTCCAATGACAGGATGATTCTTTGGTCTCCGAACCAATCTCCATACTTTGCTCCTTTCGAACTGATTAAGTTCTTCTTGCATGGCCTTTATCGAGCTGGAGTCTTCCATATCATCCTCTATCTTCTTTGGTTCCATTTGTGAAAGGAAGCTTAGATAAAAGCATTCATTTTGGGTACATCTTGTTTTGACTCTTGCACTCGAATCTCCAATGATTAGATCTTGAATGTGATCTCTTGCCCATCTGCTTCTTGTTAGGACATCAGTTCTTATGCCTTCTTGTCTTAGATCTTCAAGATCTATTTCTTCTTCTTGATGTGGAGGCTTGTTGTCTGGCATATGCCTCTCTACGATCTCATTTCCTTGCTCAATGATTTCACTCTCTGGTACTACGATCGTATTATTGAGCTCGACAACCTCGTTCGTAGTGTCTGAACTGTTAGTCATAGTGTCTTAAGGCATTATTTTGTCTAAGTCTGTCTCATCAAAGATGATGTGAATCGAGACTTTAACACTCAGTGTCTTCTTGTTGAACACTCTGTAGGCCTTAGTGTTTGTGGCATATCTAAGAAATATTCCTTTGTCGGAATTTGGTTGAAACTTTGTCAAGTACTGCTTTTCATTGTTGAGAATGTAGAATACACAACCAAAAACATGAAAGTAGCTGGCACTTGGTTTTCTTCCTTTCCACAGTTCATAAGGAGTCTTCTTAATCGTAGAGTGTATGAGTGATCTGCTTACGAGATAGCATGCAAGTTGGCGGCTTACGCCCATAAGTACTCGAGCGGATGATGGGTCATTGCTAGTAGAGTCCTTCCAGCCTCTATTACTGTCATGTTCTTTCTCTCAGCAACTTCATTTTATTGAGGAGTTCATGGAGCTGAGAAGTTGTGACTAATGCCATTGTCTGTGCAGAACTTGTCCATTTCTAAGAAGTCGAATTCTCTGCCATGATCACTCCTTATAGGCTTGATTTTCTCTCCTTTCTCGTTCATCACTAGCTTGAACATCTTGATCAGCTGGGAACTTGTTTCATCTTTTGAGGTTAGAAAGAACACCCATGTAAATTTGGTGAAGTCATCCGACTACAACCAGAGAATATCTCTTTCCTCCAAGGCTCGCGTTGGAATTGGCCCAAAAGATCCATGTGTAGCAACTCGCAGAGGCTTGTCAATTGAATTGGTAGTTTTGCTCTTGCATGTGCTTCCAGTCCTGCTTCCCAGTTGATGTGCATTGCACGGCCTTTCTTCACCGCAGTCAGAATCAACTTCAGTGCTGACTTTGGAGGTGTTATCAGTTTCTTTGAGAGCAACACCTTTATCCTTCCTTCTTCCTTCAGACAAGGTTTCTGCTCGTTGAGTCAGTTCCAGTTCGTATGTGAGAAGGTTTCCATACAACTGTTGGATAGTCATTTCATGTAAATTCTTCGATTCTCTAATGGCAGTGGTTTTGGCATCCCACTTAATTGGCAAGGCTCTCATGAACTTTATGATTAGATCTTTGTTTGGATAGATCTTCCATAGGCTCGTAGAGAGTTGAGTAGAACATTAAATCTTTCGTAGGTGGTAGTTACGTTCTCTCCTTGAACGTGAGCAAACATCTCATATTATTGAGTCAAGAGATTGTTTGTTTTCTCCGACTTCTTCTGTTCTCTTCATGCATAATGAGTAATTGCTTCCCAAAACTCCTTTGTTATTTTGTTTGTTGACCACATTTTCAAATGATCATCTTCTAAGGATTGGAACAAGATATTCTTGGCCTTTTTATCGAGCTGGACAGCTCTCTTCTCATTTTTTGTCCATTCTACTTTGACCTTGATTTGTACTCTGTCTGGGTCATCTGTAGTTGGTGTAAGCTTTGTAGGAACATAGGGCCCATTCTGAACAGTTTCAAATAGATCTTCATCTATTGAATCCATGTAAGCTTGCATCCTAACCTTCCAGTTAGCAAATTTATCTTTGTTGCACATAGGTGGCTTGGTGCCTCCTCCAGTCTTTGATTCACTTGGTAAGTGTGCCATTGGATCTACTCAAGCTTTGTAGGTTATATTATAAAACCTGCTCTGATACCAATTGTTAGTTTTCGAAGGCACAATAGTTATCTAGAAGCGGGAGGGGGGGGGGTTGAATATATATTAAAAACTTTTCTTTGTATAAAGACTGTATTGATAAAGATCTTAAGCACATCGAAATTATGGTTTCTTTGAAATCCCCTTTAGATAGTGAGTTAAAGAGAGTGAGGCAGTTATGACAGTTCTAGCAGTTATAGAAAGAATAAAATAGACACGGTTGTTTTTAAGTGGTTTAGAGCACTTAAGGCTCCTAGTCCACTCTTCTACTCCTCGGTAGGAAATCCACTAAGGATGTCTTTACACTTTACGAATCTCACAGATTCCTTCTGAACCGGCCAGCCTAGGCACTTCTTAGTTCACTCTTGAACTCTTCAAGTCCAGCAGACTTGGTTCTTCACAGTTCACTTAGAACTCTTCAAGTCCTTCAGACTTGGAACTCTTACTATAGTTGATTAGTTGTTGTCGAGATTGTGATTGAGGCTACTCAGTTGCAGTTAAGCACTTGTTCGAAAGAACTGAGTAGCTGAGCTAGGTTCTTCTTTTTCTCAGATCGTAGAGTTGAGCGTTGAGTGTTCTTGTGAGTTTTATTCAATGCTTGCTTACATCTCTCAAATGTCTGTGTTCTGTATATATGTGATCTTTGAGATCTATCTGTTGAAGTCACCTGTTGAGGCATTAAATGTGTTTGACATTTCTGAGCTTTGATGGAGACTTTTCTGCACATCTTCTGGATTATAGTCCGCCCAATCGACGTGTTAGCAGATCGCTTTCTCACCTAACACCTGAAAAGGTATTTTCCTTTGTCTAATGGTCATTTTCTTAGCTTCTCGAATACGTTCCTTTTGATGAATACTAAGGATATATTTTGTACCGTTGGGACTGGTGAGTGCTTCAACGTTCAAAACCCATTCCACATTTGTTGGAATTTGTCTCCAAACAAAAGATAAGGCTCGATGCTTCTAACACAAGACAGATGACACTGTACGATTCATATCGATGTGTCTTGACATATTTGTGCTTGGTCTGAATAGAACACTACGATTTCTTTCAAGGGATTTCATATTACGATCTTTGCACACTACGATCTTTACTTGCTCATCTTGCAGACTCTACGTTTCCGAGAGCACACTACGATCTCTAAGTTAGCTTTGCCAAACGTCTGGACCACTATATGAAATATGAAGAGGTCCTTCAAGGTAGATACACTACGATCTTCTAAGCTCTCGATCATGCCTTGCTTCTATAATCATTGAATAGCTTGGTAGACTACGATTCTTGTTGAAGCCTCATCTATTTCTTTCAAGTCATAGATCAACCTAACATATTTGATCTCTTTATCTATACATTTGTTTAGAGAATGATGAACATTAAAAGTTAAGATCAACCTAACAAATTTGATCTATCACTAAGTCCTTGTACATATATTCCTTGAAGGACTTTACATATAATCATGAGCCTTTACTTTAAACATCAAATCAAAACATGTATTCTTCCAACAATTATGACCAGGGACAATTCATTATAGTCATGACCATTGATGATTACACGAATAATTCTTGGCCCGTAGTGCAAGAATAATTTGTGGACGTGATACTAATGAATATCCTTGGCCGTAGTGCAGGGATGGTTCGATGATGTGATCTATTTATTAAGCTGAGTCCCAACAATAAAGTTAATGATAAACTTTTTAAATCATAGAAGATAGTAGATATCATGCTCTACTTGACTCTTCTAAGGGATTGCTTGTTCCGCTGCAGTTAAACTTGTTGTCTATTAAATTCTATCAGTTTAACATTGTTGAAGGCTAATGATAACTTATTATGCATTATCTTAGTCATAATGTTTCTTAAAGGGCTAGTTGAGCTCACCCTTTTACTTCCATTGTTCTCTTCAGGAAGTGAGAACGTAACCGGAACTAGTCGGGGAACGAAGTGATGGCCCGAGATGGTGTTATAGTAGTCATCACTATTCTATAAAATAGTGTGCCAATAAATGTAATGAGGACTCTATTTGAGTTTGGATATTGTCTAGATGACAATATTCGTGTAAAAACTCTCAGCTCATGTTGTATAATTAAGTTTGTATTTGTATTCGTATCATGTATTTGGCGACCCAAGATGGGTGATGTATACCTATTTTGGGGTGTCACGATTTTGGTTTGAAAATATGTTTCGCTTATATGCTTCACTTGAATTACGATACCTCTGCATGGTACATATATATTTATACGATACGTGAGTGAGTCTAAGAGCATCATCAAACATGTTCACAAATATCGATTCTAACTCAAAGTAGTATGTTAACATTCTCGCTCAAAGTTCGTATTTTCATTAGTAAAGCTTACTAATACATTCAACATGTTCATGCTCCCTTACGAATCATATAAACACAAGTTAACATGTTATTCATGCATTTCTAAACATGCCAACATATTTGCAAAGTCAAGACATAAACATGACATACATACATATCAAGTTAATTTCTAAATTTCTAAATTCATTTTAAACTATACACTTTAAGTTAATCATATATGCTAATCTAGTAAAACTGCTCACATTAGGTTAATATAGTTATATATACACATTACACATGCTTGCATGCTAGTTTAAGCCATGGTAATTGACCAACACTTAGAAGATTTTACAACAAAAAGCAAAAACTGAACACATAGGTTTGCCAAGACTGCTGCTGCACCTAAGTACAAATATGGCGCAAGCATTACTTGCCACATGACTAATCTAGGTAAAAGCAGACTCTGTTTTATAGAGTAACAACCAACTTGATTCCTATCAAATTAAACTTGTTCTATACCATTATTAATGAGTCCATACATGTAATTAAACTTCTTATGAACCTTAAAGCATGTTAATTGTAAGAACCCAAATTTTCAAAAATATTAAAATAAGAATTTAATAGACAAAATTCTTAAGGCATATGAAGGGTTCAAATAAAAAATATATAATAATGTGATACGTGATATGTGGTATTAAGTTACATAGGTAAAATGAGCTATGTAATAAGTAATTGTAGTGTTTAATAAATATATATCGTTATTATATATTTGTTATAAATTGTAGAGATGAATTAAGAAGATGGATAAAGATTTATCTATTGATGTTAAATAATTTATGGGAAATTATATGTTAAATAACCCCGGAAATACTTGTTTCAAACATATGCAATCAGCTTTAACCTTAGACATCCTGTCGAGGCACACACACCTCAGACCCGGAGTTGACAACGGGCAGACAGGAACATCCACAGATGACAATGATACATACAAACAAGCAGCAGTCCGATCTCAAATTTGTAACCCGAGCAACGCCTCTTCTTTCTCGCTTAAACCCAAGTGATAACCCCTTGAGAAGTCACAACGTCATCTTACCAAATCAACAAGATGATATCACGGCATACCAACAAGTAGTCCAATCTCAGCTGTAACCTTGAGCAACGTCTACTTTCAACTCAAACCGGCGATAACCCCGGCGAGGAGTCAAACGTCATCTTGTTCCTTTGACAATGGCACATCGTTTCAACACTTCATACATACATACGTCCAACAATGTCCAACAAAGAGCCGAGGATTGACAATCCCGAGTGACTATTACGCGTGGCAGTACTTTGGATAGAATTTGAAGCTTGAAGACCATGGGCATAGACCCCTCTTCCTGACTTCGTACAACCTCAAATCCATGTCATTGCATAACTCTCGACACAAGCGGCTCGAAGAAGGCCAGATATACCTCGTTCAGATGCTCGGATTGAAGTTATGCAAGTTCAAGCTGACATTACAGTGCATGAGTGCACGTACTACGAGACGACGTGCACTCTATTTAAAGTCATAGAAGTCTACTCTGGCATCCCACTCTAAGCCTTCTTATATTCTATAAAGACTTCTTCTCATATTAGCACACATTGTTGTACACGTTGAGAGTCGTGTGAGTGTGTTTGCCTGGACATCGGTCCGTGGTTTTCATTTCTGTCTATATATATATATACTTTTATATATGTGTATATTTCATATATGGACTAACATTATCGATTTATGCCTCGATTGAGCCTGAACATCTGGCCCGGGCGCGTTTAATTGCTTTTATATATATATATCTATACTTATATATATAAACTGTGGTCAGACTTTGTTTGATGAGCCTGGATTTTATATCTGATGCATTTAATTACTTTTATATATATATATATATATATATATACTTATATATATAATTGTTGTCGGACATATCTGATGAGCCTGGACTCACATCCGGTGTGTTTACTGCTTTTATATATATATATATATATATATATATTTGTACATATATATATATTTACATTCCTATTCGGCCTGGAGTTTACTTCGTGGCCTTTTACAGCTTTATTTACATTTCGTCCTGCCTAGAGTTTACTTCGTGGTAGTTGATCGCTTTTACAACTTTATTTACATTTTGTCCCACCTGGAGTTTACTTCGTGGTGGTTGATCATGTCCATATATATATATATATATATATATATATATATATATATATATATATATATATATATATATATTTTACAACTTTTATATATTTACATTTCCGATCCCCCATAGAGTTGCTTCGTGGTGGTTGATCATGTCTGTATATATATATTTACAGCTTTTATATATATAACTGCTTACTGCATTCCATACAAATTGCATAACTCTCGACACAAGCGGTCCGAAGAAGGTCAGATATACCTCGTTCGGATGCTCGGATTGAAGTTATTCAAGTTCGAGCAGACATTATTGATTGCATGAGTGCACGTCTTCTACGAAGACGAGCGGCCTCGGATGCACCATTCACGACTAGCCAGCGGTACAAGCTGCATTTGCTGCCAGTGTACCGCTGCCATCCGTCTATATATAGAAGCCTTGGGGTCACCCATTTGAGAAGAAGAGGGAGGGAAAAAGCCGAGGAAGCCCTATCCATTTTGCTCTGCATACACATCTTTTGAGTGTTTCCTCTCTTCTAAACACTAGTTAGCTCACATATAGCTATCTTTTATCTGGCGAGAGCTGAGTGTTTATCCATTTAAAGTCATAGAAGTCTATTCTGGGAGTCCACTGTAAGCCTTCTTATATTCTATAAAGCCTTCTTCTCATATTAGCACACACTGTTGTACACGTTGAGAGTCGTGTGAGTGTGTTTGCCTTTTCTTGATTCATCGGGTTTTCATTTCTATCTGTATATATATACTTTTATATTTGTATATATTTCATATATGGACTAACATTATCGAGTTATGCCTCGATTAAGCCTAGACTTCGGTCTGGAGCTTTTAATTGCTTTTATATATCTATATATCTATACTTATATATATAAAATGTGGTCAGACTCTGTCTGATGATCCTGGATTTTATATCTGGTGCGTCTAATTACTTTTATATATATATATATACTTATATATATATAATTGTTGTCGGACATATCTGATGAGCCTGGACTCACATCCGGTGCGTTTACTGCTTATATATATATATATATATATATATATATTACATTCTGTTAGGCTGGAGTTTACTTGAGTGACCTTTTATAGCTTTATTTACATTTCGTCCCCGCCTAGAGTTTACTTAAGTGGTAGTTGATCGCTTTTACAACTTTATTTACATTTGTCCCACCGGAGTTTACTTGGTGGGTGGTTGATCATGTCCATATATATATATTTACCGCTTTTATATATTTACATTTCCAATCCCCCATAGAGTTGCTTCGTGGTGGTTGATTATGTCTATATATATATTTACGACTTTTTATATATATAACGCTTCTTGCTTTTCCATACAAATTACAATATCATGTGAGCTTAGGAATCATGTGATCACAAGTTCGATTCTTCGAATCTAGATTCGATTCCATAATGGACATTTTTCCGGTTGTATGGCGGCACATACATTATTTTACAAAGGTCTGAATTTCCTTGGATGGTTGTCATGCCCATGAGGAGTTCTAAGATCACAGAATTATTTTCTAGAATGCTTCACATCTCAAAATAAAAGCAAACAAAATTTGAACATTTAATAATAAAATGGAAGTATGAAATGGTCTCAATTCCTATTGAGCCGTGGGTTTGAAAAACCTTTTTACAAAACCTCATTGATATATTTTGGTTAAAACTGAATTTTTCTATAAAATTCAAACCTTGTGTATATAGGTGCGAACGAGGCCTCACACTACTTTCAAATAATTGCACATTGATCCACACACACACATTCATATAACAATTTCTTTGAAAAGTGGCGGGCGACCGTAGTAACACGGATGTCGGGGGGTGCCTAACACCTTCCCTCCGCATAATCAAGCCCCCGGACCCAAAATGAATCTCGGTTTCATAGACCCGTCTAGTAGTGTCAAAACACTGGGTCAATGTGCAAACCTTTTTGGTTGTGTTGGTGCAACTAGTTAAATACACCAACTGGCGACTCTTAAAGTCAAATCATCGACATTACACATGTCGGACCTTTTTTACTTATTTTTTCAAACAAATCTCAAATTAACATGAGAACACCAAAGAATAAGTAACGAAAAGGGACACTCAAAAATCCTGACGTCGACAGGTGGCAACTCCGCTGGGGACATTTATGATGAATGTTGCATTTACATTTATGATGAATGTGTACGAATGCATCTTAATTACTGCACTGCTAAATATCTATCTATGATATTAGTGCTTCGCACATGTCATCATTTTGCATAAACGGCGAGACACATTGTATGTGAATGTATGTTGTGTGGTTCCTCCACCAGGAGGCTATCCTGTCGGTGTTTGATTACTAGACTTGTGGGAAGAATGATTCCCCTGGGCTCAGGAAAGGCACCACTAAGATTCGCTCCAGTTGAACGACCAGATTAACTTCACGTCATGTAAATTGCGATGATCTGGGAACCTTCATGCCGAAAAGCCGCGAGAGTAACCCTAAGATATGTCAGCCTCTGATAAACCAAACGCGGAGGGAAGTCTCTTCATACTTTCTATTTTAAATTACCTGTAAAAACATTTACTTGTAATTTTATTCCATGTTCATTCATATATAATGGAAAATATAAAGAATATCTGTGCATGCATGACATGTTATCAATTAACAACCGGTTTATGCAGGACAAAATTCCTAAATGGACATGTTATGATAACATTTATATTACTCTAAGACTAAACTACGTAAGTCTTTTGTAGGGAAGCAATTGGGCCTGTTACCCGTTCAAAGTCCAAAAAGGCCACAGGCCTACAACAAATCATGTCTTCTTCTGATAAGTCTAATGCTGTTTCCCGAGAAGAATTTGATGGATTGAGTAAACAAATCACAGACTTGGTTGTCCTACTAAAAGAATTACACCAGTCTAGTCAGGGTACGAAGATACCTACACATACAGAATCCTCTACACAACGAGGAATTCAAGGTTTGTAAAAAACAGTTCCAGAACATCAGTTGGATACAACCAACAAAGACCCTGAAAACACCCATCTCAAAGGAGATTCAAACACCGGTTATATCAGGAAAAAGGTCCTTCAAATGGAAGAAACTATCCGCATTCTCAAAGGGATTGGAACACATGGCAGTGTTTCATATACAGACCTTTGCATTTTTCCTGGTGTTCAATATCCAGAGAAATTTAAGACCCCTAATTTTGAGAAATATGACGGATTAGGGTATCCTTATACACATTTAAAGGTGTTCATAGGAGAACTTGGGTCTCACGCAGAAAATGAAAAGCTCCGAATGCAGCTGTTTCAAAAAAGTCTGACTGGAGAAGCCCGTTCATGGTATACCAGATTAGACAACTCTAATATCCATAGCTAGGAAGAGCTAGTTCGTGCCTTCCTTACTCAATGCAGTTTTCAATCTCAAATGGCTCCTGACTGGTACCATATTACCAAGGTCAAGAAAAAGTCTAATGAGTCGTTTAGAGAGTATGCTCAAAGGTGGAAGCGCCTTGCTGCTAAAGTTATTCCTTCCATGACAGAATCAGAAATGGTCATGACCTTCATAGATGTAGAGGAAGCTCCTTCCTATGAAAGAGTTCTACCTGGTATTGGCAAACCATTTTATGAAATGATCAAACACGGCGAGATGGCTGAGATGGGATTGAAGTTCGATAAAATTCAAGACCTAGCATTCTTAAAGTCATTCTTTGAGCACATCCATCCGGATCTTATGGAAACAACCCGGAGGGTCCATAAAAAGAAAGAGGAGGATGTTTCCTTGATACTACAAGGACAAAAAGGTAATCCAAGCATGCTGTATGCAGAGGAGAAAACTACTCCCTTTTCCAAAGACAACCTTCAAACCCTCCATTGCCTAAAAGTGGAGAAGTAAAAGCGACCTCGAACGTTCACACCCTTAGGGGACTCGCTCCGAGAATATTCTTGCTCTTCTGACTGCTCAGAAGAAAATTACACATCTTCTTCCACCAGTCAACCCTAATTGGAGGGGTTTTAATGCTACTCGGAAGTGTGTTTATCATGTCGGGGCACCTGGACATGATACTCAAGATTGTTGGGCCTTGAAACATAATATTCAAGATCTAATAGACAACGGTGAGATCGTGGTCACTAAACCCGATCAACCTTATGTGCAAGATAACCCTCTTCCTCAACACAAAGAAGAAGAGGTCAACATGATCAGTTGGAGCACTGTACAAGGTTCCAATTCTAATGGCGAATCATCCCAACCCATCATAGACGGTGATGAAAAATGTGATTATGCAAAGTTCTAGTTTACCATGGAGCAAAAGATGAAAGCTCTTGCCAAACAAATTGAGCAATTGGCAGAACTGGTGACTCACCAGGATCAAGTTACACGCCAATTAATCAGGCAGGAGCATGCCTATCTCCTTCCTTTTTGTTATAAATGCCGCACCACCACCTTCAGAAAGCGAAGCTTTGGATGATAAGGTTGTGAAGCGAACAAATGCTAAAGCCCGTCAGGATTTTGCCAATCAGAGGGAATTCACCTATTTGGGCCAATCTATAGAGGAGATATTACAGATGTTGATCAACGAAGGAAGACTTACCTTCCTTCTCCCTCTCATCAATCCCCACTCAGGGTGATTCAATCCTGATGAAATGTGTCAATATCATTCACATTCTCGCGGTCACAAGTAGTAAGAATGTTGGGCACTCCGCCATCTTATTCCAAAACCTTTTTGATAGCGGTGTCCTACAAATAGCAGATGATTACACTTGCATAACTCAAGGGTGGGAATGCATGTCCTACCAAATGGAAGGGATCGATGTGCTTATATCCGAAGTGGATGATGAGACTGTCAAAGTATTTCCCATACAACCAATTCAACTCAAAGCAGCTGACAACCTTTTGAAAGTGGTCGCACCAGAGCCAATTTCTTTATCTTTCAAATGACAATATCTTGTTGTCAGCCTACACAAAGTTCCATGGAATTATGGAGAAGCTAAAGGATCCACATCTCATACTATCAAGCTACGATTAATCGATGGAAAATCCATCGTATCTTCCTCAACGGATTATTAAACCTACTTATGAAGCAAAGGGGAAGTTGCCCGTGAAGAAGATTGAAAAATTCCTCCGCCTTATGGGCCATAATGAAGCCAAAGTGGTTTTAAGCTTGCGAGCAGCTCCACACAAGATTTTGATACTGGACTTGGTTTTCTCATCCGAGGATCATCGGAAGATCTTGCTGAAGGTTTTAGAAGAAGCCTATTTGCTAAAATCAGTGGACCTGGAAAAATTTCAACATTTTCTTGATCACATTTTCAACAACAATGTGATATCCTTCACTGATGACGACATAGCTCCCGAAGGGATCGGTCATTGCAAGCCTTTACATATTGTAGTTTTGTCTTTCGGGTATATGCTAGCAGGAGTATTGATAGATGGAGGCTCATCTCTAAATATCTGTCCTTATGCCACCTTGGTAAAGATGAATATCAATCTCAAGCGGATCCAAAGTAGCCACACGATCATCAGAGCTTTTGATGGATCCCGGCGAAATTCCGTTGGAAAATTGAGTTGCCAATTGAGATTGGTCCACATACATTCAATGTATCCTTCCACGTCCTCAAGATAGACTCAGGATACAACCTGCTATTGGGGAGACCATGGATACACATGGCTGGAGCTGTTCCCTCCACGCTACATCAACAACTCAAATACATTATCAACAATAGTCTAGTCACTATCAACGTTGAGCCGGATTGTCCTGAATAAGGAACTATACCAATTATCAGCTTTAATTCAGAAGTTGCACTGGCCAGTTTCCATACTTTGGAAGTGAGTCACACGCAATACCATTCTATTGGAGTGCCACTTCCCGTACCCAAGATTTCTGCCGAGGTTATATCGGCCACTCAAGAAATGATGTCATTGTGTCATCAACCTGGACAAGGGCTTAGTAAAGATATGCAGGGTATTAAGCACCCTATTTAAATGTCCAGTCAAATCGGAACAGTCGTACTAGGCTATTCTGCCAGTTCCAGCTACAGGAATTCTCATAAGCACAAGCAGGTTCCTCAAGCTTCCGCCGCGCAGTGATTCTCTATACCTTTACCGCACGAGTTAATGTAATCTCCAGTAAAGGTTCCAGCACATGTTGTAGCTATGCTATTTTCAAAACCAGTGCCAATCAAAGCAAAAGAGGTGTTGATTCCTGATCCCGAAGTGGAAGAAAAGGAACGGAAACGTAAACATGACCTTGCCTTGATGATGGAAGGCATTTGCGTCATTGTTCATGATGAACATACAAATAGATACACCCCAGACGATGATTGCCCAGATGTCATGGTTATCATTCGGGAGAAGGAGGACAATGACAATCCTTCCATCACCGCAGTCCATCAGGACTTTGCCATCGACAATTGGAGCAGCACTCCATTCATTGGCCGACGAGGGTAAAATGGGAAAAAAATCCCTTTACCCTGTAGATAATTTTAATTGCTTGCTTTCCTTTACAGCATTAGCAGTTATTTTATCAAGTATATGCTAACACTTTTGTATGATCAAACAGTTGCATATATTAAGTGAAAGCATCTTTTGTTTAAGGACTGTGAATTTAGATGTGTTTGTCCTTGCTGATGACATGCCTTCTCTCCACAAGGGCTGTAACTTTGATGCAAAGTTGAACGTAGACTTGATGGACCTCCAAGAGGACATTGAGACACCTCAGGAGATTAAGGAATGGGACACAGACAAACCCAAACCCAATCTTGATCAAACCACTCCCTTCAATCTCGAAACCTTAGACAACCCTAATCTAATCCAGATTGGTTCAGACCTTACCACAAATTAGTAGAATGACATGGTTGCACTATTAACCCAATTCCAGGATCTGTTTGCATGGTCTCATGAAGACATGGTGGGTTTGTCCACTAACATTGTTCTTCATCACCTTCCCATCAAAGAAGGATTCAAGCCAGTTAGGCGAAATCTTTGGCGATTGAAACCTGAATGGAGTTTAAAAGTCAAAGAGGAAATTGTGAAACAATTTCAAGCTGACATCATCATGGTGTCTACATATCCAGAGTGGATATCCAACATTGTTCCCGTGCCTAAACCAGGGGAAATGTGTGGGTTTGCGTGGATTACAAGGATTTGAACAAAGCTTGCCTTAAAGATAGCCTTCCCGTGCCCTTTATCTACATTCGTATTGACAATACTGCTCAATACGGCATGTACTCCTTTGCTGATTGCTTTGCGGGTTACCATCAAATTATGGTCGCTGAGGAGGACGGTGAGAAAACTGCTTTCATCACGCCTTGGGGGACCTTTTGCTACAGACGGTTGTCATTCGGCCTCATTAACTCCGGGGCAACCTATCAACGAGCTATGATGGATCTTTTCCACTATTTAATGCACAAAGAGATAGAGATCTCGTGGATGACATAATTGTCAAATCCTAGAAGGAGGATGACAACTTAGACCATCTCACCAAACTTTTCAACAGTTGCGTGTAAATCTGACTTGAAGTTGAATCCCGCCAAGATGCGCCTTTGGTGTTAAGTCGCAAGTTGCTAGGTTTCTAATCACCACAAAGGATTGAATCGATCCTACCAAAATCCGTGCCATCAAGGAAATGCCCATTCCTCGAGACGAGAGAAGGAAATACGGGGATTTTTGGGAAGAATCAATTTCATTAGTAGATTCAGTTCTCAACTCATAGCAACCTGTGAGCCTATCTTCAAGCTGTTAAGGAAGAACTCCTCCATAAAATGGAACGATGAGTGTCAGAAAGCCTTCCTTACCATTAAAGATCAACTGATTAACGCTCCTATTTTGGTACCTCCAAGGGACGATGTTCCCCTGTTCATGTACCTTTCCATAAATGACAATTCCAAGGGCTCCATGTTGGGGCAGAAAGACAATAGAGGCCAAGAACGAGCTATCTATTACCTCAGCAAAAGATTCAGCATCAATGAACACAAGTACACACTGATTGAGAAGACTTGTTGTGCTTTAGCATGGGCTTCCATTAGGTTACAGCATTACCTCCATGGTCACACAACCCATCTCATATCCCGAATGGATCCTCTCAAGTTTGTGTTCAGTAAGCCCATACTAAATTGTCGAATGTCTAGATGGCAGTTGATCTTACATCAATTTGACATCGTCTATGTGACGCAAAAGGCTGTCAAAGGTCAAGAAATTGCGGATCAATTGGCCGTTGCACCTGCAGGGGATTACAAACTCTTAGAAACATACTTTCCCGATGAAGGGGTAATGACTATTCAGTTACAACATCAGTACAATACATACCGTACGTGGAGAATGTATTTTGATGAAGCTGTTAATACAGAAGGCTCTGGAGCTGGAGCAATTTTAATATCCGCTATGGGGGAGTAGTATCCGCCGTCAAATTGAAGTTTGTCAGCACCAACAACACAAATTGAGTATGAAGGTCATATCATGGGCTAAAACTTGCCCGATTCAATGGGCATCAAAGGTTAACTATCTTTGGGGATTCAGAATTGGTAATTAAGCAATCCACAAGAATCTATCAAATCAAAGAATTACGTTTGCTACCTTTCCATCGGCAAGTTTTACAGATTGCTTTGGAGTTCGAAGAAATCTCCTTTCTACACATTCCTCATAATAGGAATGATTTTGCAGATGCATTAGCAATGTTGGCCTCCTTGGTTTACATACCGGTCAAAGAAACATGCCAAGCATCACGTTTACTCTGCAAAGAGCCCAGTCTATGGGAATTACGTTGGAGAAATATCGGATGAACTACCTCCCATCCACAACCCTTGGTATCAATGTATCAAGGAGTATCTATGAGATGGATCTACACCCGCTAAGGCGAGCCTAACTGAGAAGAGGCAAATTCATCGACTTGCTATGAAATTCTACCTGAGCGGAGATGCACTCTATAAAAGAGATGCATGATTAGGTCTCCTCTGATGTCTAGACAAAGACCAAGCTCAAAGACTCATGGATGAGATCCGCGGTGGAGTATGTGGCCCACACATGAGCGGCCCCTTACTTGTCAAGAAAATTCTCAAAATGGGACATTATTGGCTTACACTCAAAGCTGACTGTGATGATCACTTCAAGAGGTGCTATCAATGACAGATTCATGGGAATCCTATTCACGCCCCTCCAAGGGAACTCCACAATATGAGTTCGCCATGGCCCTTCTCAATGTAGGGAATGGACGTGATCGGGCCCATCGAGCCCAAAGCCAGTAATAGACATCGACTCATATTCACCATGATCGACTACTTCACCAAATGGGTAGAAGCAACATCCTTCCCCAAGGTCACTAAAGAAGCTATCATTGTTTTCATCAGAAACAATGTCATCTGTCGATATGGACAACTAGAGGTTATTGTGTCAGACAATGCTAAGAACCTCAACAACAAAATGATGGAGGAGTTATGCAGAAAATTCCACATCAAACATCTTAACTCAAATCATCTCTGGTCCAAAAGTCAATGGTCTTTGTTGAAGCGGCTAATAAAAACATCAAGAAGATCTTGCAAAAAATGTCCGCCAATCATAAAGGATGGCCTGACCTCTTGCCTCTGACTTTATTAGCCTACAGAACTTCCATACGAACTTCCACTAGGGAAACCCCCTACTCATTAGTCTATGGGATGGAAGCAGTGCTCCCTATAGAAGTGGAAATGGCATCCCTTAGAGTATTTATGGATGCTCAGTTGGATGAAGACCAATGGGTACAAGACAAGTATCACCAATTGTCTCTGATAGATGAAAGGAGAACTGCGGCAATCTTCCACGGTCAGTTATATCAGCAAAGGATCAAATGATCCTACAACAGAAAAGACTGACTACGGCAATTCAAACAACATGAATTGGTTTTGAAGAAGATCATTGACAACCAAGATCAATCTAAGGGAAAATTTGCTCCTAACTGGGAAGGCCAATTTGTTGTTAAGGAAGTATTGACATGAGATGCTCTCAAATTATAGGAAATGGATGGCGATGAATTTCCATAGCTTATCAACTCGAACACCGTGAAACGGTACTGTGTCTGAAGTTACCATCAAACAAACATCCTGGTTTTGATCCTCAAATCATAAGTCATTCCGGTTTTGAACCCTTTCCTTTCTACATACTCTTCTGCCCCTCAGGAAAACATACACTTCAAGCCAGCAGCCTGGTTTTTACTTCATTTCAAACCTTTCATACAATCTTGGTTATCCTGAAGACGAGATTTAACCTCTCACAATTTCGTTTATCCTATAGACGGGATTAAACTTTTCACACCTGCAGTTTATCCTGAAGACGGGATTAAACTTTTCTGCGCCTGCAGTTTGTCCTGAGGACAAGATCAAACTTTTATACACTTGCGCAGTTTGTCCCCATTATGGGATCAAACTTTCTCCCCACAAGATATAGCCCACATGGGATTCACACTTCTCTTCGCCTTGATTCGTCACGAGGGGCGAACTACGTCGACTTTGATCTCCCCGATGCCCGGGGTGCGTGAGGCAACTATATTCTCTATGGCCCGGTCACAATAAAGAAAAACAACAAAAACATTTTTGCCCTTTCTCTACAAAACAACAAAAATAACAAAAATACTTCTACACCCATCTGCCTTCCGCATTCAGCATTGAACCTCCTACACTAGGTTCGAACTACGTAGATTTGATCTCCTCTTCAATAGGAGTACGTAGGCAGCCATTCATGGTGCAGTCTAACCCCTACCAGAACAACATACTTGTCACACGGTACTGGGATCAATCTTTAATTCGCCCCATTTCATCGGTTTCATATCAAAGGGATGGAATTACCCAACCTCTTCTCACAAATAGAAGATTCAGTGACCATCTAAGCTGCCATCGTGCCTCAAAGAGCAATACCAACCCATAAGAGATGGAATTAACTAGGCTTCTCATAAATAGAAGTACTGGCAACCATCTATGGTGCGGTCAATCTCAGAGAGGAAGAAACTACCCTCCTCTCCACTTTTCCATACAGATACCAGTCCCAAGACACCAAAGATTGTAGTGATTTACAGAAATCAATGATCCATTCTGAGAGATCTTGTGACGTCTCAATGTCCATCTATCAAGGATAAGTTCAGGATGCATCAAGATCACCAGGCCTTGGAAAAACAGGCAAACATCAAGCAATTATAAATGCATAACTAAGAGGGAAGTGAATCAAAATATATTTCCCTGCCATACATAATAATGTTTCATATATACATCTGTGATACATGACAAAATGGCTAAGCTAGTTTGTGCAGGAAAATACAAAGCTATCTACAGATCTATGTGTATGCGGACTATAAGATCTAACATGGCATCCCTCTCTGAAGACGGAGGAAGCACTGCAAGCTCCTGCCCAAGGGTATCTATACGAGCTAACAGATCAAAGGCTAACTACATGGTGGCATAGTGCTCATCAATGTAAGCACTCATGTCAGCAAGACTGACAGTCATCTGGGATCTCACTGAAGTGCTATCTGCAATGGCCACATCCCTAGCAGATAAGGCGGCATCCCGCTCCACTATCAATACATCCCTGGCTGATCTAGCCTCATCCCTCTCCAACAGAGCGGTATCTCTCTCATCAAGAGCTGTCAACATCGCGGTCCTAGCCTGATCTCTATCATAGGTCATTAGATGTAAGCTCTGCTCCAAATACTGTGTCGAATACTAAGTAACAGGTGCACTCAGGGTGGGAGAATCCATCACAAATGTTGGCAGCCAAGCAGTCAAATCATCGGTGGGAATAACAGCCTCCTCTATAGGCTCCTCATTGCCAGAATCAATCCCCTGCACTATGGATACTGCCGCAGCTGATGTAGTCTCTGTCTCCATCCATGCAAAGTACTCTGCAGAACAACCTGGATGACTGACAGAAAACTCAGCCAACTCTCGCTGATCCCAACAGTATACAACTGGATCTGTCCTCCGTGATAAATCGATGCGACGCTGGTTACCGACTCACTACCCCTTCACACGGATGAAAATCCTAAAACTGGTCAAACTGACACATCACGGCCAGTGGGTGGTAAGTAATCATGCCCCTCAATCCACCCGGAGGGAGATAATCCATGCCCGAGCATGAGTAATGAAGTCAGATGGTGAACTAAGCCCTGAACACGGCAATATGGCAACGGATCCCTAATCCGTGCGGAAAAAGTGACCATGATCAAAGATTCACATGCACTCTACAGTTGAAAGGAGTATGACATGGCTATCTCCTGGGTGAAACAAAACCCCTGCCGTTTAAATGTGCCAATCGGTCTCAAGTATGACATAACCCACACATACAACACGGCCATCGCTACTATGAACACTCTCACGGATAAGTGCAAAGAATATGTAGTGACCTCGAGTCTCAAAGAATGATCATCGATCTGAATGGTATGACCCTCCCTGAGAGCTCTCACTGCCATAATGAAGCCGATATCCAGCTCATCTATGTACCGCGACATGAAGACGTATGATAATACGCATAGAAGCAGTTCATATACTCTGGCTGAATGCCAATGATCCTCCGGTGTGGTGAAATCCCCGGAATGCTGTGCATAGCTGTCCTTAGAGCCAAACCTGTCAAACAGGAAACACTAAGATATCACGTGACCAGATGGAATCTCGTCCTGGACCACTATACATCTCAATCTGGTGAGGGTCATGAACTGTCTGCTCATGTCTCTAATAGCCATATGCACGCATGGTCTGTCCAGTGGCAGCATCGTCAACCGTGTATACTCCTCCAAAGTAGGAGTCAACTCTTGGGTCCTAAATCGGAAAACTTATCTCTCCGATACCTAGTGCTCTAGCATGCCCTCTACAAATCCCGTGGGAACCTGAAACATCAACAGGGTCATAGTATGTTACAGCAAATCATCTACGATCACCATATCTGATGGTGATATACTATCATACCATGAGAGCATACCAGCTACCACCACAAATGGTGGAGTATGATCAATATGGCTAACTGTCGAAGAAGACATTTGTACGGGCCATGTCATAAGACCATCCAGGGGTCAATGATGAATATATCTGGACATACATATTTATGCATAACATAATAACATGCATGATACAATAGATGGCAATATGACATAGGGAATGCAAAATTGTACATACATTCCTAAGTATATCATCATCTAATACATATCTATACAGCTAAAATACAGGGAAATGGGGCGAAGCTACCCAACATACAACTGAGGCCTATCAAAAGAGATAACGTGAAATACATCAAAAAAAGTCAAGAATGTCGATGTCTACATCATCGATCCTGTCCACCTGATGTAACTCCTCCTAAGACACTAGATCTCTATCTACAGGGATGTTAAGCCGATATAAAGGAGGATCTAAGCTGGAAAAACCATATGGGTCACCTGAGGGACTAGAGCCAGAGCTAGAAGGATCAAAAGTATCTACCTCTGCAGGATCTCTGCCCAAATACCGAATGAAAAGATGTGACCGATCCAATTTCAAATTACGAAATCAATCATCTAATCTGTGTCACATGAGTCAGATCTTTGACACAGGCTAGCCAATCCGTTATCATCACGGATCCTGGAACCATATCCCCCATAAACTGTGTGGCACGGGTTTGAGCTCCAATAGTATGAGGGATCCACCAATACTGGAACATCTCCTGAGAACAGGGCCCTCTGACAATGTAAATTCGTCAATCCCCCTCAATGGGATGTTAATGACGGGTGACTACGAAATAGGCTAATAACGCTTGACAGGAGGCAAGATCGATATACAAATCTCTCCTGTAGTGCTCCTAATAGCACGCTCTCCTAAATAGAGCTCCCATCCTCCATCTGTGAAAAGAGGAATCCTGCGGGTGGAAATGACGTACTCAACTCCAGTCGGGTACCCATCCTCAAAACTAACTCCCAAATGCTCTCCAAAGTAGGGAATCCATGTGATGACATCGGCTGTCAATAACTCCAGCTGTAGGCAACAATGAGTGAAACCCTCAGCAACAGGGACCTCCGCCAGTATGGAATGATGCCATCTCCATCCTCGTGGATAGGTTTTTAAACCTAACATACTCACAGGACGCAAACAATGAAGCCTCTCATAGGCCCAAAACTGCCAACACAAAGGCAAACATCTGCTGTCAGTCAACACTCTTAACCCATACATGGGAAAAGACAAGAGAAATACTCACCAGCAGGAATGGGTAGAATCCTAACCATACATCGGTCAAGCCCTGCGATGTATGCGCATTCCACTGAGGAAATAGGCAAAGGTGTAGGAACCCCAATCATACTCTCCTATAAGGTCCACGTGTCGAGTGGCGCTGATCAAAGCGAAGGACACCGTAAAAGAGTTATCTGCTATGAAGCAGCCCTTAATGATCATCAGGAACAATCACTGAAGAATGCGATCCCTGACTCTCACATCATCAGGTATAGGCTCACTCAACAATTGACTTATAGCATCTACGCCAAAGGACCAGTCACGAACAGCCTTGCCCTCGATCGCCTTCACGAACTCCCAACAAAGATCCGACGGTGGGGGGGTGATATCCGCCGCATAAGGCACCGCCCCTCTCAAACTCCATACATGTGATAAACCGCCAATCCATCGGTGTCATCATCACCTCGCAGTCCAGCAAATGGAGTGACTGAGTCTGGTGAAACCACCGCTTAGACAATGCCCTGGGGTAACCCCAGGGATAGTGATGGGGTAGAATGGAAAAGAACCTCCCAAATCCCCAGCCATGGACGATCACTCTGTAGTGATCATGGAAGGCCTGATACATAGAGTGGATGCTAAACTAGTTCCCTCGAGGCTGTGTGAAGCCGGAAACCTACATCAAATGCAGATCAACATCAGACTCCTTAACTCCTCATCAATAGGAAATAATGAAGATTAAAGATCTAACTTCATTCCTCATTTGCGTCTTGAGGTATATCAAGGATGCCTCATCAAGTCACCCAGAAGATCTGGGTTTGCCACTTGAATACCTGGCAATTCCCTACGGGGAACACGTATAGCAGGAGCAGGAACCTCAATCGGTGCATCCTCTTCCTCGTCCTCGACATTCGGCACTTCAACCCGAATAGGACGTATCACCGCCTCCGCCAAGCGACGAGGCTGTCTAACAGAACGGCTCTGAGGCTCTTCAAAAGCCCTCCTCCGTACACCAGAAGTGGTCCTGCGGGAACTACTATGAGAGCCCCAAATCCGGGTCCCAAATCACAGCGAATTCGGTTCAATCATTTTATAACTATTGCAGAAGATATAAACATAAATTGTTTATATAGTACACTTTACACATTATTCCGCAAAATCGAGTAACCTTAACTTATACACAGTTCTTAAACTCTCTAACACCTAACATTATTATCGAATTATACTATTACAAATTAGCCGCACATTTTAACCCAAGCCGAACTTGGCATTATCCTTTTCCTGAATCGAACGCATTCGCCTTATCTGCAATGTTTTATCATGGTATAGCAAGGGTAAGCATGAAAGTTGCCCAGCAAGTTTAAATACAATTTAAGGATATATCTTGATTGAAAGAGTTTGAATAATAAGCTGGCTATAATTCATCAATATAATTGGGAACTAGCACGAACAAACTTTTAACTGAACAAGTATTGAACATGAACAAACATATTTGGACAAATTGGTAATGAAGTTGATCAGCCTTTCATACCTGACTTATACATGCAATATGTACAGAGTACAATTATCCATGGCAATCAACAATGATTAACCATAAGCATATCTGAATGAAACAACTCTTAGTAGAGTTAAGTAAAACTTGTCTGAACCGTTAATTACTGCTACACAATTTATATCGCTTTATCTAAAGACCTAATATTAGTAATATAGATCTCCAATATTAGAATAATATCATCATAATATAATACTATTATATATATACACATAGAATAACCTAAACACATTATCACATAATCTTATCAGTCTATAATACACATAAGACTTAGTATCAAGTCAAACTATTTCAGTCTAACTTGAAACTGACACAATTATATCATCTCGACGGTCTAGTCGGACAAATATCGAGTTTAAGTTCAATTAAACTCTGCCTAAACACTTAACAATTATCACAGATAATTTTCTTAGCAGTCAAAACAATTTTCATAGACTTGAAATAATTTTTAGATAATTAATATTATTTAGCATAATTTTTTCAGAAACTATATCGTATTTAAATAAATTAAATACCACATAATTCCTTAATCATTAATATTGAATATTAATGAAAATCATAACATAATATTATAATATAATTATAATATATCAAAGTATTTTAATACCTTAAAATCATAATTATATGATTTTTAAAAACTTAAATCCATTATCCGATAATTGCTTTTAATATTAAAATATTAATATTCCCATGACTAAATATCAAAAGTTATATCTTATAACTACAAATATTTTTATAACACTTAAATTATTTTTATATGATTTTTAAATCATAAATTCTAATTTTCCATAATTTATTTAAAATATTTATTAAACAAATTAATTACCATTAATAATAAATTATTAATTAAATTCATCAAAAATAACTTAAAAATCATCAAAATAACTTAAAATATTTTCTAACATCATAATATAATTTTTCATGATTTTTCATGAATTAAAAAACCATTTTTAAATGATTTATTTAATATTATAATTAAATAAATAAATTCCTTTTATATTCCAAAAATATTAAATATTTTTGAAATATACTCAAAATAATTAAAAACTATTTTTCAGACTTTAAAATAATTTTTCATAATTTATTATGCATTTTTAATAATTAAAAACTATTTTTCTCAAATTTTTAAATAAATTAATTAATTTTCTAATTAAACTGTCGCTATAGGGACCTTAGGTGACGAATTAGTCACTGATTGTGTTCTTGGGATGTTCTTGAGCCTGCCCAGATCTTCATGTCAGTCCTCGTGGGGCTTACTTTGACCACTAATAAATTTGTGATCTTCGTGTTTCTGGGTAATCTAAGACATTTATTATGTAGTTGACATGTAATACTACAGTTATCAATTTTTATGTCATTCAAACAACACTTCATCAAAGAGATCTATGCCTTTAAACTTTTTGACAAAGTTGTTCTTCAGTTTCTGGGTTTTCCAGAAACTCTAACAGTGTGAGGGTCCCTAGTATGCATCCTTGAATCTTAGCATTCTGGGCTTGTTTTGTGTGATCTAGTGGTTCAAAAAGCGTAGTAGTATGGATGTCGATGAACAATTATATAACATCGAGATCATAATACAAACATCTCACATAATAGATTTAGGCCGCTCAATATCTCGACAAAAACTTGGTGATGAAGATCTGGGTTTCCAAAATCTTCATCGTGTCGGTTAAACCAATGGTTCGACTGACTCATTAATTTGATTCTATGCACGATCTGAGTGATCTATTAGCATATATTTATAGTTCATATACTAGTCTCCAATATCCAACCAACAACACAACCAAAACCTTAAAACTATGCAAGATCTAAAGGCTCAAAAATGCTTGTCAGACCATTTATGGAAATCTGGGTTGCCCAGATTCCAATTTTTGTGGCCGGTCAACGAAGTTTGACCACTTGTAACTTATGATCTAGACATGCTATGAGGTTGATTCAAGTCTCAGATTAAAGACCACATATCATAGAACATATCCAAAACATAAAACACAACAAACAACAAACACACACAGATCTATGAGGTCAGACATATGACTGTCAGACAACTTTTCAATGTTTTTCCAAATTTTAAGAAATGCTCATTTCGAGCACTTTGATGTTATGGATCTGGGATTTGACAACCCAGATCACTAAATGACATCTTATTACACCACTATAAACAATAAACCATAACATCTAACATCAAATCATATGATTTAAAAGTTTAGGGTTTTTATACCTTTGAGCTTTGATCTTTGATTTCTGACTTTTGATTCCTGATCTTGGCTTGCTAATACATGATCTTAGCTTTGTTTCTAACACTCTCTCACTCTAAGATCCGAATATATAGAGAGAGAAGGGACTTGGAGAAATGATAAACTAAAGTAAGATATTTCTTACTTTTGAATCTTAGAACTTTTGAATCCATGGTTGTAAATGTGGCTAGGTGTTCAAATTTGGCTGATTCAAGGTGTGTGGTTGTAACTCAAGAGATGTGGCTTCATTTGTGACCATAACTCTTTTAACATAAAATTTAAGGGAGGGTATTTTGGTCTTTTCCATACCATTTTATTTCTACAATAGTCATTTGATCAAACCCTTGGAGTTTGACACTTAGGGTTTGACCCTTAGGGTTAAAACCTATGGTTTCCATAAATACCAATTTCTAGGATTTTCAACTTAGATTTTCAAAATAGAAAATTATGATAATTAAATTATAATTAGAGTTTCCTAATTATATTATAATTTCCTAATCATATTAGGACTTAAACAAATTAGGATTAATATTTCCTAATTAAGATTGCTAATTTAGCAATTAAATCCATAATTGTACATTAGGGTTCCTGACAAAATAATTAGGGTTTAATAATTTGAAATTAGGCTTTACCCTAATTACTATATAATTAATAATAATTAAACAATATAATCTTCCTTTAAGTTCCCAGATTAGGATTTTAAATACCCGAAATTTGAAATTAGAGTTCCTAGTTTTAATATTAGGGCTTTCTAATAAGCAATTAGGATTTCAAGTAATTCGTTAGGGTTTTCCCTAATAAATTATAATTAATGACGTTAAACCTTATACACAGAATTTAAATTCCAGAATAAGGGGTTCGGATTCCCAGAACTGTAATTATGGTTTCAAAACTGATTTCTAGGGTTTCTTATCAGAAATTAGGGTTTTCTAATTGAACGTTGATGTTCTTAATAATATTAGGGTTTGACACTGATAAAATTTATCTGGTCAACCCTTGACCCTTAATCATATATTGTGCACACATAATACCATATTCACAGAACATAAACACATATACACTTAATCCTGAATAATTCACCTAAATCCTTCACAGAATTTTGAAATCCTCAAAATTCCATCCCAAAAATATCAAACGCATACACTTATTTTATGTCTAGGTCTATTATTTGACCTTAAATCAATCATTTAAGATTTTAAATTTTTTTTCTAAATTCTCGGGTTGTCACGTTCAACCCTTCTTCTAAGAATTTTGTCCCCGAAATTTACCTTACACCTTACTCCTTATACCATGCACCATACACCATTCATACACATCATCACATGCTACCCACAACATCCCTCACAAGATTCAAAATTTTGAAATCGTGCTGAAGAGTCATATAGACCATGAATTTTCATTTTTGAAAAGGTTTTTATGGAAATTAATCCGCAAACCGTTATACCCTAAAGACATAGAGGGTGATTAGCCTGGTATGCCCAGTATTGGCCCAGTAATACTGGTTTTATCTGTTTCTCGTCACTGCCATAGGCACAAAATTTTTACCTCAGCCTTATTAGATTCCTCACCAAAACAATTTGGTACAGGAAATTTCTTTCAATGAACACTTAGAGAGTTTATATAAACATTAGTCTAGCTGAATCGAATAGTGTAGACTGGTATCAATAATTTAGTTTAATAGAATTATTTAAGTGTAGCCAAACCCCGTTGGCAAATTAAAATTTTTGAAAATATTTTTGAAGAATGACGTCATGATGTCGTACTGTATTAACAGTCCATTTGAGGATGCCGTCATTGTATGACTTCATCATAACACATCATACAATAGTGGAATAGAGATTTTAGATCAAATTCACGCTAAGTATTCCTGTATTTACAACTCCATCAACTTTTTATCATCTCTGCACCAGGTTATATAGTACATGAGTGATAAATAAAATAACTTTTGATATTTCAAATCATCTTCGTCTAGCTGAAACAAGTAGCATAGACTATACTTTAGACCATTTCAAAAATGATTACGAGTCTACATTTTTTTTAAAAGCACATAGTGCGTATTTAGCTTGATGTCAAAATTTTGAAGTCTAGCATATCTAGGAGTTTTGGAAAACTTATGTCTCCACTAACAATTGTTTGCTTAATAATCTATATATTCTATTATCCTCAATACTCCATTAACACATAACTATACCCTGCTCATCAAACAATACTTATGAGTTCATAAATTGCCACAATCATATGAGTTTAAGAACTTGTCCTAGTCAGACTTTTGGTGTCCATTTGCTGAGGGGTTCATAAATATTTTATATAACTATGAGTCAAGAATGTCACATAAGTATGAGTTTTAAGAACTCGTACTTAACCCTATATTCTCTACCTATGACATATCTATCTGTTATACACATGAGAAAGGAATCACCCTCTTAACATGCATATATCAAATAGTGCGACACAAACATTTCAATGATTATCAGTACCAGAAACTAAGTGGTTTTTACACCAAGTAAAATTCCCCGCCCACACAAGGAATCATACAACTCAGCTGCCGACATGAGTCCTCAATTGAAATCCCCACCTAATCTTAACTCCCTTCTCAATACGAATTTCATTTGATCCGTATTCATAATCCTTTTCTGAATCTATACCAATTCAGGGTACAACTGCCACACAACATCTTGCTGTAAACTTTCCAATCATCAGATTGATTCTTTTCCCATATTATAACCTTATCAGATCACGGAGTTATCTCATCGTATATATTACGATTTATTTCTATGTCTTGATCGTTTTGTTTTACGATCTCATATCCCTGAACTTTTAGTCTACTTGACTCTATCTATTCACTATTACTATTCACTTTTATGATCAAAGTTAGGGAACCCTATATCTTAATAACTCGCCGAGATTCGTCTTTGAATCCTACCGACCAACTAACTCTATATGAGTTAGATCTTATCCTAATCACTGCGGTTATTGGTCTCTGGTATTCCTACCTAAGCTTCATAACCAACAGCTTTGATACCAACCTGTAACACTCATGGTGCTTCCAACTATAACACCTTACAAGGGTACCTATCAACTTGCTACCGACTCGCTCGGCGTCCCCTACGAAAAGTCTGGCTTCGGTGCCTTCCCTTAAAGGGATGTCACCAGATAAAGGCTTGGGGCTCTTTGCAAATTCATGCTTATAGCTTTGATACCAACTGTGAGAGCCCCAAATCTGGGTCCCAAATCACCGCGGATTCGGTTCAATAATTTTATAACTATTGCGGAAGATATAAACATAAATTGTTTATATAGTACACTTTACACACTATTACCCAAAATCGAGTAACCTTAACTTATACACAATTCTTAAACTCTCTAGCACCTAACATTATTATCGAATTATACTATTACAAATTAGCCGCACATTTTATCCCAAGCTGAACTTGGCATTATCCTTTTCCTGAATCCAACGCATTCGCCTTATCTGTAATGTTTTATCATGATATAGCAAGGGTGAGCATGAAAGTTTCCCAGCAAGTTTAAATACAATTTAAGGATATATCATGATTGAAAGATTTTGAATAATAAGCTGGCTATAATTCCTCAATATAATTGAGAACTAGCACGAAAAAACTTTTGACTGAATAAGTATTGAACATGAACAAACATATCTGGACCAACTAGTAATGAAGGTGATCAACCTTTCATACCTGACTTATACATGCAATATATACAGAGTACAATTATCCATGGCAATCATCAATGATTAACCATAAGCATATCTGAATGAAACAACTCTTAGTAAAGTTAAGTAAAACTTGCCTGAACCATTAATTACCGCTACACAATTTATATCGCTTTATCTAAAGACCTAATATTAGTAATATAGATCTCCAATATTAGAATAATATCATCACAATATAATACTATTATATATATACACATAGAATAACCTAAACACATTATCACATAATCTTATCAGTCTATAATACACATAAGACTTAGTATCAAGTCAAACTATTTCAGTCTGACTTGAAACTGACATAATTCTATCATCCCGACGGTCTAGTCGGACAAATATAGAGTTTAAGTTCAATTAAACTCTGCCTAAACACTTAACAATTATCATATATAATTTTCTTAGCAGTCAAAACAATTTTCATAGACTTGAAATAATTTTCAGATAATTAATATCATTTATCATAATTTTTCAAGAACTTATATCGTATTTAAATAAATTAAATACCACATAATTCCTTAATCATTAATATTGAATATTAATGAAAATCATAACATAATATTATAATATAATTATAATATATCAAAGTATTTTTAATACCTTAAAATCATAATTATATGATTTTTAAACACTTAAATCCATTATCCGATAATTGCTTTTAATATTAAAATATTAATACTCCCATGACTAAATATCAAAAGTTATATCTTATAACTTCAAATATTTTTATAACACTTAAATCATTTTTATATGATTTTTTAATCATAAATTCTAATTTTCCATAATTTATTTAATATATTTATTAAACAAATTAATTACCATTAATAATAAATTATTAATTCAATTCATCACAAAATATTAAAAGTCATCAAAAATAACTTAAAATATTTTCTAACATCATAATATAATTTTTCATGATTTTTCATTAATTAAAACCATTTTTAAATGATTTATTTAATATTATAATTAAATAAATAAATACCTTTTATATTCCAAAAATATTAAATATTTTTGAAATATACTCAAAATAATTAAAAACTATTTTTCAGACTTTAAAATAATTTATCATAATTTATTATGCATTTTTAATAATTAAAAACCATTTTTCTAAAATTTTTAAATAAAATAATTAATTTTCTAATTAAACTGTCGCTATAGGGACCTTAGGCGAAGAATCCGTCGCTGATTGTGTTCTTGAGATGTTCTTGAGCTCCCCTGATCTTCATGCCGGTCCTCGTGGGGCTTACTTTGACTCATGATAAATTTGTGATCTTCATGCTTTAGGGTAATCTAAGACATTTATTATGTAGTCATTATGCAATACTACAAAGTTATCAATTTTATGTCATTCAAACAACACTTCATCAAAGTGATCTATGCCTTTAAACTTTCTAACAACGCCGTTTCTTGAAGTTTTTGGGTTTTCTAAAACTCGAATAAAGTGAGGGTCCCTAGTTTACATCCTTGAATCTTAGCATTCGGGCTTGTTTTGTGTGATCTAGTGGTTCAAAACGGTAGTATGGATGTCGCGAATGCTTATATAACATCGATCATAATACATACATCTCACATAATAGATTTAGGTCATTCAATATCGACAGAAAAACTCGATCGATGAAGATCTAGGTTTCCCAAAAATCTTCATCGTGTCACCGGTCAATCGATAATGGTTCGATTGCCATTAATTTGATTCTATGCACGATCTGAATGATCTATTAGCATATATTTGTAGTTCATATACTGGTCTCCAATATCCAACCAAAAACACAACCAAAACCTTAAAACACTGCAAGATCTAAAGGCTCAAAAATGCTTGTCAGACCATTTCTGGAAATCTGGGTTGCCCTGATTCCAAATTTCATGGCCGGTCAACGAAGTTTGACCGCTTGTAACTTACGATATAGACATGCTATGAGGTTGATTCAAGTCTCAGATTAAAGACCACATATCATAGAACATATCCAAAACATAAAACACAACAAACAACAAACACACACAGATCTATGAGGTTTTTCCAAACACACACAGTCGTCAGACAACTTTTCAAAGTTTTTCCAAATTTCAAGAAATGCTCATTTCGAGCACTTTGATGTTATGGATCTGGGATTTGACAACCCAGATCACTAAATGACATCTTATTACATCACTTTAAATAATAAACCATAACATCTAACATCAAATCATATGATTTAAAAGTTTAGGGTTTTTATACCTTTGAGCTTTGATCTTTGATTTTTGACTTTTGATTCCTGATCTTGGCTTGCTAATACATGATCTTAGCTTTGTTTCTAACACTCTCTCAATCTAAGATCCGAAAATATAGAGAGAGAAGGGACTTGGAGAAATAATAAACTAAAGTAAGATATTTCTTACTTTTTAATCTTAGATCTTTTGAATCCATGGTTGTAAATGTGGCTAGGTGTTAAAATTTGCCTGATTCAAGGCGTGTTTGTGACCATAACTCTTTTAACATAAAAGTTAAGGGAGGGTATTTTGGTCTTTTCTATACCATTTTATTTCTATAATTGTCATTTGATCAAACCCTTAGGGTTTAACCCTTAGGGTTAAAACCTAAGGTTTCCATAAATACCAATTTCTAGGATTTTCAACTTAGATTTTCAAAATAGAAAATTATGATAATTAAATTATAATTAGAGTTTCCTAATTATATTATAATTTCCTAATCATATTAGGACTTAAACAACTTAGGATTAATATTTCCTAATTAAGATTGCTAATTTAGCAATTAAATCCATATTTGTACATTAGGGTTCTTGACAAAATAATTAGGGTTTAATAATTTGAAATTTGGCTTTACCCTAATTACTATATAATTAATAATACTTAAACAATATAATCATCCTTTAAGTTCCCAGATTAGGGTTTCAGATACCCGAAATTTAAAATTAGAGTTCCCAGATTTAATATTAGGGCTTTCTAATAAGCAATTAGGGTTTCAAGTAATTCGTTAGGGTTTTTCCTAATAAATTATAATTAATGTAGTTAAACCTTATATACAACATTTAAATTCCATAATTAGGGTTTTAAATTCTAAATTAGGGTTTCGGATTCTCGGAACTGAAATTAGGGTTTCAAAACCGATTTCTAGGGTTTCTTATCAGATGTTAGGGTTTTCTAATTGAACGTTGACGTTCTTAATAATATTAGGGTTTGACACTGATAAAATTTATCTGGTCAACCCTTGACCCCTAACCACATACTGTGCACACATAATACCATATTCATAGAACATAAACACATATACACTTAATTCTGAATAATTTACCTAAATCCTTCACAGAATTTTGAAATCCTCAAAATTCCATCCCGCAAATATCAAACGTATACACTTATTTTATGTCTAGATCTATTATTTGACCTTAAATTAATCATTTAATATTTTAAAAGTTTTTTCTAAATTCTCGGGTTGTCACAACTACTCGGCTGATTTGGATCCATAATATCTGGACAACAAGTCTCCAAATCACCTCAGAAAGGGTGTGGTAATTTCTTACCTAGAGTTTTTTCAAAATGCATTCTATGATTACATGCATGCATGCATTGTTTTAACATACATCTACAATAGAGTTAAAAATGTATGACTACCCAATACCTACATTTTGGAAAAAAAAATTCCATAGCCCCTTTGTAAATAGAACTATCCACATGCACATAGGCATGACTAGGTGGCCATTCAGTAGCACACCTTACACAGTCATATACATTCTGTATGCATCAATACATTGTAGTAAAAAATCTGTAAGTGTAGTCTAATTACCAGAATTATTTTGCCTGTCTACCTTCACTCATTTATCCTCATATAGGATAAGAAATGAAAGTAAAAGGTGCCAATTTAACTGTTTCAAAAGTCAATTTTTTTCACATCATTATGTTCAGCATGGTTTAATACTAATATTTACTATGTTGAATATTTTTTATCAAGTCATATCAGCATGAATATTCCCTACTATGTGTCTAAACGCATTTCATGCGATAAGTCATTTTCCAACGGACTTAAATTGGAAAAAATACATGCATGTGTTACCAGGACAGTGAAGAACGCTTGTATGGTGACAGAATATGCAGAAAGTTGCCCAAACTCAGCAGATCTGAAGAAGAGCTCTCGGATTTCCTTCGCTGCGCAACTTGGAAATGGCTTATGAAAGCAACCAAATACTTTATACATAAGACGCGGTTGGTCATGAGTTAACCTGCGGCTCCTGCACGTACACCTGCGACACTCCTACATGGGTCCCACACCTCCGGCTCGCTCTAGTTAGAGTTGCAAAGGAGGTCTCATAAGCAGAAAAGGCCAAATCAGGAATAAAAGTGCTACACGATTGAGCGGAATAGCCTGAAATCCTGGTTTCTCGTCGGTCAGAGTTAAACTCCCGTCATCTCAAAGGTATTCGCCTGAATTCAAGGTATACTATACCAATGAGCTCAGCTTTCACAGATCATGCTCAACAATACCCCACAAAGGTCTGATGTCGTCAATGAGTGTTAGGCAACCCTGACGTATCCTCGGCGAGGGTTACAACGCAAAACCACAAAATATAAAACATCCCCGGCAGGGGTTACAACGCAAATCCACGAAATATCAAACCTCCCCGGTGAGGGTTACAATGCCGAAGTTATCAACATCTACGTATCCCCGGCGGGGGTCACAACGCTCATCTTTCAAGTATCTACGTGTCCCTGCCGGGGGTTACAACGCAATGCAACCATTGATACACACATCAATGAAGGTCAAGCAGCCTTGACATCATGTCAGCCGATGGCAAGTAAACCCATCGAAGCAACCTTCCCCGGCGGGGGCTACAACGCAATGCTACCATTGAAACATACATCAATGAAGGTCAAGCAACCTTGACAATGCATCCAATAGGGATTTATTTGGGGATACACACATCAGAGTAGATTAGGCAACCCTGATAACAACAAACTATTGGCAGTAACTCTGACAGAATGAGGGAATATGTTATACACATCCTCAAACAGACAAAGCTTTATCCCCACAGATCTCTTACACACAAGAGGTAACTCTATATACTATAAGCCAGTGTCTAGGATTCAAGACTTTGGTGATAGCCCCAACGTCAACATCCTTGGAAACTTGGATCGCATGTCCAAGCCATCACTGATTGTCATCCCAGCAGGATTACCTGACAATCATTCATGCATTCTACATGCATTTGCATCATGTTGCTGCATATAGCATCATGTTTATCTTGCTTGCATTTTAAGTGTGTAGTATTCTTTATCCTATCCATGCCTTGCATTGCATTAATATGATAAAGAGGGGCATCTGTAGACACTCAAAATTTTTTGCACTCCTATTACTAACATTGCATGAGGGTAGATTCGTCTTTTGGAGATAACCTTGAAAGACAGACTACATCCATTTTGGATACTACCAGAAGTTCAGTTCTAACCCGGAACACAAACCAGGAACATCATCTCAAACCCGGAACACACATCAGGAATGTCATTTCCAATCTCGGAGATAACCCCGAGATATACAGATCAAAAGACCCAGAATAACATCGGAGAGGATAGCTCTGTCTCTCACGATAACACCACGATGCTCGATTCCTATCCTAGAGAAACATTGGGAGTAAAGAACCCCATCCTTGGTGATGACCCCAAGGATGCCATTGCGCTTCGGCGATAACCCCGTAAATGCTTGTTTCAAACATATGCAATCGGCTTCAACCTCAAACATCCCAGTCAAGGCACACACACCCTCGGACCGGAGTTGATAACGGGCGTGCATGAACATCCACGTATGACGGTGATACATACAAACAAGCAAGAATTCAATCTCAAATTTTGTAACCTCGAGCAACATCTCGTTACGCTTAAACCGGCGATAACCCCTTGAGGAGTCACAACGTCATATTACCATATCAACAAGATGATATCACGGTTTACCAACAAGTAGTCCAATCTCAGCTGTAACCCTGAGCAACGTCTACTTTCAACTCAAACCGGCGATAACCCCGTTGATGAGTCAAACGTCATCTTGTTCCTTCGACAATGGCACGTCGTTTGAACACTTCATACATACATACATCCTACAATGTCCCACAAGAGCCGAGGATTGACAATCCCGAGTGACTATTATGCGTGGCAGTACTTTGGATAGAATTTAAAGCTTGAAGACCATAGGCATAGACCCCTCTTCTTGACATCGTACAACCTCTAATCCATGTCATTGCATTACTCTTGACACAAGCGATTTGAAGAAGGTCAGATATACCTCATTTGGATGCTCGGATTGAAGTTCTGCAACTTCGAGCGGACATTACAGTGCATGAGTACACGTACTATGAGACGACGGGACCCGCGAGGCTCGGATGCACCACAACCACATGACCAGTAGTACAAGTGCGGTACTTGGAGGTGTACTTCATGCCATCCGCTCTATATATACAAGCCTTGGGGTCACCCATTTGAGAAGAGGAGGAGGAAAAGGCGAGGAAGCCTGTCCATTTTACTCTGCATACACATCTTTTGAGTGTTTCCTCACTTCTAAACACTAGTTAGCTCACATATAGCTATCTTTAATCCGGCGGGAGCTGAGTGTTTATCCATTTAAAGTAATAGAAGTCATAGTGTTTATCCTTCTTATATTCTATAAAGCCTTCTTCTCATATTAGCACACTCTGTTGTACACGTTAAGAGTCGTGTGAATGTGTTTGCCCGGACTTCGGTCTATAGTTTTCATTTCTATCTGTATATATATATACTTATATATATGTATATATTTCATATATTGACTAACATTATCGAGTTATGCCTCGATTGAGCCTAGACTTCGGTATGGAGCGTTTAATTACTTATATATATATATATATATATATATATATATATAAAGCGTGGTCGATCATTCGATGAGCTCGATTATATATATATATATATATATATATATATATATAGATAATTGTTGTTTTACATATCCAATGAGCCTAAATTCACATCCTATATTCTTTCTATATATATATATATATATATATATATATATATATATATATATTTGTACATATATATATATATATATATATATATATTTTACATTCTTGTTACTACTGAGTTTACTTACGTGGCCTTTTACAAACTTTATTTACTGCTTCATCCTCGCCTCGAGTTTACTTCGTGGCGATTGATCACTTTTTACAACTTTATTTATATTTCGTCTCACTTGGAGTTTACTTCGTGGTAGTTGATCATGTCCATATATATATATATTTACCGCTTTTATATATTTACATTTACGATCCCCATGGAGTTGCTTCTTCTGTGGTTGATCATGATTGTATATATATATTTACAAAGATATATATATAATCGCTGCCATCGCTTTCCATACAAATTGCAGATTCATGTGAGCCTAGGAATCATGTGATCACAGTGTTCGCCATCAATCTAGATTCTGTTCCCATGATGGACATTTTTCAGTTGTAAGAAGCCTGTATATTATTTTATAGTGTCTGAATTTCCTTGGATGGTTGTCATGCCCATGAGGAGTTCGGCACTGCTGTATATTATTTTCTCTAGAATGCTTTGCATTTGGAAAATAAAAGCAAACAAGCCAAACATTTAATAATAAAATGGAAGTATGAAAAGGTCTCAATTCTTATTGAGCACAGGGTTTGAAAAACTACTTTTACAAAACCTCAATTATATATCTTGGTTAAAACTGAATTTTTTTATAAAATTCAAACCTTGTGTATATAGGTGAAAACGAGGCCTCGCACTACTTTTCAAATAATTGTACATTGATCCACACACACACACACACACACATTTATATAACAATTTCTTTGAAAAGTGGCGGTCACCGTGGTAACACGGATGTCGGGGGATGCCTAACACCTTCCCTCTGCATAATCAAGGCCCCAGACCCAAAATGAATCTCGGTTTCATAGACCCGTCTAGCAGTGTCAAAACACTGGGTCAATGTGCAAACCTTTTCGGTTGCGTTGGTGCAATCAGTTAAATACACCAACTGGTGACTCTTAAAGTCAAATCGTCGACATTACACATGTCGGACCTTTTCACTTGTTTTTTCAAACAAATCTCACATTAACATGAGAATACCAAAGAACAAGTAACGAAAAGTGACACTCAAAAATCCCAATGTCGACAGTACCCAACTGAATGATATTTAGCCCAATTAAAATATTATTTGTACTAGCCAAACTATATATGAATTATATGATATGGGTATATATGATCCCTAATTTTCCATATTATAGTATCAATTGTACATTAAAATTTCATTATAGGAAATTAAAGTAACTAAACTAAGCTAGTGGCTGAGATATAAGCTTGTCCCATTTTGTGAGTCTCGTCTCATTCATCACGTGTATAGGCCAATGACCTAACTCTACCATTGCTGAGAAATAAAATGGCTAGTTAGAGTTGATGATAGCTAGAGGGATGGAAGAAGATGGGGTTGGTCACCAACTCTTTAACATCCATTGGACTCTTCTTCTTCCTCTTGGTTTCAATTGTTGGACACAACCATTGTATGGACAACACTTCCTCTATAAATAGAGTCTCCTTCATCTCTTTCCCGTTTGATAAATTATCTAAGAAAATTGGCTATGAGAGGTTGATAGAATTGAGAGCAATCAGAGGTTTGGAGAGCTATAGATAGCAAATTGGAGCAACCAAGAGGTAATGATTCTAACCTTAATGCTCTTAAGTTCTAAGTTTTGTAAATTATTAGTAATGACAAGAAAAAGTCACTTTTGAGTCACAAATCTGATGGCTAAGGGTTGTTGTAATCCTTGAATTGTTTCTAGCTGTTGTTAATACCGTTAGAAATGAAAACAACGCAAGTTAAATGAACCCATTTGGTTGAAAAACGAATTTGTGGTGAATGAATTCGCTAAATTTGTCAAAACATGAAAATTTAGTATGAATATGAGTTTTGGATTAATCTTTGGGTTAGTTAATGTTTTTGAAGTGTTATAATTATTCTGTAGATAGGTAGCTAAGAGTTTAACGAGTCCAACGAATCAAAAACCAACTCATTCTGACTTAGGATGAAGAAGTTATGGAGATTTGAAGTAAAAACATATAGAAACAACAGAATCAGTGCAAGGCCATGCACGGCCTTGACCGCAAGAGCGTTATGCAGGCGCAATTGCGATCGCTAAATGGTGTCTTTGGCGCTACCGGGACTATAGAGGAATTGGGCGCGGCCGCACCCAATGTGTGACTGGTGTGACTGTTTTGACCTATTCTGGTCAAACGGCCATAACATTTTCATACGAACTCCGATTGAGGTGATTCAAAATGATCCGGAACAAGGACGAATAGACCTACAACTTTTGTGATTTATGTTTTTCAATTTGAGGTCGTTAGAAAGGGTAAAAACAGTCATTGTTGTGACTATTACGTAATAGGAGGCGATCAGAGGGCATCGAACGAGCACATACGCAAGTATAGTGCTCCGAATGATGGAATATGTTATTTTAATTAATAAAACATGATTATGCATGATAATAGACATTTCATATGGCTAAGATTACCTTACTCATTATGGAATACCTTCACATGATTTTTTAAAAGAAAACTTAAAGTTTTGAAAATGAAACTTGACAAACTTTGTGTCTTTTAAGTTCCGACCTTGGAAACATGTGAATGTGGCCTATTTATGTATGCGGATGGGTAAGGAATGTAATTCCAAGATGTATTGCACATAAATGGTTGTCAAGCTCGATTTAGTACGTGTTTTAAAGAGAAATTTAAGAGTTTTAAAAACTAACTTTGATGAGCGTTGTGTTACTTGCATTATGACCTTATAAGCAAGTATGATAGAATTATTAATGCCTTTAAACATGAATGATATGTGCACTCAACTAGTCAAGCATGACATAAGTTATTTAAGCATATTTTAAAAGTATGAACTATGCTATGTCTATGTAAATGGGATAGATACATGTGAACATGTGTATTAAAGGCTGGTTAGTACCTATATAAGGTTTAAAAGCTTATAAACATTGAACTATTGTTAAGCCTTGTTATTGTGAATAATTAAACATAAAACTATGTAATTCAAAACTAAATGATTTGAAATGTGAACTTGAAGAAATATTAGAACCTACTTGATGTATGTTTACAGTACGTATCAGAATACATGTCGTGCTAGGAATTATGTTGGGCAATAAAAAGCTTAAGTCTGGTTCTGGTTGGGAGTAGCGCGGCCGTGCCACTACCAAGCTTAAATGCAGCGCGGCCGCGCCGTTCTGCAGAGTGACCAAGAGCAGTTTGTTAACTGCATGGTCTTAAGTTATAGTTATATGTTGTCCTTAAGGACTACAAGATATGAAACAAGATTATTTAGATAAATATGATAGTAGAATGAGCTAGTCTCATGGTTATCCTATGTTCAAGTAAAAATGAAACCATGTTAGGAAATAATATTTGTTCTTATATTTACAATGTATGAAATGTATGACCGATGGGTATGAATCCATGATTATATAACTGTGTAGGAATACGCACAGTGCAGATAAGCCTTAAGCAATTAAGCCGTAGTTGAGAAACTACGAATCAGGCAAGTCTTTCAGTTCCTATTTGTTATATGAATTCGATAACTGTTAGTTATATTATGCCATGAGAATGTTGATGTATATATATGAAATGCATATGAGATATGTATGAAATGTGAACGTTGATCTTTGATGATATAGTTGTGATATAAACCTCTATGCCTGTTATGTGAGAAGTAATATGCGTAGTAAATATTGATCGATTATGAATGCATGAACTGTATACGTGCTGCATGAAAACTGTTAGAATTGCTGGGCTGTCGAGCTCACCCTTGCAAATATCCACTTTTGCAGGTTAAGGATTCATGGTAAAGATTACGTGATACTTGATTGATAGAGTTCAATAGTAATTGAAGGAGATCGGTTTATATGTTTAAATATATACTCTTGAACCACATTTATGTTCTATGAGTCCTACAAGATAGTAGTTTACGAGGTGAAATACAGGTTGCGTTGTAAAGTTATATTATGTGATACATAGAGAAATTCGAATTGAGATGCAAATATTTATACAGTAATTGAATAGAGTGAATTATAGCATAATATGATTCAGGGAATTGTAATTGATTCAAGTTAAGAAATCAATAAAAGATTATTTTTCCAAGGAGATTGAAAAAGTTTAAATTATTCCGCATATTTTTATAACATCGAATATGATGTAAAACAGGAATGGCAAATGACCAATATTTGAAATTTATAATAGTTGGGGTCATTATACATAGATCCTGGAAATGGAAGGAATTTATATTCTAGATTGTAGTAAGTGAAGTTATATTCCTTAAGTTGTGAATAAAAGATATAATAGTTTGACGATAGTAGTATCGTGGCGTACCAGTTTTGAGGTTCGAAAGGACCTGGATTTGGGGGCGTCACATTAATTCATCTTTATTGACATAGAAATTCAAGAAATTTCAAAAACTAAACAAGACCCATTTCAAGAACATAATTAGAAATTATACCTTCTTAAGCTTGAATTGGACTCCTCACACACTGAATATGCTTCTACAATTGCTCAGCAACTTGTAACTCTCCACTTAGAATTATCAGTCGAATTTTAAGCAACACCAACTGAGAATTAAGTCTAAAATTTATAGAAGAAGTTTGGACTGGACAGTTGCATTGCACTAAGGTTGAATTCATGGTGTAATGGGAAGAAACAAAGGTTGCAAGCAAGTTATTTAACAAATCAATACCAGCCATCTTGCTAGCCATGATCACCTATGTTTAGCAGCTTGGAAGTTATGTAAAATAGAGTATAGACCACTATTCATGTACCTTTTGTGTCACTTAATTTGGGACAAGAGCAAAATCTCAGCATTTGGTTAAATAATGCTTGGTTTGGTTCTTTTAATCCCCAAAATGAAATTTTAATGTACAATTGATACCATATTAGAAAATAGGGATTAGTTTTATACTCACATCATATAATCCATGTACATTAACTACATGTAATAAAATAACACAGTTAGGTATTATTGTCCGGGTAGTTCCATAATTATTTTTACTACTCACATAACCATATTATAACCTTATTTAATATTAATGTTTATTTAAACATTTAATCCTTCCCAATTTCTAGAATAGCATGATATTTAATCATTTCTATATTAAAATCACTTATGATTTTATCGTATTACTTAATACTTTATATCATTAGAATATATTCTCATCGTATGATTTTATTCATGTCACACTTTACATTAATATTCCATTTCATTGCTATAGTAAAAACTAATTTTCTCGAGATCGTCATCGGCGGCGCATTGCACCAGGCCATCTTTGTTGGGAGGGCGATCAAGCCTGCACTTCCCTGCAATGCCAAACTGGTTTAGCTTCAAGCCAATTTAAACATGCATCTCTACAATATTTTTACACAACATGAATTAACTGTCATATTGGTGATATTACTAGTTTAAAAGTGTACTCCTTATATGGAATCACATAATTATATGCAATTAATACATATTCTTTAATAACTATCAATTAATTGTTTGCCTTAACAATTTTTTCGTTAATTAATATAATCACTACTATTTCTCATCAAGGTGCCACACAAGGCATTTCAACGAGTTTGTTACAACTCCACATTAATCACTTTAATATAATTGAGTTAACTCGTCTCATAATATGAAATAATTTATATTCAAATAAATATTTATTCCCATTAATATATTCATAAGACATGGAAATTCTCAGGTATTACACCCCGCATAGCAAGTTGGTTAGGAATATTAAAGCTAACGACCTTACAAAAAATAATTAATTTTAGCATGATGATTAGTTAACCAGTCGATTCCTAAAATCACATCAAATGCAAGTATTTTAAAGAGATGAGATTAACAGGTAATGCGAGGGTGCCAATTTGAATCAAACAAGATTTGTACACTGTAGATGTAATGAAGGTTTCTTATTGGGTGTAATCTAATTTAAGCACTGCACGCAAGTATACGTGATCAACAAGTAATATAATGATAAGTCAAGTATCGTTCCCACATAGACAATTATTATTTTTAATATAACAATTAATATAAAAAGTAATACAATTATTATTTTTAATCCCTGAGTAAAAATATATGAATAAAGATAACAAGAACAGTAAAAAAAATTGTGAATCATGCGCTGAACTACTATATACCCGCAATGAGGCTTCTAAGCATAAAAAAACTACTCTTAGAGAATAAGAAAAACACCGCTATGGATAAGGGTTCAATTAATCTCAAGCATTAGACAATATTCGATCCAATCTATGTGTGTGTATGAAAACCAACTACCCTAACTAATCATAGCTCAAAATAATCTCACACAAACGATCGTAATAGAAAAATGTGCTAACTCTACAAATTCGAACAACAACAAGAATTAAGATAAAATATAGATGTAAGAAAGGATCAAAAGGCCTCAGCACGAAGACATCTAAATCTATCTTGTGCAATGCTTAATTACCTTAGGCTATTCAGAGTTACCCATGAATGAGCTTTTGAACAATGACTCCCAAGCTAGATTGCTTTGGGGCATTAGGTGTAGAACACCCCTATGGAACTAATAACTCGATCAACAAAGGCCACGTAATCAATCATAAGCCAAATTAGACTTTTATTCTATACATTTTAGTAATCAGAACCTTTAGGATGACCATGCAATGCTTAATTATATTAGGCTAGTCAGAGTTACCCATTAATGAGCTTTTGATCAATGACTCCCAAGGCAGATGGCTTTAGGGGCACTAGGTGAAGAATACCCATGTGGAACTAATAACTCGAGCAACAAAGGCCACGTAATCAAATTTAGTCAACTAAGGTTATATATATATATATATATATATATATATATATATATATATATATATATATTTCATGCCAATAACCATGATCCGAACTAGCATCATAGTCTAAATCATAATATTATCTTGTAATCGCTTAAGTTAATAGAAGATACGCAATTTCAAAACAACAACCATGCAAACTATATGAAAAACAACTAGCTATTATAGTTGGTTGGTGCTCACTAAAAAGAACGGATCAATAATAGTCTCAGCTACCAATTAAACTAACCCATCATCCATATATGCTTAACACATAACCATATATACTTAACACATAACTTATATATCCGTAAACCAACACGCTTATCACTAGCCAGAATCAAAAATTTATTATCTATGTAACCCACTCCCATCATATGAATAGTTCAAGATGGGGTTAATCTAAAACTATAACATGGCAAGATAAAAGATAATGAATACCCTTGCACCAATAACAGCTCAAAATAGGATAATAAAGCCATAACAGGGCATCAAGTATACCAATCTGTGTAAGTCCCAGAAGATGGCTATAAACAAAACATGCTAATAGTAGAAGCTGCTCATGCATCCATATATAAATAAATAAAGATATATAATATTAAAAAGCTATTCAAGCATCCATACATAATAAAACCAAAATAATATAAATATTAGGATACAAAAGCCCAAAAAGAAGTCAAACTGTAGTTCATTATAACAACTCATATATAATAAAGAAATGAAATGAAATCTCACCCAAACTTGAAGTAGGCAATGCCCTCATTGTCCAGTAATGCAGCAATCAAAATCGGAGGGCCTACCGCGGTGATACAATCACTCGTTGCCACCTTGGTCATCGCTGTCACCGCCACCATCTGCCTCAGGAGATGGTCGTGGATATGGAGGGAGCTGAGGCATATGGGGGAAATGGAAAGGTACTAACTCAGGATCATTGATGCTGAATTGTGTGTAGGTGTTGGACACGGTGGTGGAAAACTCAGCAAGATACTGAGTGAAGATATCCTACCTCTAGGCAACTGTGTCAATCCTCCTGATGATCCTCTTATTCTCGTTATGCAGAAGATTCAGAGATGGTAATATTTATGCCAACGGACCAGAAGATGAAGCACCAATCTCTGGAGTCTGAACCGAAGGACCAGCCTCAGAAGGTGGCGGCTGAGCAGCAGACAAGTACCCTTCATCGTGGGGGTGAGACTCAGCTCTGTCCCAAACGTAATATCACTAGATGAATGTGTGATCTATGGTCTTCATGGGAAAGTCAACCATCTCCTCAGCACGCCACTGTACACGTGCATTTTGACACAACTAGGTGATCAAAGAAGGGTGTGGAAGCCCTCGCTAGGAACTGCCTTTAATTGCCTTGAGAATAGAGTCTTAGATTATGACTCCAATATCTACTTTCAGCCCCGTGATGGTAGCAAAAAGAAGTGTGGCCCGCTCCTTGGTAACATCATTAAGGTGGCAGGTGGGTATGATGTTGGCATATATGAAGCTGTACCAAGCCTTTCCATACTTGCTGAGCGCCCCCTGCAAGAAACTTGTCCTCTCTCCCATGGATTGATTTTTTTTCCAGCTTATCCCAGGCTTGCATAGGCGATTGATGATGTCATCCAAGTTATAGGCTGAAATTCCACTGTCAATGTAGTCCTTGTCGTAAGCCGACACTTGAAAGTAGGCATTAATCACCACCCCGTTATAGGCCACTGTCTTCCATCGAATAGTGACCACAGCGGGTCCCTCAGAACTAGCATTAGCATAGAATTCACGGACCAATGCAATGATGGCATTCTCTAGCGATAATGTGAAATGGACCCAATTTTTGTCGACAATCATTGGCCACATTTCTCTGTCTATTCTTGAGTCTAGCTGAAGACCTCTCTCCGGCACCATGTTCTTACCGAGAATGATAGAGTTATACTTGTTACAAGCCTTGGCGATAATGAATTTGCTTTGGTCCCATTTCTATGCCGATAAAGGAGAACTACCCTCAGTTCGTTGGCTTTTTGAATCCATGTTAGAGGTTTCAACTGAATATGTAATCAATGCTAGGTTGTGCCACAACAAGCCCAACACCCCGTAGTCACTACGCCCAACGTCGTGCCACACTGTAGACATTCAAAATTTTCTACATACCTGCTACAAACATTAAAGGAGGGCAGAATCATCTTTCAGAGATAACCCTAGAGGACAGCTCAGTTTAATACCAGAAATCACACCGGAGAAGGCCATTTTATCTCGAAGATAACCCCAAGATACTAAGTCTCAGTCCCGAAAACAACACCGAGAAAGATAATGTCAACCTTAGAGATAACCCCAAGGAGTGTAGTTGCAGTTTCGGAGATAACTCTGGAGATGCTCGTTTCAACCTATGCAGTCAGTTTCAACCTCGAAAACCACACCGAGGCACTCAGCTCAAAACCTGGAGATAACCCTTGGAGGTCAAGCACACCTCAGATATAACCCTGATGACATCCATCACTTGCAGCAGCCCAATCTCAAAGATAACCCTGAGCAACGACTGCTTTATCAGCCAAAATCGGAGATAACCCTAGTGAGGGGCAAAAATGTCATTTTGCCACCTAGAACCCATATTGCTCCATCTCCACACAATAGTTCAACATAAATTCTACACAGCAATGTCCTATAAGAACCAAGGAGTTACAATCCCGAGTGACTACTACGCAAGGCAGCACACCAGATTGAATTTGAAGCTTGAAGACCAAGGGCATGTTCCCATCTTCCTGACTTCTGACAACTTCTAATCCCATGTCATGGAATAGCTCTCGACAATAACACTCCGTAAAAGGTCTTATACACCTCAATCGGATGCTCCAATTAAAGTTCTGGAAGTTCGAACGGATAACACGTTGCACGCGTGCACGTACTTTAAGATGGCAGGATCCGCGGAGCTCGAGGCACCCTGAGAAGCCACAGTTACATCTAAGACTGCCGTAGGTGTACCTGCGGCTCCCCCCTCTATAAATCGAGGGCTTGGGGTGGCCATTTTGTTAGAGAAATTAGCGAGGAAGCCCTGTATAATTTTCTCTGTGCACACCCTAAATTGAGTGTTTTCTCATTTTAAACACTTGTGAGTTTATATTTGGTCATATTTTTACCGTGTGGAGCCGAGTGTTCATCCGTTTAAAGCTATAAAAGTCTTCTTTGGTAGTCCATTGTAAGCCTTCTTACTTAAAGCATTTCTCTTCTATTTTGAATACACCGTTCTTCACATTGAGAGTCGTATTGCGTGTGTATGCCGTGGCTTTTATTTCCTTATATATATATATATATATATATATATATATATATATATATAGACTTACATTATCGAGTTATACATCGATTGAGCCTAGACTCACGCCCGGAGCGTTTGTTTGCTTATATATATATACTTATATATATGAACTGTTGTCGATCTCTGTTCGATGAGCATGGATTTTACATCTGGAGCGTTTATTGCTTATATATATATATATATATATATATATATATATACTTATATATGAACTGTTGTCGAACTCTGTTCGATGAGCCTGGATTTTACATCCGGAGCGTTTATTGCTTTTATATATATATATATATAAACTGTTGTCGGACTCTGTTCAATGAGCACTACTTCCAAATAACTGCACATTGACCCACACACACACACACATTTATATAATAGTTTAATTGAAAAGTGGCGATAATTGTGGTAACACAGATGTCGGGGGGTGCCTAACACCTTCCCTCCGCATAAGCAAGTTCCCGGAGCCTAATGAATCTCGATTTCACAAACTCATTTTATAACGAACGAGAAATTCAAATCCTTTGTAAAATAATTTTTTAATGAATAAAATAATATTATTCGTTATTATTATGTGTAGTAAGATGAATGTCATTCTATAACCTAGAAACATCGGAATATCGTAGTATTTTAACTACGTAAAGGAATTAAAGTGTTTGAATTTTCAAGACAAAAAAAAATTACGAGAAATTTTCTGAAAAAACATTATTCATCGATTTCCGCTCGGGAATCATTTTTTTAAACTTCCGAGAAATATGTAACGTTATAATATCAAGGTGAGATGGATTATGTAATAATAATCTAAGTACGTAAAACGCAATATTTTGTATGCAGACCTAAATTAAGAATGTTAAGGATTAAAGATAAAATGAATGGAATGGTGGATCTTGTATGAAGTGCAAGTCCAACAAGCATTAAGGGACAAGCTCAAGATGTATTAATGATTAAGCTTAGTGTTGGTTTAATCAAAAGCCCAAAGTAAATTAATGCAAGCCCAATATGAATAAGCTAAGTTATTTAACTTAAGCCCAATGTAATAATCCAATGGGTTAAGTTTGATCCATGGAGCAACCCATGGGTGAATTGGTGATCAAGTACTTTATGTGATGGACAAGAAAGTTGTGTAGCTAGTAAGTTTACTAAAGGGCTATGTAGATGAATAGTAAGGAAGTTTGTTAAGGAGGTCGGGTGAGTAATGACCAAAATGCCCTAACTTTGCCAAGTCTATAAATAACAAGCTCAAATTTCATTTCTTGGATTGTTAACTTTCATCCAACATAAAGCAACTTAAGTGTTAGATAGAATAAGCACTTTTAAGTTAAAACATCCTTTGTCAGCTTTTTAAGAAGAAGAGAAGTACTAGTTCATCAAGGGTAAGACTCTTGTCTAATAATCTTCCATTTCTATCATGGTAAGGTGATAAGAGAAGTGTAGTCTAATAAACATGTATGCTAAAAACATGTAAGAATTGAATAATTAATGGACTTAAGCCGAATAAGTCATGAATAAGTAAGATAAACCTAAATAAGTTATGAACTTATGATGAACTTATCATATGATTGTCATATGAAGTTAGTATGTTTGATAAGATGTGAGAATGTTGATTAAAGGACTTAAATATATAATAAGTCATAAGGAATTAAAACTTGTAGTTTATAAGTTATTAAGTTATGAAATTATGAAGAATAAGCCATAACATAGCTTGAAAATAAGTTGTTATAATATGTAGTTTGAAATGTTCATATGATGGTGAGAATTCATTTAGAACGATGATCAAATCATTAGTAAAGAAGTTTTATCGAAAATCACACGATTGGACGGTAATCATCGAATCCGTGAAATTCTCGGAATGAAAGTCATATTTTGTATTTGAACTCGAAAACATTGGTTTTCGATGGAGACAAGTCATATTTGGCATTATAGAGTTGCGGACTCGAAAATGACTATATTCTGACTTAGAACGAAGAAACAAGCGTTGAATGTTCACGAACGTTTACCGTTTTTGTTAAAAATGAACCAATAGGTGAATTTTGAGTAAACGAAGTCAAATAGATAAAATTCTTACGTAATCGTGTAGGGTATGAAATTTGTGAACCATAGGCTCTTGAACGAGCCAATTTGGACTTATAACGAAGGAGTTACGAGCTCGAAAATCTCACAAAGTTAAAAATCTGTCAAAGCTATATGAGGCACAGAGTTGGCGCCGCGGCGCCAACCCAAGGCCAAATGGTGGCGCTGTAGCATTGGGCACAGTGTCACGACCTTCTTTAGTTTCACGTCGCGGTGTAGCAGTTAGCACTTAGACTCGCGTCGTAGCGCCAGACTCGACCCTTAGCACTGCAAAGTGGCACCGCAGTACGTCATAGAGAAGGAAGGGTGGCGCCGCAGCTCCAGCCCTATGATTTACATAGTAAAGAAGGTTTACAAGTATGAAATGTGTGACTCCCCCAAATCCGGGTCTCTTCTAACCCGACAGATGGTGCTACACGGTACTACCATTCATTCATACATCCCATTGAATAGTCTCAAAAGGACTAATATAACTTATATATATTCAAAATAATATTACATTCCCCAGGTTCTTTGTAACCCTTTCAGTTGTTCTTGTCATAATATCAATATATTACAAAGATTCATCCTATACTATTACATAAGTATACTACGTGTTCGTCTTTGCCCTACCTTTATCCTTGTCGGAGCCTTCGGTCCGCTCGATTTTAGCTGTGTTCATATGGTTCAAGCAAGAGTGAGATGACTAGCTCAGCAAGTACTACCATTCTAATAAACAACATGCTTGAAACATAGAACTAATATATCTTCAATAACTAAACAATAGTTATGAAGTACTATCGATAATTCAAAATAGCACTTCTTTTCCTTCAAAACGTTTTACACAACCATACTTTGTGGAATAACAATTATGGCTCAAGTATATGATCATTCATAAGTTCTTTTGAAAAGGACAACCCGACACTAATTTCGTAAGTCTAGCCAAAAGAAATTGCTTAAGACTTCATCATTCAAAACTTCATGTGAAAGAATACATGAATTACAAAGCTTGTCCAGACTGAACTGGAACAAGGGTTAGAATACTTGCCTTTGACTTCTGATTACTGATTAATATCCGTACAGTACTTTAAGTCTTTATGATTCTACAATACATAATCACATAACGTACCACATTAAGTCATACACCATCAAGTAAGATTACTATTATATCTTACCCTTTATCTCAACGTAATTCCTAACTTAGATTCGTTATTAGGGTTTCCGGCTTTCGTTACGTCATTCTCATTCCGCTCATCTTCGATTGATTATAAATTCTTAATCAACATGCAATAGTGTCTTACAAGTACCTTACAATGTCTTAACCATATTATGATTACATCTTAATTCATTACTAACAAGTTCTCTTTCCTTCTACACTTGAAATCATTGTTCACTATCATTTTTTCTTGATCAGCCATGGCGCCAAGGATTGCTCCGTGACTCGCCTTCAAGGCATGAGTTAGCGATTACACAAGCCTCCTACCTCGTCTTTGCTTGCCTTGACCATTTTAGGCTTTAGAGTCGTACATGGCCGACTCGTGCCTCGTAAAATTTTTTCAGTTTTGACATTTTTACGAACTTCCCGGACGCATAACTTCTTCATTTTAAGTTCGAATTGGTCCGTTCAAAAGCCTACGGTTCACAAATTTCATAATCTACGCGTTCATGTAAGAATTTTATCTATTTGACTTCATTTGCTAAAAATTCACCTATGAGTTTATTTTGAACGAAAACGATAAACGTTCGTGAACGTTGAACGCTCGTTTCTTTGTTTTAAGTTGGAATCCGGTCATTTTTTAGTCCGCAACTGTGACGCCCCCAAAATAGGTATACATCACCTATTCTGAGTTGTCAAATACATGGTACAGAAACAACTACAACTTTATTATTACCACAGTAAAACCGTGAGTTTGAATACAAATATTATCTTCTGCATAATATCTATACTCAATTAAATCCTCATCACATTTATTGATACATTATTTTACAAAAATGGTGAGGACTACTAAACAATCCTTTCTAAAACCTTCATTCCATACCCCACTAAGTACTCGCTATATTCTCGCCTCCCGAGAAAAATGGAACAAAAAGGAAAAGGGTGAGCTCAACTAGCTCAAGATAAAGAATATTATGACTAAGATAATATACAACAAATTATCGTTAGTCTTCAACAGGAAAAATATAATAGAATACAATAGACAACAAATTTTAAATCAATATTCGCAGCTGAAATAATAATTCATTAGAAGAGTTAAGTAGAGAATGCAAACTACTATCTTCTATGTATGAATTTAAAAGTTCATCGCCTATCTTTTATCCTCGTAACATCAATCAATATACATCTGAATCAAATATTCATCTTTGCACTACAGCCAAAGATATTCATCGATTAGTCATGTTCATTTAAACACTGCTCATCTTTGCACTACGGGCCAAAGATATTCTTCGAAAATCATTCATCTTTGCACTACAGGCCAAAGATATTCTTAAGAAATCATTCATCTTTGCACTACAGGCCAAAGATATTCCATAATATCATCATTTAAGACTGAGGATGATGAAAAATAATTTTTTTTTTAAAGAAACGAATCCAATGAAACAAAATGATAAGGATTAAGGATTAAGGATTCGTACTTGGTTTTATCCACGTCCAAAAATACCTCAAAATAATCATAGTGGTGTAAAATTCAAGAATGATCAAAACATGGATACAATCGAGTTAGTATCCGTAATAGATGTTTTGGACGAAAAGAAGAAATTTTATTTTTCTATTGAATAATACCAGATATCGTGAATAGTGTTAGATATCGTGAATAAAGGCCGCCGATATCGTGAATAGTAACTCAGGCACCAAAAGATAGAAATTCCACAAAAACATCTTCACGCTTCATAAATAGTACTCGTGAATAAGAACTCGTGAATAAGAACTCATGAATAGTAACTCGTGAATAGTAACTCATGAATAGTAACCCATGAATAGTAACCCCGACATGAAAAAGTTCCAAATTTGATAAAAACTTCAGATCAACATTTCAGCATAATGATATTGAAGAAATAATATCATTACAAAAAAAAAAAATATCCCTTACCTCGAAAGATCAAGATTTAGCTAGAATAAGAATATAAAGGTCAAGTCTTTGAAGGAACTTGCAAGCAATACTCAAAGTATACTCAAAATACTCACAAGAATACGCTCGATAATATAGAGAGAAAACTTCAGTTTACGGGTGTGATTTTCAATTCTAACCTAAGCACCCTATTTATAGGAAAATGCTTTAGAACACAAAGTAGAAAATTTAATAAAATAATAATATTTCTTAAAATATTCAAGCCCACCTTAGAAATCTGATTTCAGATCATTTATAACACATGTGAGCCACTCAATTACAACAAAAAAACGTTTTTCTTACAAAAAATATTTTAAACTCCCAAAAATCAATTATTTTGAGCTTCGAAATTCAATAATTCATAATAAATAGCCCTTTCATCAGAAAATTCGAATCTCGCGTGTTTTATAGGAATTTCAATTCTCTACAACTTTGCGTAAGAAAAAGTTTTCCAAATTCCAAATAGAAATTGACCGAAATCCACAAACGGGCAATTTTACATTATAATCAAATTTCACCAATAAATGGGGTCCAATGAGCATGTTTAACATGTTTTAAACATTTATTGCAACAAAAAATACTCTTCCTCCTCGTATACTCATATATCCCACATTCGTTGTAAAAATATCACCGTTAATATATTATTAAAATAATATATTTAAATGAATTATTTTATCGAAAAAAGATAAAATATTAATTTTCAACAATTGTCATTTAAAAAATTTCTCCATCTATATCCAAATAAAATCAATATTTTTCTCATCATATAAATCAATAATTAATTATTCACAAATAATATTACGAAATCACAATATTGACAACCGTGCGCTTCAGGAAAGAGGGGCTTTCCAATAAGAATTTCTTCTTCTTCTTGGCCGCAATTAGGTGACCAAACCTCTCCTTTGATGAACTTTCTAGACATTGCCAATAATGTTATCTAATAATATTATTCAGATAATATGAATTATTGCTTCGATAATGAAAAATACCGTAATGACAATTATTGAAATAACAAAGAATATAAAATATCAACGCAAAGAATTATTAACTCAATAAAATATCTTTGAACAAGAATTATCGTAACCATTATTGAGTAGTGCCTTCTTACGTAAGAATCAATAATTGGTGCAATACCGTGTCTTCTACTTGTTCAACAACGCCGTATTAGTGTGTTTTAACCAATTTGATATTCCAACAAGATAATCTGTAATAACTACGCCAGTTATTTAAAAACAACTTATATTTGTCGCTTTCTTCATCCAATCGCTTTCACATGGGGCCCACACATGGTCACTTGTAAATGCATTTAATATTCCCCGACAAATGCGAATATTCCACGACCACCAAACGAATATTCCCCGACGATAATGAATATTTTATAACCACTTGCTTATTTTGAAATATTTGCGTATTTAACCCTTAACTATCCACATTAATCAAATCAACCCTTACTATTTCAAAATAATAAATAAAGGAAATTCCTTTTTATTTAAAAATTTCGGGGTCTTACAGCAACTCTATAATGACTAAAATGACTTGTCTCCATCGAAAACAAACGTTTTCGACTTCAAACACAAAATACGACTTCCATTCCAAGAAATTCACGAATTCGACAATAATCGTCCAATCGTGTGAAGTCCGGAAAATATTCATTACTAAGCGTTCTTAATGGATTTTAATCAACATATGATCATTACAAATTACTTATTAACCCATTGTATAAACAAGGTAGGTTTTGACTTGTTTTCATAAGTCATTAACTTATTTAGCTTATGAACAATAAATCATCATGCACATGACTTATTAATAACTTATGTCCTTCAATCAATGTTTTCATGCTATATTCAACATACTAAACATCATATGACAACATATGATAGGTTCTTCATGGTCTTAGAAACTTATTAATGCTCAAGTTGCTTATTCAACTTATTCGGCTTAAGTTCATTCTTTAATAACTTATTACATGTTATCCTCAAACCATCCCCCTTCTCTATCAATCTTATCATAGATAAGATGTAGATAAAAGAGATTAGTCTTACCCTTGAAGACTAAGACTTTAATTCACTTTGGAAAACTAGCAAAGGTTGAAGTGGCTTATAAGTGCTTAAGTGGCTTATTCTTCCTAACCAATAAGTAGCTTTATATTGAGAGGAAAGTTGGATGAAATAACAACCAACAAAATTGAAATGAGCTTGGTATTTATAGGCTATCAAAAGCTAGGGTAGAATGGTCATTAACACATCCCACCTCCTCATTTCCACCTCCTCATTCCACCTCCTCATACCCCACCTCATTACTATTCATTATCTAGCCACTAAGTAAACTTGCTAGCCACAACACTTGCTCATCACATCACTTGGTCACCACACATTAACCTTTCCCATCAAGTCTAACCACTTACACTTGGACACTCCATGGATCATGGCTAAATCATTGGGCTTGCTAGTTTAATCTAGCTAGTTTTCTTATCGGGCTTACACTACCATTGTTTGGACTCATGATTAACAAACACTTGGCTTGAGAAACACATTCTATTGGACTTCTACCAATAAGCTAGCAATCCTACAATTCCATTACCTTTAATTCAATAACTTAACATTTATACCCCACGTATAATCTTCGTATGCTAACTCGTATATTAATTCTTAATATACGTTATCTCATTCTTTATACATAATAGTACAATATGTCGTATTATACTTACATCCATTACTTCATATATTGTATACACATTATATAATCACAACTCTCTTCCCTTAACGCTTAATAACCTAACGTTCCCAAATTAAGTCCGCATGCGAAATATTACGTTTTCCATACTTAGATTATTATTACATAATCAATATCACCTCGATATTATAACGTTACATATTTCTCGGAAGTTCAAAAATAGTTCCCGAGCAGAAATCGATGAATAGTATTTTTCAAAAAATTTCTCGGAAAACTTTTATTTTCATTTTAGAAATTCAAACACTTTAATTCTCCCACGTAGTGAAAATACTACGACGTTCCGACGTTTCTAGGTTATAGAACGACCTTCATCTTCTCAACACATAATAATAATAAATAATATTATTTTATTCATTATTAAAGGTAATTACAAAATGTTCGATTTTCCGGGGCGTTACACTCTCTCCCCCTTATAAGGATTCTGTCCCCAAAATCTCACAAAAAAAAAAAATTTACACAAATAATTGAGGGTAATTCTTTTTCGTCATTTCTTCTAACTCCCATGTTGCTTCTTCTGCATCGTGGTTCTTCCATATCACCTTCACGGAAGGTATAACTTTATTCCGCAGAACTTGTTCTTTTCTATCAATAATTTGAATCGGCGTTTCCTCGTACGTTAAGTCCTTCTCAACATGGATAGGCTCATATTCTATCACATGCTTATAATCTGGCTTATAAGGACGCAATACCGACACGTGAAATACATTATGTATTCGTTCTAGGTCTGGAGGTAACGCTATCATATAAGCTACCTCACCCACCCGTTTTAATACTTCGAAAGGTCCTATAAACCTCGGACTTAATTTCCCTTTTTTTCCAAAACGTATCGTTCCTTTCCAGGGAGATACTTTTAGAAATACGTACGAACCTACTTCAAACTCTCGATTCTCTCTATGTGGATCTGTAAACTTCTTCTGTCTGTCTTGAGCTGCTAGAAGACGCATCTGAATCTTCTTGACAATATCCGCTGTCTGTTGCACCAATTATGGTCCCAACATTCGGCATTCTCCTACCTCATCCCAATACAGTGGCGTTCTGCATTTTCTCCCATACAAAGCTTCGTAAGGTGGCATACCTATGCTTGCATGATAACTATTGTTATATGCAAACTCCACTAACGGTAGATGATCATCCCAATTACCCTTGAAATCCATGACGCAAGATCTTAGCGTATCTTCTAATGTCTGAATTGTCCTCTCGCTCTGTCCATCCATCTGTGGATGATACGTCATTACTCAAATTTCAACTCGCATTCCCAACTGCTCTTGTAGACTTCTCCAAAAGTTCGACGTGAATCGTGGATCACGATCTGAAACAATCGATACTGGCACTCCATGTTTGGAGATTATTTCCTTAATATAAAGTCTAGCTAATTGGTCTAAGTTATACTTAACCCTAATTGGCAAAAAGTGAGCCGACTTTGTCAACCGGTCCACTATTACCCAAATCGCATCATACCCCTTCTGAGTAGTCGGAAGTCCTACCACAAAATCCATCGTGATATTCTCCCATTTCAACTCCGAAAATTCCAATGACTGTAACAAGCCACTTGGTCGTTGATGCTCGGCCTTAACTCTCTGACAAGTTAAGCACCTACTAATGTACTCGGCTATCTCTCTCTTCATGTTCGGCCTCCAAAAACTCTGTCGAAGATCTTGATACATCTTAGTGCTACCAGGATGAATCGAAAACCTTGAACTATGAGCCTCTTGTAGAACCTGCTCCTTTAATTCCGTCTCATTCGGAACCCAAATTCTTCCTTCAAATCTCAATAATCCCTCCTTATCAAGACTGCACTTAGTATCTTTTTCATTTGTCAGCCGCTCCCTCATCTGGTTACACTCATCCATTTTGAGTTGTACCGCTTTAACTCTCTCTATAATGGTAGATTGCGTCTTCATCGCAAACAACATTGATCCTCCTTCATTTGGTAGCTTCACTTCCAACTCCATCCTAGCCATCTCTGTTATTAACTCAGTTTGAGCCGTTAACAAAGATAACTTTTCCCGACCCTTCCTACTTTAAGGCGCCTAAGAACTACATCGCTTTTCCAGGGTGATATAGGATTTCACAATCATAATCCTTTATCAACTCCAGCCATATCCTCTGCCTCATATTCAACTCCTTCTGTGTGAAGATATATTTTAAACTCTTGTGGTCCATGTATATCTCACATTTTTCTCCATAAAGATAATGTCTCCATATCTTTAAAGCAAAAAACTCTCATGGCCAGCCTTCGAGATCATGAGTAGGATAAACTTGCTCATAATCCTTCAACTGCCTAGATGCATACGCAATGACCTTGCCATGCGGCATGAGCACACAACCAAGTCCTCTATGCGAAGCATCGCTATAAACTACAAAATTTCCTGTGTCATCGGATAATGACAAAACAGGCGCTTCACTCAATATTTTCTTCAATTCTTGAAAACTGTCTTCACACTTCTCCGTCCACACGCATTTCACCGTCTTCCTTGTCAAGTTAGTCAACGAGTAGCTATCTTCAAAAATCCTGGATAAATCTTCGATAGTAAACCCGCTAACCCTAAGAAACTCAGCACCTCGGCTTGCTGCTTTCATTGTTCCCAATTCATCACGCCTTCCACCTTCACCGGATCTATCGAAATCCCCTCACGGTCAATGACATGTCCTAAAAACTGCACCTTCTCTAACCAAAATTCACACTTCGTGAATTTTGCATATAACTTCTCCTTCCTTATTGTCTCCAACACTAATCAAAGGTGTTCAACATGATCTTCTGGCGTCTTAGAGTAGACTAGAATATCATCTATAAACACCACGATGAACTTGTCCAAATATTGTTTGAACACTCTGTTCATCATATCCATGAATGCAGCTGGTGCATTTGTCAACCCAAACGACATCACTAAAAACTCGTAATGACCATAACGAGTCCTGAATGTTGTCTTTGGCACATCCTCCTTCCTAACCTTCAGCTGATTATACCCCGTCCGCAAATCTATTTTAGAAAAAAACTTAGCCCCTTTTAACTGATCAAAGAGATCATCGATCCTGGGCAATGTGTATTTATTCTTTATTGTTAACTTGTTCAACTCTCTATAGTCGATACAAAGTCTTAACAATCCGTCCTTCTTCTTAACAAACAGTACCGGTGCTCCGCACGATGACACACTCGGCTAAATGTACTTTCGATCCAATAGTTCTTGCAACTGCACCATCAATTCCTTCATCTCCACTGGCGCCATATGATACGGTGCCCTGGAAACTGGTGCTGCTCCTGGGACAATGTCTATCACAAACTCTATCTCCCTGTCCGGCGGAAGACCAGGTAATTCACTCAGAAATACATCGGCGAATTCTCTCACTATAGGTATTTGTTCCATGGTTGCTACCACTCTCTGGTTATCAACAACATGGCACAGGTAACCTACGCATCCCTTCCTCAGTAATTTCCTAGTTTGTGTCATGGTTAGACAACACGCACGTCCCAGTGATCTATTCCAGTAAAATACTACCCGAGGTTGTTCTAATGTCTTGATGTTCACACATTTCTTTTGACAATCTATAATTGCCCCATGGTTTATCAACCAATCCATTCCGAGAATTACATCAAATTCTCCTAACTTTATCGGTAATAAATCTACCGATAATTTACAACCCCGTATATCTACACAACAACTCTTGTGAATATTTTTAACAGGAATTATCTCTTCGTTTGCTACCTTAATATTTAAAGGTATAGGAAACTTTTTGGGAAGTAATCCTAATCGTTTAGCAAAATCGCATGCTATAAACGAACAAGTAGCACCCGAATCAAATAGCACATACGCATTCATATCGTTGATCAGAATAATACCTACAACGACGTCCCCTAATGCAACCGCATCTTGGACTGTCATGTTAAAGGTACGACCCATCAGCCTACCCGGCTGCGCTGGACCCCCAATAGCTAACTTACTACTATTAGTGCCTCGGTTCCCGTTCGTCCCCTTCTTTGGGCAGTTCTTCGCCATGTGGTCAGTTTACCCACACACAAAGCATCCATGATTTTTCTTCGGACTTGGACAGTTAGGCGCAATGTGCCCCTCCCGTCCACAGTTATAGCAGACGGCCTTCCCCTTGAGATAGACTCCTAAGTGAGTCTTCCCACAGGTCTTGCAGGCCTCCATTCTTCTCTTCGGGTCTCCTTGCTTCACTCCGGTATTCCCAGAGCTAAATATCTTCCTCTTCTGACCCTCACCACTTCCACTGGCTCCCTCAATCTTGACTCTCCCGTCAACCTTTCCCTTATTCTTCTTTTCTTTGTGGTATTGGCTCAACGCCTCACTACCACCCTCGACGATTATCACCTTCTCTAAAATAATTCCAAAAGAAGTACTTTGGAATACAGATATACAGTTATAGAGCCAGGGTTTCAAGCCCTGCTTGAACCGTCGCGCCTTCCTCACCTCGGTATCCACTTGATGTGGAGCGAACCTCACCAGTTCATTGAACTTGGTAGCGTATTGGGGAACAGTCATGTCCCCTTGTTTCAACTCGAGAAACCGCATCTCCATCCTTCTTTGCATGCTCGTGGGAAAGTAGTTCTTAAAGAATATCTCCTTGAACCTATCCCACGTTAAATTCGCTATCCCAACCCTAGCCTGATGGGCTTCCCACCAAAAGTTGGCTTCTCCCTTCATCGTATAGGTCGCAAAGGCAACCTTCTGGGCCTCGTCGACATTTGCTATTACAAATGCCTTCTCTATTTCCTTAACCCACGTTTGGGCTTCAATCGGGTCCGTAGTTCCTTTGAACTCTGGCGAACCCACGCTTTTAAAATCCTTAAAGGTCGTAGCTCGTGCTACTCCCGGATTTACGGGGATATTAGCCCCTGTTCTATTAAATGCAGCTGTTAATAAATTTACAAACTCCTGCATTGGGTTAACTGGACCTCCCTCCGGTTGATTTACATTCGCGTCTTGATTATGTTGCACTCTTCTCGGCGGCATTTTGCTGATACAATAAACACGTTACGTTATTATTTCTTTCTTTATTAGTTATCAATAATATTAAACAATAACATCAACATCCATAACACATTGCTTTCCATAAAAAGGACTTATTTTCATTCTTCGTAGTATAATACTACATCGGTTACATACACAGCCTAAGCTGCTTACATTACTTTCCCGCTATCGCTTTCCAAAAATTGGGATTTACAAAAGACTACCCTTTACTATACAAAAAGGGCTTTACGTCACTACTACTTACAAAAATATTTACACACTACCTTAAATACCACTACTCTACATCTGCCTCAAGGAATTATCGAAATCTTCCTTGGCAAGATCGGTAATGATATCACGGCTAATAGTATGCCGTGTTTGCCCCACCTCTACAGGATATCCAGCTACTTGCTGCTGAAAATCTGTATGAGAACTCCTATAGATATAGGACATTCTCCCTATCTTCTGCACCTTAGTCTTTAGCTCCTCCTTGAGCTCAAAGACCTTGTGCTTTAAATCATGGACTTTGTCCTTAGCCAAAATCCGTTCATCATGCTCCTGCTCCCACATGGACTTGACATCAGTCATGTCCTCTCTAACAATTTGGAGCTCTGCCTTAAGCTCCTTAACCACCTGACAATAATTGATATTTCTATCCAACACTGACATGAACAGAGACATCATCGACCCCCCAGGAGCTATCTCAGCTACTATAGCCACTGGGTTAAAGGAGACCGCCTCTACCTCCTCCTCTATCATCCCACAAACACCGACATATAGTCACCTTCCTCCGAGTCTCCGCACTCAATAATCACTACATCCGCTCTGCTGCTATAGGGGTTCTAGATAACCTCTACTTGGTTCACCGACTCTTCACTAATGGCCCGCCATCTACATACATCCCGCTTACTCTCGACATCTACACAAAACAATTAAGTTGATTAGTACATCGCCAAGAGAATAATAAAACACATAACATAATCATAATGCATTTTATAAGGTTATTTTCTTCTTATACTTTTTTGACTTCTCTCTTAAGTTATGACTTAAGGTTTTAATTCCCTCCCTTAAGTTTTATAACCTAATGCTTTGATACCAACCTCAGACGCCCCCCAAATCGGGTCTCTTCTAACCCGACAGATGGTGCTACACGGTACTACCATTCATTCATACATCCCATTGAATAGTCTCAAAAGGACTAATATAACTTATATATATTCAAAATAATATTACATTCCCCAGGTTCTTTGTAACCCTTTCAGTTGTTCTTGTCATAATATCAATATATTACAAACATTCATCCTATACTATTACATACATACTACTACGGGTTCGTCTTTTGCCCCGCTTTTTATCCTCGCTTTCTGAGCCTTCTTGCCCGCTTCGATTTTAGTTGTGTTCATATGGCTCAAGCAAGAGTGAGCATGACTAGCTCAGCAAGTACTACCATTCTAATAAACAACATGCTTGAAACATAGAACTCATATATTTTCAATAACTGAACAATAGTTATGAAGTACTATCGATAATTCAAAATAGCACTTCTTTTCCTTCAAAACGTTTTACACAACCATACTTAGTGGAATAACAATTATGGCTCAAGTATATGAGCATTCATAAGTTCTTTTGAAAAGGACAACCCGAAACTAAGTCCGTAAGTCCGTCATAGCTTATGAGCACTTCTGAGTGATTAGCTCATAGTACTCTATGTTGATCAACACTACATTCATTAAACGTGTATACGTTTAAGTTGTGGCAACCTCACGTGCCTATCGTTAAATGACAAAAACGTTTTAGTATACTTGGTCTTCGATTGAAAACCATACTAATATAACTCGGTAAACATTAATCATGCTTGACAGATTCATAATTTAAGTCTAGCCAAAAGAAATGGCTTAAGACTTCATCATTCAAAACTTCATGTGAAAGAATACATGAATTACAAAGCTTGTCCAGACTGAACTGGAACAAGGGTTAGAATACTTGCCTTTGACGTCTGATTACTGATTAATATCCGTACAGTACTTTAAGTCTTTATGATTCTACAATACATAATCACATAACGTACCACATTAAGTCATACACCATCAAGTATGATTACTATTATATCTTACCCTTCATCTCAACGTAATTCCTAACTTAGATTCGTTATTAGGGTTTTCGGCTTTCGTTACGTCATTCTCAATCCGCTCATCTTCTATTGATTATAAATTCTTAATCAACATGAAATAGTGTCTTATAAGTACCTTACAATGTCTTAACCATATTATGATTACATCTTAATTCATTACTAACAAGTTCTCTTTCCTTCTACACTTGAAATCATTCATCACTATCATTTTTTTTTGATCAGCCATGGGCGCCAAGATTGCTTCTGTGACTCAACAAGGCGATGAGTTAGCAGCACACAACCCTCTGCCTCCTTATTGCATAAGCATGCCCATTCTAGGCTTAGAGTTTCACATGCCACGACTCGTGGCCTCAAATTTTTTTACAGTTTTGACATTTTTACGAACTTCCCGGATGCATAACTTCTTCGTTTTAAGTCCGAATTGGTCTGTTCAAAAGCCTACGGTTCACAAATTTCATAATCTATGCGTTCATGCAATAATTTTATCTATTTGACTTCATTTGCTAAAAATTCACCTATGAGTTTATTTTTAACGAAAACGATAAACGTTCGTGAACGTTCAACGCTCGTTTCTTCGTTTTAAGTTGGAATCCGGTCATTTTTGAGTCCACAACTCTATAATGACTAAAATGACTTGTCTCCATCAAAAACCAACATTTTCGACTTCAAACACAAAATACGACTTCCATTCCAAGAATTTCACGAATTCGACAATAATCGTCCAATCGTGTGAAGTCCGGTAAATATTCATTACTATGCGTTCTTAATGGATTTTAATCAACATATGATCATTACAAATTACTTATTAACCCATCTTATTAACAAAGTAGGTTTTGACTTTTTTCATAAGTCATTAACTTATTTAGCTTATGAACTAGAAATCTTCACGCTCATGACTTATTAATAACTTAAGTCCTTCAATCAAAGTTCTCATGCTATATTCAACATACTAAATATCATTTGACAACATATGATAGGTTCTTCATGGTCTTAGCAATTTATTAATGTTCAAGTTGCTTATTCAACTTATTCGGCTTAAGTTCATTCTTTAATAACTTATTACATGTTATCCTCAAACCATCCCCCTTCTCTATCAATCCTATCATAGAAAAGATGTAGATAAAAGAGATGAGTCTTACCCTTGAAGACTAAGACTTCAATTCACTTTGGAAAACTAGCAAAGGTTGAAGTGGCTTATAAGTGCTTAAGTGGCTTATTCTTCCAAACCAATAAGTAGCTTTATATTGAGAGGAAAGTTGGATGAAATAACAACCAACAAAATTGAAATGAGCTTGGTATTTATAGGCTATCAAAAGCTAGGGTAGAATGGTCATTAACAGATCCCACCTCCTCATTCCACCTCCTCATACCCCACCTCATTACTTTTCATTATCTAGCCACTAAGTAAACTTGCTAGCCACAACACTTGCTCATCACATCACTTGGTCACCACACATTAACCTTTCCCATCAAGTCTACCCACTTACACTTGGATCGCTCCATGGATCATGGCTAAATCATTGGGCTTGCTAGTTTAATCTAGCTAGTTTTCTTATCGGGCTTACACTACCATTGTTTGGACTCATGATTAACAAACACTTGGCTTGAGAAACACATTCTATTGGACTTCTACCAATAAGCTAGCAATCCTACAAGTCCATTACCTTTAATTCAATAACTTAACATTTATACCCCACGTATAATCTTCGTATGCTAACTCGTATATTAATTCTTAATATACGTTATCTCATTCTTCATACATAATAGTACAATATGTCGTATTATACTTACAGCCATTACTTCATATATTGTATACACATTATATAATCACAACTCTCTTCCCTGAACGCTTAATAACCTAACGTTCCCAAATTAAGTCCGCATGCGAAATATTACATTTTCCATACTTAGATTATTATTACATAATCAATATCACCTCGATATTATAACGTTACATATTTCTCGGAAGTTCAAAAATAGTTCCCGAGCAGAAATCGATGAATAGTGTTTTTCGAAAAATTTCTCGGAAAACTTTTATTTTCGTTTTAGAAATTCAAACACTTTAAATCTCCCACGTAGTGAAAATACTACGACGTTCCGACGTTTCTAGGTTATAGAACGACCTTCATCTTCTCAACACGTAATAATAATAAATAATATTATTTTATTCATTATTAATGGTAATTACAAAATGTTCGATTTTCCGGGGCGTTACAAAATGAATGGTAACTCATTAGTAATGAACTAAGGCTTGATTATAATATTGTTAAGACATGTTTAAACCTTAAGTATTATCAATTAAGGTTAATGTAAGTCAATTATATGTGAATGTAAGAATGACGTAACGAAAAACCGGAGCCAATAATAACAAATCTAAGTCATAATTAGATTGAGAAGAAGGGTAAGATTCATTAGGAACCATGTATGTTCATTCATAACCTAATGTGTTATGTGATGTTATCATTTATTGTAGAGACTTAAAGACTTAACGTGAACGTGTTATAACTGTAGTAGACACTGAAGGCAAGTATTTTAACTCTTGTTTCAGTTCAATTTGGACAAGCTTTGTAATTCATGTATCCTTACGCATGAAGTATTGTATGATGAAGTCAAAGCCAACTCTTTCGGCTAGACTGATATTATGTTTCTATCAAAGCATGGTCAATGTTTACCAAGTTATATTGGTGTGGTTTTCAAACGAAGACTGAGTATGCTAAAAAAATATTTGTCATCAAACGACAGGCACGTGAGGTTTCCAGAACTTAAACGTATATACGATTAATGAATGTAGTGTTGATCAACATAGAGTACTATAAACTGATCACCTAAACGTACTTGTAAGTAATGTTGGACTTACGGACTTAGTGCCAGGATGTCCTTTTCAAATAAAGTATGAGATGCTCAAGGTCTTGGACCAGAATTGATGTTTTACTGAATATTGTTGTTGTAAAACATTTTAAATGAAAAGAAGTGTTATTTTGAATCGATAGTACTTCGTAACTATTGTTCAATTATTGAAGATATATGATTCCTATGTTTCAAGCATGTTGTTTATTAGAATTATTATACTTGATGAGGTAGTCATGCTCACTCTTGCTTGAACCATATGAACAAAGCTAAGATCGAACGGGCCGAAGGCTCTAGCAAGGCTAAGGGCAAGGCGAAGATGAACCCGTAGAATACTTATGTAATAGTATAGGGTGAATGATTGTAATATATTTAATATTATGACAAGAACAATGTAATGGATATAAAGAACCTGGGGAAAAGTTAATATTATTTTGAATATATAGAAGACATATTCGTTCTATTGAGGCTTTTCAATTAATTGTAGGTGTGAATGTGAATGGTATCGAAGCAAGAGGTTATAAAACTTAAGGGGGGAATAAAAAATCTTAAGTCATAACATTAAGAGAAGTGAAAGAAGAAAAAGAAGAAAATAACCTTATAAAAATGCATTATGAATATGTTATGTGTTTTTAATATTCTACTGACGTGTACTAATCAACTTAATTGCTTTGTGTAGATGTCAGGAGTAAATGGAATGCAGTTAGATGTACAAGTAGCTAGTGAATAATCGGTTAACCAAATAGAGGTTATACTAAACCCCATACCAGAAGAACTAAAGATAGTTGTCATTGAGTTTGGAGACTCAGAGGATCCTGATCTAATTTTCGTGTTCGACGACATGATAGAAGAGGAGGTGGAGGCAGTGTCCTTCAACCTGGTAGCAATAGAAGTAGAGATGGCTCTTGGGGAGTCAACGATGTTATTGTTTATGTCAGTCTTGGATAGAAATATCCATTACTGTTAGGAGGTTAAGGAGCTGAAGGCAGAGCTCCAGGCTGTTATAGAGGACAAGACCGATGTGGAGTCCATGTGGGAGCAGGAACACAATGAGAGGATTTTGTCTAAGGACAAGGTCCATGAGCTGAAGCATGAGGTTTTTGAGCTCAAGGAGGAGCTAAAGACCAAAAAGCAGAAGATAGGGAGAATGTCCTATATTCATAGGAGTTCTCATGCAGATTTCCAGTAGCAGGTAGCTGGTTATCCTGTAGAGGCAGGGCAAACGCGACATACTATCAGTCGTGATATTATTTCTGGTCTTGCCAACGAAGATTTTGATAATGCCTTGAGGTAAATGTAATCTAGTAGTAAGTAGAGTAGTTTAGATATGTAAATATTTTATATCTAGTAGTGGCGTAAAACCCTCTTTTGAATAACAAAGGGTAGTCTTTTGTAAATCCCAATTTTTGTAAAGCAATAGCGGGATAGTAATGTACTCAGCTTAGGCTTTGTAAGGTAAACGATGTAGTATTATACTACAATGAATGAATGAATATAAGCCTTTTTATGGAACATAATGAGTAATGGATGTTGAAGTTATTGTTTAATACCGAATAATAACTAACTAATAAAGAAAGATAACGAAATGTGTTTTTTATTGTAACAGTAAAATGCCGCCAAAAAGAGTGCAACGTAATCAAGGAGCTAATGTAAATCAACCAAAGGGGGGTTCGGTTAACCCCATGCAAGAGTTTGTTAATCTTTTAATAGCCACATTTAATACAATTTGGGCTAATATCCCCGTAAATCCGGAAGTAGCACGAGCTACTACCTTTAAGGATTTTAAGAGTGTTAGTCCGCCGGAGTTCAAAGGAACTACGAACCCTATCGAAGCCCAAACGTGGGTAAAGGAAATCGAGAAGGCATTTGTAATAGAAAATGTCGATGAGGCCTAGAAGGTTGTCTTTGAAACCTACATGATGAATGGAGAGGCCAACTTTTGGTGGGAAGCCAATCAGGCTAGGGCCGGGATTGAGAATCTAATATGGGTGAGGTTCAAAGAGATATTATTCGAGAACTACTTTCCCACAAGCATGCAGGGGAGGATGGAAATATGGTTTCTCAAATTGAAACAAGGGGACATTATGGTTCCCCAATATGCCACCAAGTTTAATGAATTGGCAAGGTTTACTCCTCACCATGTGGATACCGAGGTTAGAAAGGCGCGACAGTTTGAGCAGGGCTTAAAACCCTGGCTCTATAACCGTATTTCTGTGTTCCATAGTACATCGTTTGGAACCATTTTAGAAAATGCAATAATTGCCGAAGGTGGTTATGAGGCGTTGAGCCAGTACCACAAAGATAAGAAGAACAAGGGGAAAGTGGATGGAGGAGTGAAGGTCGAGGGAGCCAGTGGGAGTGGCGAGGGGCAGAAGAGGAAAGCATTTAGCTCTGGGAATACCAGAGTGAAGCTAGGAGAACTGAATAGGAGAATGGAAGCCTGCAAGACCTGTGGGAAGACTCATTTAGGAGTCTGTCTTAAGGGGAAGGTCGTATGCTACAACTGTGGACAGGAAGGGCATATCTCGCCTAACTGTCCAAGTCCGAAAAAGAACTACAGATGTTTTGTGTGTGGATCAACTGACCACATGGCAAAGAATTGCCCAAAGAAGGGGACGGACGGGAACCAGGGCACTAATGGCAGTAAGTTAGCTATTAGTGGTCCAACGCAGCCAGGTAGGCCGATGGGCCGTACCTTTAACATGACAGTCCAAGATACAGTTGCATCAGGGGACGTCGTCATAGGTATTATTCCGATCAAAAACATAAATGCTTATGTGCTGTATGATTCGGGTTCTACTTGTTTGTTTATACCATGTGATTTTTCTAGACGATTAGGATTACTTCCTGAAAAGTTACCTATACCTTTAAATATTAAGGTAGCAAACGAAGAAATAATTCTTGTTGAAGATGTTCATAGGAGTTATTGTTTAAATATACGAGGTTGTAAATTATCGGTAGATTTGATACCGATAAAATTAGGAGAATTAGATGTAATTTCAGAATGGATTGGTTGGTAAACCATGGGGCAATTATAGATTGTCAGAAGAAATGTGTAAATATTAGAACGTTAAATCAACCTCAAGTAGTATTTCACGGGAATAGATCGTCGGGACGTTCATGTTGTTTAACCATGACACAAACTAGGAAATTATTGAGGAAGGGATGTGTAGGTTACCTGTGTCATGTTGTTGATACCTAGAGAGTGGTAGCAACCATGGAATAAATACCTATAGTTAGAGAATTCGATGATGTATTTCTGAGTGAATTACCGGGTCTTCTACCGGATAGGGAGACCGAGTTTGTAATAGACATTGTGCCATGAGTGGCACCAGTTTCTAGGGCATCGTATTGCATGGCGCCAATGGAAATGAAGGAGTTGATGGTACAGTTACAAGAATTGTTGGATAGGAAATACATATAATCGAGTGTTTCGTCGTGGGGAGCATCGGTACTGTTTGTCATGAAGAAGGACGTATCGTTGAGACTTTGTGTCGACTATAGAGAGTTGAACAAGTTAACAATAAAGAATAAATATACATTGCCCAGGATCGATGATCTTTTTGATTAGTTAAAAGGGGCTAAGTATTTTTCTAAAATAAATTTTAGAACGGGGTATCACCAGTTGAAGGTTAGGTAGGAGGATGTACCAAAGACAGCATTCAGGACTCGTTATGGTCATTACGATTTTCTGGTGATGTCATTTGGGTTGACTAATGCACCAGTTACATTTATGGATATGATGAAAAGAGTGTTCAAACAATATTTGGACAAGTTCATCGTAGTGTTTATCGATGATATTCTAGTCTATTCTAAGATGCCAAAAGATCATGCTGAACACCTAAGGTTAGTTTTGAAGACACTAAGGAAAGAGCAGTTGTATGTGAAGTTCACTAAGTGTGAATTTTGGTTGGAAAATGTACAGTTTTTAGGTCATGTCATTGACCATGAGGGGATTTCAGTAGATCCAACGAAGGTAGAAGCCGTGATGAATTGGATACAACCAAAAACGCCGACTGAGGTGCGGAGTTTCCTAGGGTTAGCGAATTACTATCGAAGATTCATCAAGGATTTTTCGAAGATAGCTACTCCATTGACTAATTTGACAAGGAAGATGGTGAAATATGCGTGAAAGGAAGAATTTGGTTTCGAATGAGACAGAATTAAAGGAGCAGGTATTACAAGAGGCTCACAATTCAAAGTTTTTGATTCATCCTGGTAGTACTAAGATGTATCAAGACCTTCGACAGGGTTTTTGGTGGCCAAACATGAAGAAGAAAATAGCTGAGTATGTGAGTAGCTGCTTGACTTGTCAGAAAGTTAAGGCCGAACATCAACGACCAAGTGGCTTGTTGTAGTTATTAGAGATTTCGGAGTGGAAGTGGGAGCATATCACGATGGACTTTGTGGTGGAACTTCCGACTACAACGAAAGGGTATGATGCAATTTGGGTAATAGTGGACTGGTTGACGAAGTCGGCTCACTTTTTGCCAGTTAGGGTCAAATATAACTTAGACCAGTTATCTAGACTTTATGTTTAGGAAATAATTTCCAAACACGGAGCACCAGTATCGATTATGTCAGATCGTGATCCACGATTCACATCAAACTTTTGGAGGAGTCTACAAGAGCAGTTGGGAACATAGTTGAAGCTGAGAACGGCGTATCATCCACAAACTGATGGAGAGAGCGAGAGAAAAATTCAGACGTTAGAAGATATGTTGAGATCTTGCGTGTTGGATTTTAAGGGTAGTTGGGATGATCATCTACCATTCGTAGACTTTGCATATAACAATAGATATCTTGCAAGCATAGGTATTCCGACTTACGAAGCTTTGTATGGGAGGAAGTGCAGAACACCATTATATTGGGATGAAGTGGGAGAACGCCGAGTGCTAGGACCAGAATTGGTACAGCAAACAGCGAATATGGTGAAGTTGATACGAATGCGTCTCATTGCAGCTTAAGACAGACAAAAGAAGTATGCAAACTTGCATTGAGAAAATAGGGAGTTTGAAGTAGGCTCTTATATATTTATAAAGGTATCTCCCTGGAAAGGAAAGATACGCTTTGGAAAGGAGGGGAAGTTAAGTCCGAGGTTTATAGGACCTTTTGAAGTGTTAAAACGGTTAGGTGAGGTAGCTTATATGATAGCATTACCTCCAGACCTAGAACGAATACATAACATGTTTCATGTATCAGTATTGCATCCTTATAAGCCAGATTATAAGTATGTGATAGAATATGAACCTATTTATATCGAGAAGTACTCATACGAAGAGACGCCAATTCAAATTGTCGATAGAAAAGAAAAAGTTATGCGGAATAAAGTTATACCTTCCGTGAAGGTGTTATGGAAGAACCATGATGTAGAAGAAGCAACTTGGTAATTGGAAGAAAAGATAAGGAAGGATTACCCTCAGTTGTTTGAGTAGTAAGAGACGAGATTCTGGGGACAAAATCTTTATAAGGGGGAAAAAATGTAACGACCGAGAAATTCGGATCCTTTGTAAAATAATTTTATAATGAATAAAATAATATTATTCATTATTATTATGTGTAGTAAGATGAATGTCGTTCTACAACCTAGAAACATAGGAATATCGTAGTATTTTAAATACGTAAAAGAATTAAAGTGTTTGAATTTCCAAGATAAAAATAAAAGTTTTCCGAGAAATTTTCTGAAAAACACTATTCATCGATTTTCGCTCGGGAATCATTTTTTTAAACTTCAGAGAAATACGTAACGTTATAATATCAAGGTGAGATGGATTATGTAATAATAATTGAAGTATGGAAAACGTAATATTTTGTATGTGGACCTAAATTAAGAACGTTAAGGATTAATGACAAAATGAATGGAATGGTGGATCTTGTATAAAGTGCAAGTCCAATATGCATTAAGGTACAAGCCCAAGATGTATTAATGATTAAGCTAAGTGTTGGTTTAATCAAAAGCCTAAAGTAAATTAATGCAAGCCCAATATGAATAAGCCAAGTTAATTAACTTAAACCCAATGTAATAATCCAATGGGTTAAGTTTGATCCATGGAGCAACCCATGGGTTAATTGGTGACCAAGTACTTTATGTGATGGGTAAGAAAGTTGTGTAGCTAACAAGTTTATTTAAGGGTTAAGTAGATGAATAGGAAGGAGGTTTGTTAAGGAGGTGGGGTAAGTAATGACCATAATTCCCTAACTTTGCCAAGTCTATAAATAGCAAGCTCAAATTTAATTTCTTGGATTGTTAACTTTCATCCAACCTAAAGCAACTTAAGTGTTAGATAGAATAAGCACTTTTAAGTCAAAACATCCTTTGTCAGATTTTTAAGAAGAAGAGAAGTACTAGTTCATCAAGGGTATGACTCTTGTCTAATAATCTTCCATCTCTATCATGGTAGGGTGATAAGAGAAGTGTAGTCTAATAAGCATGTATGTTAAAAACATGTAAGAATTGAATAATTAATAGACTTAAGCCGAATAAGTCATGAATAAGTAAGATAAACCTAAATAAGTTATGAACTTATGATGAACTTGTCATATGAAGTTAGTATGTTTGATAAGATGTGAGAATGTTGATTAAAGGACTTAAATCTATAATAAGTCATAAGGAATGAAAACTTGTAGTTTATAAGTTATTAAGTTATGAACTTATGAAGAATAAGCCATAACATAACTTGAAAATAAGTTGTTGTAATATGTAGTTTGAAATGTTCATATGATGGTGAGAATTCATTTAGAATGATGATCAAATCATTAGTAATGAAGTTTTACCGGAATTCGCATGATTGAACGGTAATCGTCATATCTGTGAAATTCTCGGAATGGAAGTCGTATTTTGTATTTGAACTCGAAAACGTTGGTTTTTGATGGAGACAAGTAATATTTGGCATTATAGAGTTGTGAACTCGAAAATGATCGGATTCTGACTTAGAACGAAGAAACAAGCGTTGAACGTTCAGGAACGTTTACCATTTTATTTAAAAATGAACCAATAGGTGAATTTTGAGTAAACGAAGTCAAATAGATAAAATTCTTACATAATTGTGTAGGGTATGAAAGTTCAGACTTATAACGAAGGAATTACGAGCCCAAAAATCTCACAAAGTTAAAAATTTGTCAATGCTATCTGAGGCACAGAGTTGGCGCCGCGACGCCAACCCAAGGCCAAATGGTGGCGTGACCTTCAGTAGTTTCACGACCTTTTGTAGTTTCACGTCATGTAGTGACGATTAGCACTTAGACTGGCGTAGCGGTACTAGACTCAACCCTTAGCCACTACTGAAAGTGGTAATATATGTACAAGATAGAGAAGAATGGTGGCGTAGCAAAATGACTGGACCTATGATTTACATAGTAAAGAAGGTTTATAAGTATGAAATGAATTGTAACTCATTAGTAATAAACTAAGGATTGATTAGAATATTGTTAAGACATGTTTAAACCTTATGTATTATCAATTAAGGTTAATGTAAGTCAATTGTATATGAATGTAAGAACGACGTAACGAAAAACCGGAACCAATAATAACAAATCTAAGTCATAATTAGATTGAGAAGAAGGGTAAGATTCATTAGGAACCATATATGTTCATTCATGACCTAATGTGTTATGTGATGTTATCATTTACTGTAGAGACTTAAAGACTTAACGTGAACGTGTTATAACTGTAGCAGATGACGAAGGTAAGTATTCTAACCCTTTTTTCAATTCAATCTGTACAGGCTTTGTAATTCATGTATCCTTACGCATGAAGTATTGTATGATGAAGTCAAAGCTAACTCTTTCGGCTAGACTGATATTATGTTTCTATCAAAGCATGGTCAATGTTTACCAAGTTATATTGGTGTGGTTTTCAAACGAAGACTGAGTATGCTAAAAATGTTTTGTCGTCAAACGACAGGTACGTGAGGTTGCCACAACTTAAATGTATATACGTTTAATGAATGTAGTGTTGATCAACATAGAGTACTATAGGCTAATCACCTATACGTGCTCGTAAGTAATGTCAGACTTACGGATTTAGTGTCGGGATGTCCTTTTCAAATAAAGTATGAAATTCTCAAGGTCTTGAATCGGAATTGATGTTTTACTGAATATTGTTGTTGTAAAACGTTTTGAAGGAAAAGAAGTGCTATTTTGAATTATCGATAGTACTTCGTAAGTATTGTTCAGTTATTGAAGATATAGGATTCCTATGTTTCGATCATGTTGTTTATTAGAATTATTATATTTGTTGAGCTAGTCATGCTCACTCTTGCTTGAACCATATGAACACAACTAAGATCAAACGGACCGAAGGCTCCAGCAAGGATAAGGGCAAGGTGAAGACAAACCCGTAGAATACTTATGTAATAGTATAGGGTGAATGATTGAAATATTTTTGATATTATGACAAGAACAATGTAATGGGTATAAAGAACTTGGGGAAATGTTAATATTATTTTGAATATATAGAAGACATATTCGTTCTATTGAGGCTTTTCAATGGAATGTATATGTGAATGGTAGTACTGTGTAGCACCATCTGTCAGATTGGAAGATACCCGGGTTTGGGGGCGCCACATGTTTAGCAGTGTCATATCACTGGGTCAATGTGCATATCTTTTCTCGATTGTGTTGGTACAACCATTTAAAAAACCAACTGGCGACTCTTGCAGTCAAATAATCGACATATAAATGTCAGACCTTTTCACAACTTATTTTTTTAAACAAATCTCACCTAACATGAGAACACCAAATGACAAGAACAGTAGAGAGACAATAAAAATCCCGACGTTGACAGGTGGCGACTCTACTGGGGACTCTAGTAAGAGGATTTAAGCCGCTACTACAAGCTTTTCAAAACTGTTACATGCTTATGTGTGGATGTTGCATTTACATTTTTGATGAATGTGTATGAATGCATTTTACTTACTGCACTTCAATATATCTATCTGTGATATTAGTGCTTCTCACATGTCATCATTCCCATAACGTTGAGACACGTTACATGTGAATGTATGTTGTGTGGTTCCTCCACCAGGAGGCTATCTTGTCGGTATTTGATTACTGGACTCGTAGGGAGACTAATTCCAACGAGGCTAAAGAAAAGCACCACCCAGATTCGCTCCAGTTAAAAGATCGGATTAACTTCCCATCAACTAAATTGCAATGATCTGGGAACCTTCATGCCTAAAAGCCGCGATAGTAACCTAAGATAGGTCAGCCTCTAATAGACCAAATGTGGAGGAAAGTCTCATCATGCTTTCCATTTTCAATTACTTGTAATTTTATTCCTTGTCAAAGGTAATGGAAAATATGAAGAATATGTGTACATGAATATTAAGGCTTGACATGCTATCAAATGAGACCCGTTTTACAGGATAATATTCCTAAAATGGACACATTATGATAGCATGTAAACATTTTATACTCTCTAAGACTAAAATACATAAATTTTTTTAGGGAAACAATTGGGCATGTTACCCGTTCAAAGTCTAAAAAGGCCACAAGCCTACAACCAATTATGTCTTCATCTGACCAGTCTAATCCTGCTCCTGTCTCTCGAGAAGAGTGTAATGGAATAAGCAAACAAATTACAGATTTGGTTGTTCTGCTTAAAGAACTACACTAGTCTACCCAAGGTTCACGAATAACCGTAGATACAAAATCCTCTGCACATGGAGGAACACAAGGTTCAGATAAAACAATAATGGAACTTCAATTGGATACGACCAATAAAATTTCTGAAAACACCCATCTCAAAGAAGATATAGACACCGGTGATATCAGGAAAAAAGTCCTTCAAATGGAAGAGACCATTCAGTTTATAAAAGGGATTGGAGCACACGGGAGTGTTTCCTATGCTGATCTTTGTATATTCCTTGGTCTTTATTATCAAGAGAAGTTCAAGACTTCTGACTTTGAAAATTATGATGTATTAGGAGATCCTTACACACATTTGAAGGTATTTATTGGGGAACTCAGATCTTATGCCGAGAATGAGAATCTCAAAATGCAGCTGTTTCAAAAGAGTCTAACTAGAGAAGCCCGATCATAGTATACCAGATTAGACAATTCAAAAATACATAGCTGGGAAGAGTTAGCTTATGCCTTCCTCACTCAATACAGCTTCCAGTCTCAGATGGCTCCTGACCGGTACCAAATTACCAATGTCAAGAAATAGTCCAATGAGTCATTTAGAGAGTATGCTCCAAGGTGGAGGCACCTTGCTGCTCAAGTTATTCCTTCTATGGCGAAGTCAAAAATGGTTATGACCTTCATAGACATACTAGATGTTCCTTTCTATGAGAGAGTCTTATCTGGCATTGGCAAGCCTTTTTCTGAAATGAATAAACATGGAGGGATTGCTGAGATGGAATTAAAATTAGGAAAAATTCAAGACCTAGCCGCTTTGAAAGTTGTTCCTGAGCACATCCAGTCCAGAACTTATGGAAACAACCCCGTAGGGTCAATAAAAAGAAAGAGGAGGATGTTTCCTTGATACTACAAGGTTAAAAAGCAGTCAGAACATGCCTATCCAGAGTAGAAACTAATCCCCTTTTACAGCACAGTCTTCCAACCCCACATTTCCAAATGGTGGAGAAGTCCAACGCAATCGAGAGTTCACACCCCTAGGGGATTCGCTCAAGAATGTTCTCAATCTTCTGACTACACAGAAGAAAATTACACATCTTATTCCACCAGCCAACCCGAATGGGAAAGGTTACAATGCTACACGGAAGTGTGCTTATCATGCTGGGGCATCAGGACATGACATTCAGGATTACTAGGCCTTGAAACACAAGATCGAGGATTTAATCGACAATGGGGAGATTGTGGTGACTAAACCCAACCATCCTCATGTGCAAGACAACCCTCTTCCTCAACACAAAGAAGAAGAGGTTAATATGATTAATTGGAGCAATGGACAAAGTTCCAATTACATTGTTGAATCTTCCCAGACCAGCAAAGACAGTACTAACAAATGCGATTACGCACAGTTCCAATTCATGATGGAACGAAAGATTAAAGCTCTTTGCAAACAAGTAGACCAATTGGCACTACTGGTGATCCATCAACACCAAGTCACACACCAATTAGTCAGTCAGGAGTATGCTAGTCTCCTTCCTTTTGTCATGAATACTCCATCATCTCCTTCAGAAAGTGAAACACTGGAGCCTAAAATTGCAAAAAGAGTAAGTACCAAAGCCCGTCGAGATTTTGCGAATAAGAGGGAATTTACATACCTTGGCCAACCTATGGAGGAGATATTTCAGATGCTGATCAATAAAGGAAGAATTGCATCCCTTCTACCTCTAATCAATCCCCATTCCAGATGGTTTAATTCCAATGGAGTATGCCAGTACTACTCCCATTCTCGCGGTCATACCACAGAAGACTGCAGGGCACTTCGCCATCTCATTCAGAATTTAATTTATAGCGGTGTCCTGCAAATGGCAGATGACAACACTTTGTTACTCTAGAGTGGGAACACATGTCCTATAAAATGGAAGGACAACATAGCAATTATATCCGTTGAGGATGATTTGGATGCCAGACCAATTACAATACAAGTAATTCAATTCAAAGGTGCTAATAATCCTTTGAAAGTGGATGCATTAGAGCCAATTCTCTTGCCATCTAGGCCACAATATCCTGTTGTCAGCTTGAAAAAAGTCCCATGGAATTATAGGCAGGCTGAAGGATCTATCTCACATACAACTGCTGCAGTGTGGAAGGAGAATCCACTGTATATTCCCCATCGGGTGATGAAGCCTACCATCAAGTCAAAAGGGAAAGTTCCCATGGAGAAAATTGAAGAGTTCCTCCGTACCATGGGCCATAATGAAGACAAGGTGGTTTCAAGCTTGAGAGAAGCTCTACAACAAATTTCCATACGGGACTTGGTTTTTTCTTCCGAAGATCACAAGAAGATCATACTAAAGGTCTTAGAAGAAGCCCATTTACCAAAATCAGTGGATGTGGAAAAATTCCAACATCTGGTTGATCACATTTTTAACAACAATGTGATATCTTTCACTGATGATGACATACCCACTGAAGGGACTGGTCATTACAAGCCATTGCACATAGCGATTTTTCCCCCCGAATACATGGTAGGAGGAGTCTTGATAGATGGAGGTTCATCTTTGAATATCTGTCCTTATGCTACCTTGGAAAAGATGAATATCAACCCCAAGAGGATTAAAAGTAGCCATACGATTATCTAAGCTTTTGATGGGTTCCAACAAAACGTCATTGTAGAAATTGAACTGCCATTGGAGATTGGTCCACATACATTCAACATATCCTTTCACGTGCTCAGAATAGCCATAGGATATAACCTGCTTTTGGGAAGACTGTGGATTCATATGGCCGGAGCCATCCCTTCCACCCTTCATCTGCAACTCAAGTACATTATCAACAATAGCCTAGTCACTATTAATGATGAGCCGGAATGTCCTAAACAAGGTGACATGCCACTCATCAGCTTCAATTCAAAGTTGAGCCGGTCAGTTTCCATGCCCTGGAGGTGAGCAACACTCATTACTATCCCATTGGGGCTCCACCTCTCGCACCCAAGATTTTTACCGAGGTAATGTCGGCCACTCAAGAGATGATATCATTGGGTCATCAACCTAGACAACGGTTGGGCAAAGATCATCAGGGTATTAACCACCCAATTCAAGTTCCCAGTCAAACATGGAAAGCTGGATTAGGCTATTCTTCTAGCTCCAATCACAGGAATCCTCACAAGCACAAATAGATTCCTTCATCTTCAGCCATAACGCGATTATCTCCAACTATAGACCCAGAGCTTGTACAGTCTCCGGTAAAGGTTCCAGCCCATGTTATGGCTATGTTATTCCCCAAACCGATACCGGTTAAAGCAAAAGAGGTCCTGATTCTTGATCCCAAAGTGGAAGAAGAAGAACGAAGACGTAAACAAGACATTGCTAGGAGATTGTCTCATATACGAATCCTTTTTCATGATGAGCAAACAAATAGATACACTCTAGATGATGATTGTCCCGACATTATGGTCATTATTCAGGAGAAGGAGGATGATGATCGTCACTTCATTACTGCCATCCACCAAGACTTTACCCTTGACAATTGGAGCAACACTCCTTGCATTTATCACCAAGGGTAAAAAGGGCATAATCCCTCTGCCTTGTAAATAGCTTTAAATGCTTACTTTACTGTACAATATTAGCAGTTATTATCAGTACATGCTAACACTTTGTATGATTGAACAGTTTCATATATTAAGTGAAAGGATATTTTATTTCAGGACTATGAATTTAAATGTGCCTGTACTTGTTGATGAGGTTCCTTTTCTCCACAAGGAATGTAACTTTGATGAAAATTTGGACTCAGACTGGATAGAAATACAAGAGGACATTGATATACCGCAGGAGATCAAGGAATGGGTTGAAGACAAACTCAAACCAAATCTTGATCAAATCACCTCATTCAATGTCAGAACCTTAGAAAGCCCTAGGTTGATCCAGATTGGTACAGACCTCACTCCAAACCAAAGGAATGACATGGTTGCGCTATTAACCCAATACCAGGATGTGTTTGCATTATCTCACAAAGACCTGGTGGGTTTGTCCACGGACATCGTCATCCATGGCCTTCCCGTTGAAGAGGGATTCAAGCCAGTTAGGCAGAAGCTCAGGCAATTAAAACCTGAGTGGAGTTTAAAGGTAAAAGAAGAAAGTGTGAACTAATTTCAAGCTGGCATCATAATGGTGTCCACATATCCTGAATGGCTGTCAAATATAGTCCCCGTGCCTAAACTGGGAGGAAAGGTGCGAGTTTGCGTGGATTACCAGGATCTGAATAAAGCTTTCCTTAAGGATAGCTTTCCCGTGCCATTTATTCACATTCTCATTGACAATACTACTCAATATGACATGTACTCATTTGCTAATTGCTTTACGGGGTATCATCAAATCATTGCTGATGAGGAAGACCGTGAGAAAACTGCATTCATCATGCCTTGGGGATCCTTTTGCTATAGACGATTGTCATTCGGCCTCATTAATGCCGGATCAACTTACCAGTGAGATATGATGGCTTTTTTCATGATTTAATGCACAAAGAGATAGGGATCTACGTGGATGACATCATTTTCAAGTCCCGAAGGGAAGAAGACCTTCTCAGAAAACTTTTCAACAGGTTGCGTAAGTACAACTTGAAGTTGAATCCAGCCAAGTGCGCTTTTGGTGTTAAATTAGGCAAGTTGCTAGGTTTCCTAGTCAGCCATAAAGGGATTGAGCTGGATCCCAGCAAAATCTAGACCATCAAGGAAATGCCCATTCCTCAGACAAAGAAGGAAATACGGAGATTTTTGGGAAGAATCAACTTCATTAGCAGGTTCATTTCTCAACTCACAACAACCTATGAGCCTATCTTCAAGTTTTTAAGGAAGAACTCCTCCATGAAATGGAACGATGAGTGTCAAAAAGCCTTCCTTACAATCAAAGTGCAGTTGGTTAACGCTCTTGTTTTAGTACCACCCAGGGATGATGTTCCCCTTTTCATGTACGTGTCCATTAATGACAATGCTATGGGCTGCATGTTGGGACAAAAAGACGATAGAGGCCAAGAGCGAGCTATCTACTACCTCGGCAAAAGATTCAGCAGCAGTGAACACATGTACACTCTGATTGAGAAAACTTGTTGTGCTTTAGCATGGGATTCCACGAGGTTACAACATTACCTCCATGGTCAAACAACCCATCTCATATCCCGCATGGATCCTCTCAAGTACGTGTTCAGTAAACCCATATTGTATTGTCGGCTGTTCGGATGGCAATTGATCCTACAAAAATTTAACATCGTCTATGTGACCCAAAAGTCCATTAAAGGCCAAGGAATTGCAGATCAACTAGCCTCCGCACCTGTAAGGGATTTCAAACCCTTGGAAACATACTTCCCCAATGAAGGGGTAATGACGGTGCGACAACACCATCAGTACAATGCATGTAATACGTGGAAAATGTCATTTTGATGGAGCTGTTAACATGGAAGGTTCTGGAGCTGGAGAAGTTCTTGTATCCGGTATGTGGGAGCAATATCCCATCGCCGTCAAATTGTAGTTTGTCAGCACCAATAACACAACTTAGTATGAAGGTTGTATCATGGGACTCAACCTTGCCCAATCAATGGGTATCAGGTGGTTAACTGTCTTTAGGGATTCAGAATTGGTAATCAGACAGACCACATGAATCTATCACACCAAAGAACTACATTTGCTGCCTTACCATCGGCAAGTTTTACAGATGGCTTCGGAGTTTGAAGAAATAAACTTCCTCCACATTCCTCAGAATATGAATGATCTTGCGGATGCGCTAGCAACTTTGGCCTCCTTGATCAACACACCTGATAAGGAAAACATGCCAAGCATCCCACTTGCCCTACAAAAGGCTCCAATCTATGGGAATTACATTGGAGAAGTATCGGATGAGCTACCTCCCATCCAACACCCTTGGTTTAAGCATGTCAAGGAGTACTTACGATATGGATCTACACCCGCTGAGGCGAGCCCGACTGAAAGAAGGCGGATCCATCGAATGGCTATGAAATTATACCTGAGCGGAGATGTACTCTACAAAAAAGATGCATGACTAGGTCTCCTCAGATGTTTGGAAAAGGACCAAGCTTAAAGGCTCATGGATGAAATCCATGGTGGAGTATGTGGCCCACACATGAGCGGCCCCTTACTTGTTAAAAAGTTCCTCAAAATAGGGCATTACTGGCTTTCGCTTAAGGCTGATTTTGATGATCAGGTCAAGAGGTGCTATCAATGCCAAATTTATGGGAATGTTATCCACGCCCCTCCGAGGGAGCTCCATAATATTAGTTCACCTTGTCCCTTTATAATGTGGGGAATGGACATGATCGGGCCTATCGAGCCCATAGCCAGTAATGGGCATCGGTTTATCGTCACCATAATCGACTACTTCACCAAATGGGTAGAAGCAGACTCCTTCCCCAGGGTTACCATTGCTTTCAACAGAAACAATGTCATTTGTCAGTATGGACATTAAGAGGTAATTGTGTCAGACAATGCTAAGAACCTCAACAACAAAATGATGGAGGAGTTATGAAGTAAATTCCACATCAAACACCTTAACTCCGTCATCTACCGTCCAAAGATGAATGGTGCTGTTGAAGCGGCTAATTAGAACATCAAGAAGATCATGCAAAAGATGTCCACCAATCACCAAGGATGGTCTGACCTCTTACCTCTGGCTTTATTAGCCTATAGAACTTGAATGCGTACTTCCACTAGGGCAACCCCCTACACATTGAACTATGGGATGGAATCAGTACTCCTTATAGAGGTGGAAATGGAATCCCTCAGAGTGTTGATTGACGCTCAGCTAGATGAAGACCAATGGTTACAAGACAGATATTGTTGGGTAAAATCTATATACGTACTACACGCAAGTATACGTGGTCAACAAGTAATAAAGTGATGAGTAGAGTATCGTTCCCACAGAGATCAACTAGTAATAAACTTATTTTACAATTACCAATTTCCTATTAATCCTCATTTTATTAAACTATTCAACTCAATGATTATAATTAAAGAAACTAAATTAAAGAATAAATAAATTACCACAAACCAATAACAAATATTAAAAGCTTGAAATTCACATAATTAATGTAGAATTAGACTTACGATTTCACCTTAAGCTTCACTTTGATTTTAACACCTTTATTCCAATACAATTCACTATCCCAATTTATTAATCAAGTAAACGAATGTAGTATTAACCACCTCTCGATGTATTAATACCATATTAACTTAAATCCGCAATTAAGATAAAAACAAGTTAAACACCTTAATCAACTAACTCACCATATCTCTATGTGAATTACAATTAAAGAAGGTTTAAGATTAAGTCCTCTATCCGATTACATGCGATATCAAGCATATCTTTATATTAACATTCATCAAGATTCTGTTATTCACAAAACTTATGAACACATGTTATATTAACTAAGTCTAGGTTCAAATATCCTCTCTTGATTCCATACAAATCCACAAAGAATTGTTGATCAGACAATTCATAAATTCAAGCTCAAATTAATATAGATAAACTAGAAATAGATTATTGAACTGGAAATCAAAGTTTACAAAATCATTGATTCACTCAAAGATCCATCATAAGCCTAAAAAGTGAATTTGTTCATCATAAATGAAATAACTACTGAATAAATCATAGAAAACATTCTTTTAATTACAATTAGTAGCCTAAGAAGAAGAATATTGAAAAACACCCTTCACGTAGCCTAGAATTGAAACCGCCTTGAAAATCTCCTCGAAATACTCCTTCAACGCTTGCTAAGAAAAACTGGATTTAATCTTCGTAATGTGCCTACTGTGTTGTTGAATTCGTTGTTAATTAAGTAATAGATGTCCAACACACAAGTCCCAACCGAAATTCCATCTCTCTAGAGTTCTATTGCCATGCAATATGCTAGAATCCATGCCCAAGAAGAGTTTCAAGCTTAACAGAAGTCTGCAGAAATCAACACCCCCCGCCTCGGCGGGGGTGTATGTGTTAAAAAGGCCCATCCCGGCGGGCTACCATTCTGTTAAGTTGAATGAAGACCCCCCGCCCCGGCGGGGGTATACAAAGCAAAAAGTCCCACCTCGGCGGGGGTCTGTTATGCTAAATGGTGACTGCTGCTTTATGACTTCTTCCAAGATTGCACCGAATTGACTCCAAATGATTCCAAATAACTCCGAATCCTCGTTAAATAACGCAACAACCATCCTACAGAAAAAAGAACACAAAACAAGTAAAAACAAATAATAACACAAGAAAATAGCAACAAATAAGCATGAAATGGACACCGATTCGTGTATATAAAATCCACTTATCAAAATCCCCCAAACATAAACTGTGCTAGTCCTCGAGCGCAAAATAACTACATGCTATACAATGTAACAAGACGAAATGAATATGATCTAATTTAAATGCTTTCGAACCCAACAGTATCGCAGAATCAAGATTATCTCACCGCCTCAGAGAAAACATGCCAACTCTACAATATCAATCACCAAAACCAATCTACAATTCCGTATTAATCCTCAAATCTTAAGCCATTATCACTAGTATAGTGTGCGTGTGTGACCAACTTCCATGCCAACTGCTACGGACTCAAATTAAATACATAATCAATTTCTTTGAAGGAATCCTATAGTGCAACTTAAAAATTCTGAAGATAAACAAGTTCCAACTAGAACTAAGCAATTACTATTTCCAGGGGTTCACATAGGGCACTTATACTTTATTTATATATAGTTTCTTTTTTTTCTTCATTTTTTTTCCACGGGGGATTTTTGCTCTTTTCCCGTTTTATACATTTTTTTTTAATAATGACTGTGCAATGTCCCATTCAATTAGGTTAACAATGCTACCCCTTAGCGAGCTTTCAACCAACGACTCCTAAACCATAAAAGACCTTAGGGCGCTAGGTGTAAAGACAATCCCCTCGGGCATACTTGCTCAAGTAATAAAGGCCCCGAAATAAGACTAGTCATTATATATACATTAGGCTAACAGTGCAACAGTGCTACCCATTAGCGAGCTTTCAACCAATGACTCCTAGACCGTAAAAGACCTTAGGGCGCTAGGTGTAAAGACAATCCCCTCGGGCATACTTGCTGAAGTAACAAAGGCCCCGAAACAAGACTAGTCATGATATATACATTTTTTTTATAAAGCTTATGTATCCCACATATAATCCCCCAAACTTAGGTTCTTGCATAATTTTTGCATTTACTGCATATCCTTGTCATTTTCTCATTTACTCTAGCATTATCCTTTAGAAGCTACTTATGTATCAATTTGAACTGACCAGTCAACAAAGATGTTATTAATCATGCTAACCTTTGTATACCAGTTTGAAACGAGCGCAAGATTCGATTCATAACAGAAATTGTATCACAATTCTAATAATCAATGTTGTATTAGTTAACTTGTTATCAATCTCATCATTGGCCCACAAATAACATGAAATACAACACTGCTCGACATATGCAAACACAATATTTAACTTGTTTTTTTATATATATAACACAAAATTCGATCATAACATAATTAAACAAAATGCAATAACAAAAATAACCTAAGATACTATGTATGCACCTAACCTATATGCAACATTATAAATCCTAATTACCTTGCAAAACTGGAATTAAGATGACAAATTTAAACCTAAGTACTACATATGCATGCAAACATGAATTTAAATCCCCCAAACTTAAGTAATATAACGTCCTCATTGGATGAATAATCAAAATGAAGTACGTGAGGACTTCCCTCGCTTAGGTCTGAGGAGGTGGTTGTTGATCTTCTTCATCTGAATCACTCGGTGGAAACCTCGGCATTAGCACGGGCTGCTGATATAGAAATTGGGTCGCCGGGTTGAAGCTCTGTAGGGTTGTGTTGAGTGCGGCGAAAGATGCGTTCATATAGCAACAAACATGTGATCTTGTCTCAAAGCAAGGCGCCGCATCTCCCGACGTGCTACCTTGTTTTGCGCATTCATTTGATTTTAAAAATCGAGGAAATGAGGACTAGATAGTGTGTCAGTCTGCGGTACCTGCTCGGCCCCTTGATCTCCCAGAGCTTCATCATCATCCTCCGACATTGCTGTAGCATAAACTTCGTCCTCCGAAGCCGATGGAAAAATAAATCCCAGTCCATGAGGATGTGACTCGCCCCCTGCCCATACAGAATACCGCACTATCATTCTGTAGTCTAGCAATGCAAGCGGCATCTGTGTGGGCTCATCGTCGAACCATCTCACCCCTGCTTGACGACACAACCCACAAATGAGTGATGGGTGTGGCAAGCCGCCCGGAAAATATCCACGTAAACACCAGCGGATGGAGAAACAGATAATGGCCCCGACGTCGATGATGAAATCTTGCACAATTGCGTACAATAGTAACGCCTTCTCTTTGGTCATGTTCGAGGTATGTTGGGACGGATACAGTTTAGCACATAGGAATGTATACCAGATTTTTCCATACCGACTAAGGTCCTTGCTTTGGAACATTGTGCCTCCCTTCTGACCTTTGGCCCATGTTGTTCCCGGCTTAGTCATCTCGTTGAGTATAGCCTCATAGTCCACATCAGAATCTTGTAGATGAGCATATTAGCAGGGGTGAGGTACTCGCAGTTGATAGTAGGTGTTGATTGCATAGGCACTGAACGGAACCAAATGACCCCTCACAAACGCATTGAATAGAGCTTTATCCTCAGCGTTTACATAGAATTCCTTGACAATGTTGACCACAGTGGGTTCCGGCTCTTCGGTGAATTTTGTCCACCCCTTTTGATTGATTTGAGGAATCATCTGCACATCACTAGGATCCAGTGCCAACCCCCGCTCCAGTGTAAGGGCTTTGGTAAACATGTATTCATACCGGTCGGTGGCGACGGAACTCAAAAATATTCGGTGATTAAAGGTCTAGGTTGGTTGTGATGACCTTGAACTCTCTCCCCTTTAGTGTTTCGATGTTGGTTGTGAATCCATATTTTCTCTATTGCTTGACTCACAATACCTTGTCCCTCTAAATTTGGTTGATACACACTAACAAGCACTTGGTGTGCACAGATGATTATCCCCCAAACTTGTCAATTTGACCCTCAATTATGGTGAATGAAGTTGAGTAACTTGAAAATAGTGATATGCTTGCCTCTCAATTGCTCACAAATAGCCTCTATAAATGCCCTAATTCGAAATTTGATGAGTGTAGTTTAAGAGTGTTGTGAGGAATATGGGATGAGATGTGGTAATATATAGAGGTGGTGTGAGGGGGTTTATTGGTGGATTGAAGAGGTGGGGAGAGGTAGTGGAGCATTGGAAATCGTGGGTGTAGTGGGTGGTGGTTGAAGGTTATGGGGATTTAATTGAGGTAGAAGTTATGGAAGTTATGGAGTCTAGCATATACCTAACTGCCAAAAAAAAAATCAGTTGAGTTCCAGGACCCTTGCCCCGACAGGGGGTGCTAAGCTTAAGCAAAGCATTCCCGTGCATGTATCTCTACAATTTGACATTGAGTACCCCACTTGGTGGTATATGTTCTGTTAATTTTTGGTAGACCCACACCTTGAAGCCAGAGGTTGTAGTACAAAATGGGCCCATTTGACGCCAGCATGGCTACTTATTAGTTTCCTATGTTTTACAACTTTGTTTCACGTTAGACTACTTCAATGTTATCTTTCCAACCTGCAAGACATGGACATGAAAGTTAGTGAACATTTTGATAAACATCATGTATTATTGGGAGATTAACAAAACTTTTATTGCATGCTACTACCTAGTAATTTAATAAACACTATATTTTAACAAATATGAATGAAAAAATACGAGAAATTAACTAAAGATTGGGTTACCTCCCAATTAGCGCTTGATTTTAAGTCATTCAGCCTGACTACTTCTTGTTCATGTTGTGTCGACCAATGTGATGGCGATGACATTGGTGTTGGCATCGCCACCCCAATAGGGCTTTAAACGATGACCATTGACCTTGAATGTTTCTAATGGATTGCGACTGTAGAGTTAAACGGTGCCATGAGAGAATACCCACTTTATAGTAAATTGTCCCAACCATCTAGAGTTAAGCTTTCCTGGGAACAATCGCAGCTGTGAGTTGAATAAGAGGACTGATTGACCCGGCTCGAATGTTCGATGCATAATTTTTTGGTTGTGCCATCTTTTTGCCTTTTCTTTGTATAATTTGGAGTTCTCATAGGCGTGAAGGCAAAATTTGTCGAGCTCATTTAGTTGAAGTAGTCTCTTTTCCCCTACAGTAGCTTGATCGAAATTGAGTTTTTGAACTGCCCAATAAGACTTATGTTGTAGATCGATCGGTAAGTGACATGCCTTCCCGTACAGGAGTTGATTTGGTATGCCCATAATGCATCATCCAATCTAAGCGACCAATCTTTACGACTCAGATTTACCACTTTCTCCAATATCTTCTTAACTTCTCTATTTGATACCTCAGCCTGTCCACTTGTTTGAGGGTGATACGTTGTAGCTACCTTGTGGTTGACCCCATACCGTGCCAAAAGAGCTGTGAAGGACCTATTGCAGAAGTGACTACCTTCGTCACTGATTATTGCTCTTGGCGTGCCAAACCTCATAAAAATGTTTTTCTGTAGGAATTTGAGGACCACCTTAGCATCGTTGGATGGTAGTGCTGCAGCTTCAACCCACTTCGATACGTAATCCACTGCGAGTATAATATATTGATTGTTCAAAGATGAAGAGAATGGCCCCATGAAATCGATACCCCATACATCAAAGATTTCCACTTAAGGAATTGTTTGTAGAGGCATCTCATTCCATTTCGAAATGTTTCCCACCCTTTGACACCTATCGCATTATTTGACAAAATGTTGGGTGTCCTTCAATAATGTAGGCCAATAAAACTTGGCTTGCAGCACCTTTGCTGCTGTCCTATCACTACTATAATGCCCGTCATATGCAGATGAATGACACTCATGCATAATGTTCTTCACTTCACTATAGGGCCCGTACCTTCTAATCATTTTGTCGGCGCAATACTTGAACAAATACGGTTCATCCCACATGTACCATTTCACATCATGAAAAAACTTTTTTTGCTTTTATCTTGTGAGATCGGGTGGAAGAATGTTGCTCACAAGAAAATTTGCATAATCCGTATACCAAGGAAATTCTGTAGAAATTCCAAACTATTGCTCATCTGGGAATGATTCGTTGATTTCACACCTGTCTTCTTTCGATTTCCCTTGGTTTTCTAGCCTAGACAAGTGATCGGCTACTTGATTCTCCATTCCTTTTCTATCGTTTATTTCTAAGTCCAACTCTTGAAGTAGGAGAATCCATCGGATAAGTCGTGGCTTAAGCATCTTTTTTCGCTATTAGGTACCGAATCGCCGAATGGTCCGTGTAGACTATCACCTTAGTCCCGATCAAGTATGCCCGGAATTTGTCAAATGCATACACCACTGAGAGCAATTCCTTTTCCGTGGTTGTATAATTCATTTGTGTCACTATGAGTGTTTTTCTTGCATAGTATATGGCGTGAAACACCTTGTCTCGACGTTGGCCCAAAACAGCCCCAACCGCGTAGTCGCTTGCATCACACATTAGCTCAAATGGCATGTTCCAATTATAGTAAATTTCTTCTTCAATAATTCAAACGCTGACTTGCATTCCTCATCAAAACTGAAAATAACATCCTTCTCTAAAAGTCTACATAGAGGTTTTGCAATTTTAGAGAAGTCTTTTATGAACCTCCTATAGAACCCAACATGTAACAGAAAACTTCTAATACCCTTAACTGAGCTCAGTGGAGGCAGTTTCTCGATTATTTCCAGCTTTGCTTTGTCAACCTCCAATCCTTGAGCTGATACCTTATGGCCCAAAATTATGCCTTCTTCAACCATGAAGTGGAATTTTTCCCAATTGAGTACGAGGTTCGTATCCTTACATCGCTGCAATACTATGACCAAATTCCCTAGGCAAGTATCAAAGTTGTCCCCATAGACAGAAAATTCATCCATGAAGACTTCAACATTTTTCTCCACCATGTCTAAGAAAATGGCCATCATACACCGTTGGAAGGTCGCAGGTGCATTACATAACCTGAATGATATTCTTCTGAACGCAAATGTGATGTAAGGGCAGGCAAACGTCGTCTTTTCTTGATCCTCAAGAGCGATGAATATCTGGTTATAGCCCGAGTACCCATCCAATAAATAGTAATATTCATGTCCCGCTAATCTGTCTAACATTTGATCAATAAAGGGCAGCGGGAAATGATCTTTTCGAGTTGCCTTGTTCAACTTCCTATAATCCATTCAAACCCTCCAACCTGTCACTATTCTTTTTGGTATTAACTCATTGTCCTCATTCTGCACCACAGTCATTCCTCCCTTTTTTGGCACGCACTGGACCGGACTAACCCACTTAATGTCAGAAATAGGGTAGATGATCCCGGCAACCAACCACTTCAAAATTTCCTTCTGCACAACTTCCTTCATAATAGGGTTAAGTCGACGTTGTTGCTCCACCGTTGGTTTTGCATCATCTTCCATCAGAATCTCGTGCATGCATAATGAAGGGCTAATTCCCTTTATATCTGTAATCATCAAACTAATTGCTAATTTTTGTTCCCTAAGCACCCTCAACAACTTTTCTTCCTGCAATTCGTTAAGTGCAGCAGAAATAATAACAGGTAAAAAATTTGAATTGCCTAAGTATTCATACCTGAGGTGTTTAGGGAGTGGCTTAAGTTCCAATGTTGGTGGCTCCTCCAATGACGGTTTCAGTTTTTCTGCGACTATCTCCTCAGTTTACAAAGGTTCAAACGGTGCTCTGAATCGGCTAACTCGTGGCAATGAATCTAACATTTGTAAGTAGTCCACAAATTCCGGATCGTCAAACTCTTCATCCCCCAATAAAGTTGTTTCTAATGGATCATTGACCAAACTCTTGCTCATATCTTCATTGATGATTTGCTCAATTAAATCCATCTGAAAACATTCTTCCTCATCCGTTGGGAATTTCATGGCCTTGAACATATTAATTTTTATTTCTTGATCTTGGACCCTCATAGTAAGTTCTCCTTTTTGTACGTCTATGAGTGTCCTACCCGTGGCCAAGAAAGGTCTCCCTAGACTAATCAGGATGTTCTTGTCCTCCTCAAAATCTAGAATAATAAAGTCTGCGGGGAATATAAACTTATCCACTTTAACCAAAATGTCCTCTACTATGCCTCTCGGATATATGACTGACCTATGCTCCAACTACAATGAAATATTCATAGGCTTTGGCGCGGGCAAACCCAATTCTGTGTATACTGACAATGGCATAAGGTTTACACTTGCCCCCAAATCACATAAACATTTATTAAAAGATATGTTCTCGATCGTTCATGGGATAATAAAAGCTCCCCGGGTCTTTCAACTTAGGTGGCAACTTCTGCTGTAACACCGCACTACACTCCTCTGTGAGTGCCACAGTTTCAAAATCTTCCCATTTCTTCTTCCTCGACAGAATCCCTTTCATAAATTTTGCATAACTCAGCATTTTCTCTAGGGCTTCTACAAATGGAATGTTTATCAGGAGTTTCTTGAACACTTCCAAAAACATTGCGAACTGCTTATCTAATTTTTGTTTTTGGACCCTCTGCTGAAACTGTGGTGGAGGATAAACAATTGGCTTATTGTTTAACTTTGTTTCCTCACTTTGCTTATCCTCACCCTTGTTTCCTTCAAACACGTTACTATCATCAACTTTTTCCTCTGGTGTCGCTGAATTTTTTGTATTATTACCCACAAGATGTTTTTCACTCCTCAATGTAATTGCCTGACACTGTTTGTGGTTACCATTCAGATTTCTCTCTATATCGCTTGGTAGGGTCCCTTGTGGCCTATTATTTAGTGCTAAGGCAATTTTGCCCATCTGAATTTTAAAGTTTTTGATGGCCATTGCTTGATTTTTCATTGCTGCCTCATTGCTATTTATGTACTTCGACACCACTTCCTCGAAATACAATTTCCTTTCCCGATGTTGAACCGGTTGTTGGTGATTCCGAAAACCTGGGGGATATGAAGGTCGTGGAGCTTGATGTTGCTGATTATTGCTCCACGAGAAATTTGGGTGATTTCTATTTCCCTGGTTATAAGTGTTTTGGTACATATTCTGCAGATTCCTGTTGTAGCTACCTACGAACTAGATGGATGCTGGATTAATTGTGCACTAATCTGTAGGATGGTCACCCGCACACAATTCGCATACTACCGCAATCTGTTGTACTTGAACCCTGTCATGGCACCTAACTTCTTGGACATGGCAGAAATTTGTGCTTGTATAGTTGTCCCCCCATCTACTTCCAAAACCCCAGCCACCTTTGCCTATGTCATTCTTGCTATGGGCCACTGGTAGTTGTTGGCCGCCATAGTTTCAATCAAATTATAGGCTTCCTCATAACTCTTAGCCATGAATGCTCTGCCCGACGCTGCACCAATACTCGTTCTGAGATTCCCATGTAGTCCATTGTAAAAGGTGTTCATTTGCAGCCACATGGGCAATCCATGATTTGGGCATTTCCTGAGCAATTCTTTGTATCTCTCCCATGCCTCATATAACGACTCCCCATGTTCCTGCTCAAACATTGTTATCTCATTCCTCATTTTTGCAATTTTTGTCGGTGGAAAAATTTTGGCAAGGAATTTTTGAGCTAAGTCCTCCCATGTAATTATCGAACCGGGTGGTAGAGAATGTAACCAACTCTTTGTCTTGTCCCGTAAAGTGAATGGGAACAAGTGAATTCCCACCGCCTCATCCGACACCCCATTATATCTGAAGGTGTCGCAAATCTCCAGAAAGCTGACTAGATGTTCATTTGGATCGTCATTTGCCAATCCCCCAAACTGAACTGAATTCTGGATCATCTGAATCTTCCCAGGATTGATTTTGAATGTATTTGCAGCAATCGCGGGTCTGGTGATGCTTGACTGTATTTCAGTCACCTTGGGTGTGGCAAAGTAGTCCCTTAACGCTTTCTGATCTTCGGCTGCCATTTTCTTCTTCGTTCTCAGATGTTTCAAATTCTTCCCTCGTTTCCTTAATCCACTTACTTAACCTCTGAAACCTTTTCTCAATGTCGTCCTCAAAAGGCAGCAAGTCTGGATTTTTAGACCGAGTTTGCATAAACTGCTTCAAACATATGAAATAAGAGGAACAAAACAAAAATAAAAATGTCTAAGTAAAAGTGGATTAATTAAACTGATATTGTAAAAAATTTCAAATCTATACTAATTTAATCCCCGACAACGGCGCCAAAAACTTGTTGGGTAAAATCTATATACGCACTACACGTAAGTATACGTGGTCACCAAGTAATAAAGTGATGAGTAGAGTATCGTTCCCACATAGATCAACTAGTAATAAACTTAACTTACAATTACCAATTTCATATTAATCCTCATTTTATTAAACTATTCAAATCAATGATTATAATTAAAGAAGCTAAATTAAAGAATAAATAAATTACCACAAACCAATCACAAATATCACAATTTGGAAATTCACACAATTAATGGAGAATTAGACTTATGATTTCACCTTAAGCTTCACTCTGATTTTAACAACTTTATTCCAATTCAATTCACTATCATAGTTTATTAATCAAGAACACGAATGAAGTATTAACCACCTCTCAATGTACTAATACCGTATTAACTTAAATCCACAATTAAGATTAAAACAAGTTAAACACCTTAATCAACTAACTCACCATATCTCTATGTGAATTACAATTAAAGAAGGTTTAAGATTAAGTCCTCTATCCGATTACATGTGATGTCAAGTATATCTCTACCTTAACATTCATTAAGGTTCTGTTATTCACAAAACTCATGAACAGATGCTATATTAACTAAGTCTAGATTCAAATATCCTCTCTCGATTCCATACAAATCCACAAAGAACTGTTGATCAGACAATTCATAAATTCAAGCTCAAATTAATATAGATAAACTTGAAATAGATTATTGAACTGGAAATCAAAGTTTATAAAATTATCGATTCACTCAAAGATCCATTATAAGCCTAAAAAGTGAATTAGTTTATCATAAATTAAATAACTACTGAATAAATCATAGAAAACATTCTTTTAATTACAATTAATAACCTAAGAAGAAGAATATTGAAGAACACCCTTCACGTAGCCTAGAATTGAAATAGCCTCAAAAATCTCCTCGAAATACTCCTCCAACGCTTGCTAAGAAAAACTGGATTTGATATTCGTAATGTGCCTTTTGGGTTGTTGAATTCATTGTTCATTAAGTAATAGATGTCCAACACACAAGTCCCAACCGAAATTCCATCTCTCTAGAGTTCCATTGCCATGCAATATGCTAGAATCCATGCCCAAGAAGAGTTTCAAGCTTAATGAAGTCTCATAGATTACACCCTTTAGCCGTGGGTGTATGTGTTAATAATGCCCTCCCCGATGGGCTACCATTCTGTTGACTCGAATAAAGACCCCAGCCGGTGGGGTATACAAAGCAAAAAAAGGCATACCCGTGAATCTGCTTACGATAAATGGTGATCTTTCTTTGCTTCATGACTTCTTCGAAGATTGCACTGAATTGACTCCAAATGATTCCAAATAACTCTGAATCCTCGTTAAATATCACAACAACCATCCTACACAAAAAAGAACCCAAAACAAGTAAAAACAAATAATAACACAAGAAAATAGCAACAAATAAGCATAAAATGGACATCGATTCGTGTATATAAAATCCACTTATCAGATATCACCAATTGTCTTTAATAGACGAAAGGCAAAGTGAGGCTATCTTCCATGGTCAGTTATACCAACAAAGGATTGTCAGGTCCTACAATAAAAAAGTCTGGCTATGGCAGTTTAAACAACATGACTTGGTTTTTAAGAAGATCATTGGCAACCAAGATCAGTCAAAGGGGGTACTGATTCGTTTATTATAAAGGAGGTATTGATAAGAGGTGCTCTCAGATTACAGGAAATGGATGGCAATGAATTTCTACAGCTCATCAACTCAGACACCGTGAAATGGTACTATGTCTGAAGTTACCATCAAACAAACATCCTGGTTTTGGATCACCAATCATTTCAGGTTTTTAACCCTTATTACACACAACCCTTTCTTCATACCCATTTGCCCCATCAGGGAAATACATTTTTCAAGCCAGCAGCCTGGTTTTCAGATCATCAGAACTTTCATTTCACACTCCATACAATTTTGGTTATCCCACAAGGGATTGAACCCTTCCCCTACAGTTTGTCCTGAACATGGGATCAAACTTTTAAACACATAGTTTGTCCTGAACATGGGATTAAACTTTTCCCCACAGTTTGTCCTGAACATGGGATCAAACTTTTTTGGCTACAAATCGTCCTGAACATGGGGTGAATTACGTCCACCTGATCTCCCCGATACCTAGGAGTACGTAGGCAACCATTTTATATGGCCGGGTAGCAAGAAATCAAAAATAATAAAAAAATTTCTACACCCTTCTCTATAAACAAAAATTACAAAAACATTTCTACACCTTTCTATCCTTAGACCATTAAGCGTTGAACCTCTTACACTAGGTTCGAACTACGCAAACCTGATCTCCTCTTTAATAGGAGTACATAGGCAGCCATTTATGGTTCGGTCTAGCCCCCTACCAAAACATAAATACTTGTCTCACGGTACTGGGATCAAACTTCAATCGTTTACACTGCATCGGCTTTAGACCAAAGGGATGGAATTACCTGGCCTCCCCATAAATGGGAGAGTTGGCGACCATCTAAGCTGCGGTTGATTCCTTGAAGAGCAACACCAATCCATAAGAGATGGAACTAACTGGGTTCCTCTTAAATAGGAGTACTGGCGACCATCTATGGTGCGGTCAATCTCAGAGAGAAAAAGTCACACTCCTCTCCACATATACATACAGAAACCAGTCCCAAGACACCAAAGAGGGTAGGGATACATATAGATCAATGATCCATTCTAATAGATCCTGAGACGTCTCAATGTCCACACATTAAGGATGAGTTTAGAATACATCAAGATCACAAGCCCTGAAGAAACAAGCAAATATCAAGCAAGTATCAAGGCACAACTAAAAGGGAAGTGAATCAACATATATTTCCCTACAATATATAATGTTGTTTGATATATACAATATGTGTTGTACATGATAGAAAGGATAAACTAGTCTGTGCAGGAAAATACAAGTCTATCTACAGATCGGTATGTATGCGGACTATCAGATCTAACAAAGCATATCTCTCTGAAGAAGGGGGTAACGTTGCAAGCTCCTGCCCAAGGGTATCTACATGAGCTAGCAAATTCGAGGCCAACTGCACGGTGGCATGATGCTCATCAATATATGCACTCATATCGGCAAGTATGCCAATCGTAAGGGATCTCACTGAAGTACTATGTGACACCCCCAAATCCGGGTTAGCTGACCCCCAAGTTTGGTGCTCACGATTCACAAAATAATTAACATCTAAATACCAGTTCATTGATGAATAGAATTTTACACCATATTACCTGATATAGTTAATAAATTCATCCCAGGCTATCTAACCTTTATATTACAAACATACCCTTTAGATATACAAAAAGGGTTTACAAACATAACATAATAATAATGTTATTCATAACTACTCTATCAATATGCCTTTGCCTTTATTCTTCTTAGTCCCGCTGGACTCTTCGTTCCTAGCTGAAATATTTTATTTAGCAAGGGTGAGCAATAAATTTTCCCTTCAAGTTTAGATATACAAAGAATGTATAAGAATCAAGAATAATAGACTATCTATTTTTATAGAATGACACCAAAGTTCGGGGAACTTTTAAATAGCTGAACAATTTTTTCTTCTCTAACCAATCTTTTCGCAACCTATGTAACACAATAGTTCAATAATGAAAGGGTACAACACTTTCAAAGTTTCTACGATATTCAATTGAATAACAATTTAGAAATATTCTCCAGAGTTTATACTGAATGATCTTAAATGATTTTGAAATTCTAATCTCGAGTAACTATCAAAGATTTACTTTGATATACCCAAATAACAAGATGGAAATATTTTCCAGAATTTATGTTGAGTGATCACAAAGGATCTAGAACTTCTCTTCTCGAGTAGCTATCAAAGATATACTTTGATATACCTAGGTGTATCAGATAACCATAAAGATTAAGTCATACCCCGCTGCAAGTACTTAGAACAACCAACTCCTTGTACCCTATATTATGCATAATACTTACACGCGCGCAAATGCCTAATATACGACCAAATATGTTCCTTTTGTATAAAAGGTTGTTCTTCTCAGTCTTATAATCAGAATTTGATTAATAACAACGAAATACAATGATTTCAATATCTAATCACGTTCTCGATCTAGCCAAAATAATTGGCATTGATCTGTCAATAATAATTAAATTCTCTTCTCGAACCTATCAAGTTCTAACAAATATTCGTCTAGCCAGAATAATTGGCTAAGACATATCTCAACATAATTCGATAATATACATGAATTATCTGTACTGTCAATAATAACTTCTACGAATGTAATTATCCAACAACAATTATTCTCCAAGTATATTTTCAGAATTACTACTTCAATTTGAATTAGTAAACATGCACTAACTATGAATGATCAACAATAATTCTCAGACGTGGCCTAGCCAACAATAATTAACCACCATAATAATTGAACAGATATAACTCAAGGTTGAGTTAAGGAAACTTGCCTTTCACGTTGATTACTGCTACACAATATACTTATATGCGTTCGTAAGACCTATAATCAACAATATCGGTCTCATAATTAGCACCATAATTCACAACACACAATATTGTAATTACAGTCAATACATCTCCTAGACGCATAATTACCACATAGTCACATCAATGTTTATAACTTATATAAACACTCATCAAGTCTAACTAGTTTAGTCTGGTTGGACTTCGGTCTATTCTCGGTGTACTAGTCACCCTATCCGATAATTAGCAATTATTTTGTCAACTAAACTCAGTCTCAAAGCTTCAATATTATATTAAATAAGTCACATATCATTTATAATATTTTTCGAAAGCTGTTAATAATTTCCTAACAATTATTATAATTTATAATAATTTTTCAAACAATCAAAAATTTTTTAAATGCTTTAAATATTGATAAACCCATCATCATTAATATTTAATAACATTTAAAATATTAATGTCATATTTATCAAAATATTAAAGTTATTAATATTAACTTAGAATATTTTTAATTGCCCAATATTCTCCTTAAATGATTTTAAAAATAATTAAAATCATTTTAAAACCATCACCATTAATATTTAAATATTAATGAAATTCTTATCAAAATATTAAAAGTCAATAATTATAACTTAAAATATTTTTAAATCATTTTTCTCATTTTTAAATGATTTTTAAATCAATAAAGTCATTTTTCCGTTATTTATTTAATTTAGTAATTAAATAAATCTAATATCAATAATAATAAATTATTAATGAAAATTCTCCAAAATATTAAAAGTTACATTTTATTTAATTTACTAATTAAATAAATTAAATACCATTAATATTCAAATAATTATAAATATTAATGAAAAATATCCCAATTTGTCAAAAGTTATTTTTCATAATTTAAAATAATTTTTAAAACCATTTTTGTAATTTATAGAATTTATTTTATATTTTTAGTCATTTTCCAGAAGTTCAGAAAATAAAAAGAATAGAAACCGTTGTTATAGGCTATAGCGACACTTTCTGTCGTTGTTGGTGTTATGGAGCTCAAGAACACTGACAGTCCAGTGTTCAACATGTAATGTTTGACCACTTGCAATTCTCATTACAATTTGTTTCTAGGCTTCCTTAGGCTTCAATTGTGTAGTATACATGTAGTACTACCATTAGCATCAACAATCTAGGTCATACAACAATTTAACAAGGAGATATAAACTTCCAAAGTCGCTGTCAGATAGCTTCTAGGTTTTCTGGGTAACCCAGAAACCCAAGAAGTCACAAGTAGGCACTTTCTAGCTCAATTTAATCTAGGTTTCGATCATTCTTTAAGTGATTTCTTGGTCCAAACATTCAGTACTCATGTCATAGAACATATTTGCATCAACAGATTAGACCGAGTACATCACAATCACGGGATTTAGATCGGTCAAAGGGTGTCAGAAGGTGTGTTCATTCGGTTTCTAGGTTTTCCATAAATGGTATCTGTGATCGACAGACCTAGTTTGACCATCCACTACATCCAACATGTTTGTTGTTTAAGAGATCTAAAGGTATAGATCTAAAGTACATATTACAGGCTCCAATCTGGTTACCAACATATCAACAAACAACATCATTTTTGATATATCAAGACCTTGCAAAACATTGTCAGACTCGGATATATAATTTTTGGGCTACCCAGAAATCATCTGGTCATGCCCGGTCAAAGGGTTTTGACCACGAATAAAATACAATCTGGACATGGAATGACTGTGATTCCACTTCCAGATCAAAGACCTCATGTCAGACTATGAATCTAAACCATAAAACAACACCAAACATTAACAGGGAAAGATCTGTGGCTTCTGACATATGCTTGTCAGACCACTTTGGGGTTCAAGAACAGTTTTTGAAAACTTCAATTTTTCCCATTTTAATGCTATGGATCTATGATAGATCATCATAGATCATCATAAAACATCTTCCAACATGTATTTAAACACATAAACACCAACTTGAACTTAGCATACATGATCTAAGATGAGTTAGGGTTTTACCTTCTCTAGTCCAATATTTGATCCTTGATCACTTCTACTGATCTTGATGATCTCTAGGCTCTACTAGTGACTGAGTCAGTTTAATTTTTTGTGGGGATGGGTGATAAAAATGTGGGTGGAGTGTTAGAGCACAAATGAGAAAGTTTTATACACTTTCTCTCTCTTTATCTCTTATTATACTTAGATGCAATGAATTTTGCTAATATAGCTGATGAACTAGGCTGATTTGCTAGAGTTTTAGGTCATGTTAAGTCAAAAGTTGGTGAACAACTAAATGTGTTGGAAAATTTTACAAGTTAACTCATTAAAGATTGTAAAAAGGGTATTATGGTCATTCACTACTATAAAACAGTAAATAGATAACATGGAAAAAATGTTGTGGTTTCAATCAGAAAAATGTCGTGGTTACGAGTGTCATCTATTTGACACCCTTACACAACGTTTTTAAAACGTTGTAGTTAAGCACAATACACAACATTTTTTAGGAAAAAAACGTTGTAGATTTGTTTTCCTAAAATTAACAGATGCTTAAAAATGTTGTAGAAAGTATGATTCCAGAACGTTTTTTGGATAAAAATGTTGTTTAGTATATCAGACAACATTTAGGCACATTTACACAATGTTTTTAAAATGTTGTAGATTAAAAAAAAATAAAAAAAAATATTGTGATTCATCTACATTACCAATGCACCTGCAATATGCTAATGCCATTATATATAGCTAAAAGGTCTAAATTCTCAATTAAATTTAAAGCCAAAATGTATTAACCATTGAAAATACATCCCAATAAATACCATTCCTTTACAATTTCAGATTACTACATCCACAATATATGCCAAACTATCCATATATGCATATAAATAATACCTTTCAAAAAGTTACTTCTACCCCCCCCCCCCCCATACACCTAACGAAAGGTAAATTCTACCCCCATTCAAATAATTTACATCTAGAGCTATAAAGGCTACATACATTACACTAAGTATACGTGTATGTATATGGTCATATATGTATATACGGTATGTGGTTAAGAATTCGAGGTTGACGGATAAATTATATCAGTCACAAACCCTAATAATATATTAAGAACCTCGACGTTCAGTTAGAAAACCCTAATGATCGATAAAAAAAACCCTAGTATCGGCTCTAGAAACCCTAATTTCAAAACCGAGAATCTAAAACCCTAATTTGGAATATTCAAACCTTAATTGGGAATCTTGAAGATAAGTATAAAGGTTTTTATGTTATTTATTTAATTAGGGATAACCCTAAATGATTATTAGAAAACCCTAATTGTTCAGTTGAAAATCCTAATGTACAATTATGGAACCTAATTTCTAAATTAGCAATTTTAATTTGGAAATATTAATCCTAATTAGCAAGCTTGAATATAACTACGAAACCCTAATTATAATTTAGAAATCTTAATTTTCTATTTTTAGAACCTAATTAGAAAAGCCTATAAATTTAAATTTTATAACCTTAGGGTCAAACCCTATGGGTTGTGACAAGTTACCAAGTTGCCATTAACTTTACAAGTCAAATGTCCAAACTACCCATTTTGCAATTCTTTATTAGATGGAGTGTAGATCTAGCCCTACTTGGGGCTCATAAGTGGATTTCATATCCACAAATTGACGTTCATTTCAAGCTTTATTGTTGTTAATTCTTTGTGTTCATGTTTATTTTTCACTTGTTTTATGTTATTTTGAATGTAGGATGGGTGGTGTGGTGCATGAGTTAAAAAAAGAAGCATTTGGAGCATTATGGGTGCAAATATGAAGATCAGCCAAGCCAACTAGCAGAAGCCATGCCAGTCGAGGCGGGCCATTTTGCTATACACCCGTAGGGCGTAGGGTCTTCAATCTTGTTTTTGAATGCATGCCCGATCGGTAGTGATTATCGCTTACACCCACACTTTCAAAGCGGGGGTTTCGACAACTGGGAGTCTTGTTTTGTTTTGAACTCTGTTGGAAGTTGGTTTGGAGGACTTTGGATAGCTTATGGACTTTGATTAGTAGGGGATTTCGACCAGAACTTAGTGTTGGGATAATTATTGCTAAACTTACAACGAATGAAGGACACACAAGGCATATTACAGAGATTAATTTCCAGATTTTTCATAGGAAGCTTTGGAAGAAGAATTTGAAGAGATTTTCGTGACGATTGCGGATTAAGGCTACGTGAAGGGTGTATTACATTATTCTTCATTTTAGTCTTATATTTGTATTTAAACGGATGTTATCTTTGAATTATTCAGTTATTATTTCATTCATGATGAACTAATTCACTTGTTAGGCTTATGATGGATCCTTAAGTTAAACGATAGTTTTATAACTTTGATTTTCAATTCAATAAACTAATATCCAGTTTATCTATATTAATTTGAGCTTGAATTTATGAATTTCCTGATCAATAATTCTTTGTGGATTTGTATGGAATCGAGTGAGGATATATGAATCTAGACTTAGTTAATATAGCATGTGTTCATGAATTTTGTGAATAACAGAATCTTGATGAATGTTAAGGTAGAGATATGCTTGACATCGAATGTAATTGGATAGGGAACTTAATCTTAAACCTTCTTTAATTTTAATTCACATAGAGATATCGTGAGTTAGTTGATTAATGTGTTTAACTTGTTTTTATTTAATTTGTGGATTTAAGTTAATACGATATTAGTGCATCGAGAGGTGGTTAGTGCTACATTCGTGTTCTGTATTAATAAACTGGGATAGTGAGTTGAATTGGAATAAAGGTGTAGAAATCAAAGTGAAGCTTAGAGTGAAATCATAAGTCTAATTCTCCATTAATTGTTTGAAATTTTAGATTTTGATATTCGTGATTGTTTTGTGATAGTATATTTACTAATAATTTAGTTTCTATAATTTTAATCATTAATTTTGATATTTTAATAAAATTTGGGTTAATAGGAAATTTATAATTGTGAGGTTAAATTTCTTACTAAATTGTCTATGTGGGAACGAAACTCTACTCATTACTTTATTACTTGTTGACCACGTATACTTGCGTTTTGTGCGTATATAGATTTTACCCAACAAGTTTTTGGCGCCGTTCCCGGGGTCAAATTTAGTATAGATTTTAATATTTTTATGATATCAGTTTTATTAGTCCAGTTTTACTTAAACATTTTTATTTTTGTTTTGTTCCTCTTATTTTAGGTTTTTGAATTGTTTTATGTAAACTCGGTCCGAGAATCCAGACTTGCTGCCTTTTGAGGACGACATTGAGAAACAGTTTTAGAGGTTAAGTAAGTGGATCAAGGAAACAAGGGAAGATTTTAAAAAACTAAAAAAGAAGAGGAAACGGCAGCCGAAGATCAGAAAGAATTGAGGGACTTCGCCACACCCAAGGTGACTGAACTGTAGTCGAGCATCACCAGGCCTGCAATAGCTGCAAACACATTCGAAATCAAGCTTGGAATGATTCAAATGATCCAGAATTCAGTTTAGTTTGGGGGAATGGTAAATGACGATCCGAATGAATACCTAGTCAGCTTTCTGGAGATTTACGACACCTTCAGGTATAATGGGGTGTCGGATGATGCGGTGAGACTTTGCTAGTTCCCATTCAGCTTATGGGACAATGCGAAGAGTTGGTTACAGTCTAAATCGCCGGGATCGATAACTACGTGGGAAGACATAGCTCAAAAATTCCTTGCAAAATTTTTCCCACTGGCGAAAACTGAGAAAATGAGGAATGAGATAACAATGTTTGAGCAGCAACATGGGGAATTGATGTACGAGGCATGGTAGAGATACAAAGAATTGCTAAGAAAATGCTCGCATCATGGGTTGTCTAAGTGGTTGCAAATGAATACTTTCTATAATGGACTACATGGGAATCTCAGGACCAGTATTGATGCAGCGTTAGGTGGAGCGTTCATGGCTAAGAGTTATGAGGAGGCCTACAATTTGATTGAGACAATAGCGGCTAACAACTACCAGTGGCCCACGACAAGAATGACACAAGCAAAGGCTGATGGAGTGTTAGAAGTAGATGGTGTAACAGCAATCCAAGCGCAAATTTTAGCACTTTCCAAGAAGTTAGATGCTATGACAGGGGCACAGGTACAGCAGGTTGCGATTGTGTGTGAATTATGCCTGGTTGACCATCCTACAGATCAATGCACAATAAACCCAGCATCTGTGCAATTCGTGGGTAGCTACAACAGGGTTCCACATAATATGTATCAAAACACATACAACAAGGGGAATAAGAATCACCCAAATTTCTCGTGGAGTAATAATCAGCAACATCAAGCTCCACGACTATCATATCCCCCAAGTTTTCAAAATCATCAACAAACAGCTCAACATCAAGAAGGAAATCAGATTTAGAGGAGTTGTTGTCAAAATACATAACAAGCAATGATGTAGCAATGAAAAACCAAGCAGTGGCCAGCAAGAATTTGTAAAATCAGATGGGACAAATTGCCCTAGCATTGAACAACAGACCATAAGGAACGTTACCAAGTGACACCGAAAGAAATCCAAAGGGAACTCACGAGCAGTGTAATGTTATTACGCTTAGAAGCTGTAAGGAGTTAGTTTCTAACTAGGATAAGAAAGCTAGTACAGGAGATTATTGTGAGGATGAAGGGAAGAAATTATAAAAAAAATGTATAGAAAAAGTGGTGCAAAAAGAAAAGGAAGAGAGACAACTTAAAGTTACACCACCTTCACCCTTTCCTTCAAGGTTAGAAAATAAAATGTTAAAGAACCAGTTTGCGAGGTTTATGGATGTATTCAAACAATTACACATTAATATTCCATTTGCTGAAGCACTTGAGTAGATGCCGAGTTACATTAAGTTCATGAAGGACATACTTTCGAAAAAATGTAAGCTCCATGATTTCGAAACAGTGGCATTAACCGAGGAATGTAGTGCAATACTACTGAAAAAGCTTCCTCCTAAATTTAAAGATCCGAGAAGTTTTACAATTCCTTGTGCAATTGGCAATCAAGATGTGGGAAGAGCTCTATGTGATTTACGAGCGAGTATAAATCTTATGCCACAGTCCATTTACCGAAATATGGGATTAAAGGAAACAAAACCTGTTAAGTGTTTACCTGTTAAGTGTTTGTTGTGTTTTATGTTATAGATCTATTCTATGTTGTAAGGGCTTTGATCTGGAACTTTAATCAAGGTCGGATCATGTCTAGATCTCAAGATATGAGTGGTTAAAGTGGGTTGACCAAGCACAAAATATGTTTATGGAAAACCAAGAAATTGTCCAAATTTCTAGAAAAGTTTGACAACGTTTTTGCAGGCCCTAGATATTGACGAGCTTTGTTAGTTGGGTCATGTTGTTGGTTAGATATTGTAGACTGACATGTAGGCTATATATGTAACGCCCCAAGAAAATCATATTTTTATGAAAATTAAATTTATATTTGATTATGTGGATTAAATGAATTTAATTGATTATTTATGTGAGTAAATTATTTGAAGGTCGTTCTATGACCTAGAATGTGTGAATGTGGTTAGGATTTTTGCTACGTGATAGAATTAAAGTGTTTGAATTTCCAAGAAGAAAATAAAATTTTTATGTGAAATTTCCGTAAAAACACTATTCACTGATTTTTGCTCGGGAATTATTTTTGAACTTCCGAGAAACGCGTAATGATAGAATTCTAAGATGAGATGGAATATCTAATAATATTTTAGTTATGGCAAACAAAGTATTTGCTTGCGGACTTAAAACCTAACGGTTAGGGAAAGTGATTTTCGAGAATGAATTTAAATGTGTATGATGAATTAAAGCGATGATCGTATAATACGTATGTATTATACGAGGTAATGAATACGAGTATGTATGAATGATGGTATATTGTATATGAATAAGTATACGAGTTAGAATACGAGATTAATACATAGATTATACGTTATAAGGCTTTAAGCCAAATGTATTAGACTTGTAGGATTGTGTAGGAAATTGTAATATCCAATTGGAATTATGATAAAGCACAAACTATAAGTTAAGTTAATTAAGCTAAAAGCCCAAAGTAAGAATCCATTGGGTAAGCATGAACCATGGGGAAACCCATGGGTGATCCAAAGTGATAAGCAAGCAAACTTAAGGGGGGCTAAGTAAAGGATAAGTTAATGTGTTGGGCAAGCAAAGTGCTTATATGTGATGAGAAAGCAAAGGATTAGTTGAGTAATGACCATGCATATGTGGTGATCAAGTAAACTTGATGATTAAGCTAAGAAAAGTAAGGAGGTGGAATGGCTTATTGACCATTAAGCCCTCATTTAAGATTTCCTTTAAATAAGAGATGTCTTAGTTCATTTCTTAGTTGTTAAATTTTCCACCAATAACTTATAGATTATTGGTTAGAGAGAAAAAGCTACAAAAGCTAGAAAAAGTTAACCTTTGTTAATTCAAGAAGCAAGAAGAAGATTAAAGCTTAATCAAGTGATCTTCAAGGGTAAGAACCTAAACCATGATTCTCTTTCTCTTTTAATTGTTAGAGAAGTGAGTAATGGTAGAACATGTATGCTAAAAAGAAGTAAGAATGATTAATCAAAGGACTTAAGTCTTAATAAGCCGTGAATAAGCACTTTTTCATATATAAGTTATAAACTAAGGAAGAATTATAAGAACTTGTAATATGTTTACAATAATGAAATTTTTATGATTAGAAGATGAAAGGATGATGGTTAGAAGACTTAAACTATGATAAGTCATGTGAAGTAAAATCATAAGTAGTTTATACTTTTATAAGTTATGAACTCATGAAGAACAAGTAATAACTTATCATATAAATAACTTAATGCAATACGTATGTTAAGATGTTAGTATGATGGATAGAATCCATTTGAAACAATGAACAAATCATAAGTAACAAAGTTATGCCAGAATTAATACCATTGGACGATAATCGTCGAAATCATGAAATTCTCAAAATGGAAGTCAAATTTTGACATTGAGCTCGAAAATGTTAGTTTTTGATGGAGTATAGTCTTATTTGGCATTCTAGAGTTGCGGACTCAAAAATGACCAAATTTTGACTTGGAACGAAGAAACGAGCATTGAACGTTCACGAACGTTTATCGTTTTCGTTAAAATGAACTAATAGGTGAATTTTTAGTTAAAGGATTCAAAAATGAAAAATTCTTGCATGAACACGTGGCTTTTGAACGAGCCAGTTCAGACTTATAACAAAGAATTTATGCGTCCAGGAAATTAATTTATGTAATAAAACTATTAAAATTGTCTGGTACTGAGGTCTGGCATCGCAGCGCCAGACAAAGCACACTGAGTGGCGCCGTAGCGCCAAAGTGTCTAGGAGATATTGAAGTTTCATGCCATAAATGCCCGAATGAATCGAGCATGGCGCCCACAGCCCTTGAGGCCGTGTTTCAAAGAATCGTGACTCACGCCATGCATGTTGCGACATAGAAGAAGGAAAGTTTGGCGCCATGAGAGCCAAAGACTAGGAAGTAGACATAAAAGAAAGATTTTTGAATGTAAAGTAAAGGAGAAGTGAATAGAGAGTGAATTAAATCATTAATTAACTTAATGTAACATCATTACAAATGTTATAAACCTTAGGTATAATGCTAAAGGTTGAAGATAAGTCAATTGAATGTGAACGTGAACGGTATGCAATAAGTATACTTAACCAATGACGATCGAATCTCGGATAGTAAGCCATGAGGAAGGATGATTAACTCAAAATGAGTTGTATTATTGTAATAATTTTAGTTAAGTTATATAAGAGAAAGAAGTTGGTAAGAACGATGTAAATTATAATGGCACGCCGGAACTAATAATAACAAATCTAATGCATGATTAGATTGAGAAGAAGGGTAAGATGCATTAGGAACCATGTATGTTCATTCATGACCTAATGTGTTATGTTATGTGGTTATGTGTTGTAGAGACCATAAAGATTCAAAGGGAAAGTTATTTTACTATAGCTGACGCTGAAGGCAAGTTTTCTTAATGCTTGTCTAACCTTCAAGTTAGCCAGTTTTTCAGTGATTCATGTTATGAGAAGCATGAATGATTTTAAAGAAAGGGTCGATGCCATTTTTAACTCAACTAGACTAATCATGAAGGATTAATTGATTTATTTACAAGTCTTTCAATATAGAATTGATAACGCTATCCTACGCCAATTGTTTGGTACGGATTCAAGGTAAGCCTGAGTATGAATAAACAAAGGAATTTTTCATTGATTATTCGATGGGCATGCGAAGTTGCCAAAAACTTAAACGTAAATACATTTAACGAATGTAGTGTTGATCAACATAGAGTACAATAGGTTGATCACCTAGAAGTGCTCATAAGAAATGTCGGACTTACGGTCTTAGTACCGGGTTGTCCTTTTCATGAATAAAAACTATAGAGAATGTACATGGTCTATGGACCTACTCAGAATTTCCAATCTACTATATGTTCTTTGGAATTATTTTATGATATGAAACATGTTATTCAATGTTTCATAGTACTTCATAACTATTGTTCAGTTAATGAAGAATAATCATATGATTCTCAAAGTAGTATCTTTATAATACATTGTTAGACTTGCTGAGCTAGTTATGCTCACTTCTTGCTTGAATCATATGATTGCAGCTAAGGTCGAACGAACCGAGGGTTCAAGTAGAGATAAAGGCAAGGCGGAGATGAACGACTAGTATATTTTGTAATAGACTAGTATGTTTGTATGAATTATATTATAACGAACATAAAATGTAATGGTTTCAAAACCTGGGAACGGGATGTGTTATTAGTAATGTAATAAGAATGTCGTTGATACACATATTTTAATGTTGTTTCAATAGAATGAATGTACAGATATGATTACCATGTAGCACCATCTGTCGGGTTTGAAGATACCCGAATTTGGGGGCGTCACAAGTTGGTATCAAAGAATTAGGTTATAAAACTTAAGGGGGGAAGAACCTTAGGCTAATAACCTCGTTAAGGAAGGAAAAGTCTGAAGGAAGTAAACGTGAGTCGAATGCGTTCATAAGGAATAGAGGCAACTTAGTACCGAAAGATTTAAAAGATGGAAATTAATCCTAAATAAATTAAATGTGATCCGTACTTATACTATTGTGTATTATGTACTAATCAACATGTTATGTGTTATTGTAGATGTCGATCGATAGCTTGATGTATAGAGATATACACGTGGTGAGTGAAGAAATGGTGAACAGAGTAGAGCCTGTACCTATGCTAGTGGCGGAGGTACCATTAGTGATTCTAGAAGAGTCGGAGCCAGATGAGTACTTTTCTGAGGAGAACTACTTCGAGAGAAATGGATATAGCATCATATCTGAATATGATTATCGATGTGGAGGAAGAAATGGAGGTAACATCGGTTAATACGGTAGTACCTGTACAAGAGTCAATACCTCCAAATGCAATGAGAGCATTGTATCTGGTAGTGCTTGACAGGAATGTGAAACTGAGTACTGTTGTGCAGAATCAGAATAAATAGATTAGTTATCTCCATGAAGCAAAGGAGTCTGCAGAAGCAGATTTTGTGTCAGAGCACAATGAAAAGGTGCTTTTGAGCTTCGTAAGAAATTAGTTGAAAGAGACCAGAAGATAGCACGGATGTCTTACATCCATGAGAGTGCTCATAAGGATTTCAAGCTGAAAATTGGTTGTTATTCCATTGAGTCGGATTTTTGAGAATTAAATTTTTATTTTTACTAAGTGGATTAAATGAAAATTTAATTGATTATTTATGGAGTAAGCTAGTTGAGGTACGTTCTATGACCTAGATATGTCGGAACGTCGTAGTATTTTGGCTACGTGATAGAATTAAAGTGTTTGAAATTCCAAGACGAAAATAAAAACTTTCCGAGAAATTTTTTGAAAAACATTATTCACGCATTTTTGCTCAAGATTTATTTTTGAACTTCTGAGAAATACGTAATGATAGAATTTCGAGGTGAGATAGAATATCCAATAATATTTCAGTTATGGCAAACACAGTTTTTCGCCTGCGGACTTAAAACCTAACGGTTAGGGAAAGTTAGTTCCGAGAAGGAATTTAAATGCGTTTAATGAATTAAAGCTATGATTGTATAATACGTAAGTATTGTTCGAGGTAATGAATACAAGTATAGTACGAGGTATTATACGAGTATGTATGAATGATGGAATGTCGTATATTAAATAAGTATACGAGTTGGAATACGAGAATTATACGTAGATTATATGTTATAAGGCTTTAAGTTAAATAAATTTAAATTATAAGATTGTGAAGAACATTGAAAAGTCCAATGAGAATTGATAAGACCCAAATGTAAAAATGGATAAGTCCAATAAGAATTAAGGTGTAAGCCCAAGTGGTTGATTAATGAGAAGCCCAAAGTAACTTAAAGCAAGCCCAAAATGAATAAGCTAAGTTAATTAGACTTAAGCACAATGTAATAATCCAATGGATTAGGAGGATCCATGGGGCAACCCATGATCACATGTATAACCCAAAGTAGTGGCCAAGTAAAGTACTTGGTGGCTAAGTAAAAGTAATGAGCAAGTAAACTTAATGATTAAGTAATGGTTAAGTTATGTGATGATCAAGTAACTTAAAAGCTAAGTAAAGGATAAGTTTTGTGGTGAGCAAGCAAGAGATAAAAGTTGTGGAGGCCATGTATGCTAAGGAACATTTATGCTAAGGAATGATAGGAATGAGTAATCAAAGAGCTTAAGTCTTAATAAGCCGAATAAGTCATAAATAAGTAATTCAAACTTAATTAAGTTGTGAACTCATGAGGAACTTAGATGAACTTCTCATACGTTTACTTTAATAAGATTGTAAGATAATAAGAAGCAAGGATGATGGTTAAAAGATTTAAGCTATGATAAGTCATGAAAAGTGAATTCATAAGTAGTTCACACTTTTACAAGTTATTGACTAATGAATAACAAGTAATAACTTATCATGTCAATAAGTTAATGAAGTATGTATGTCAAGATGTTAGTATGTTGGATATGTTACGAGAACATTGAGTAAAGGACTTAAATCAATAATAAGTCATAAGTAAATGAAATCATGAAAGTTATAAGTTGATAAGCCATGGACTTATGAAGAATAAGTCAAAACCTAATTTGAAAATAAGTTAATGTAATAAGTATTTTGAAATATTTATATGATGGTTAGAATCCATTTAGAACAATGATCAAATCGTTAGTAAAGAATTTATGCCGAAATTCACACGATTGGACGTTAAGCGTCGAATTCATAAAATTCTCGGAATGGAAGTCGTATTTTGTGTTTGAGATTGGAAATATTAGTTTTCAATGGAGACAAGTCATATTTGGCATTATAGAGTTGCGGACTTAAAAATGACTGGATTCCGACTTAGAACGAAGAAACGAGCGTTGAACGTTCACGAACGTTTATCGTTTTCGTTAAAAATGAACTAATAGGTGAATTTTTATCAAATGAAGTCAAATAGATAAACTTTTTGCATGAACGTGTAGAGTATGTAATTTGTGAACCGTAGGCTTTTGAATGAGCCAATTTGGATTTATAACGAAGAAGTTATGCGTCCGGGAGTTTCGTAAAAATTTCAAAATCTGCAAATTATCTAAGGCACAGAATCCGCGCCACAGCGCGAGGCTGGAACTGAGCACACTGCTAACTCGCGCTACCGCATCGTGACATGAAGGGTAAGGACTCACGCCGTAGCGCCAAGTCCGGTCTGAGCATACTGTTAACTCACGCTGTAGCGCGACTTACAGAGCTATGGGTGGCGCCGCAGCGCCAACCCTAGGAAGTTGAGCAGTAAGGAATGTTTATGAGTACAACTTGAACAGTAACTTAGTAATAATAAATTGAGGAACTTAATGAGATATTGTAAGGTACTTTTAAACTTAATGTATGATGATTAAAGGTTAATAATCAATTGAAGATGAACGTAATGTGCTAAGCCGACTGTAGAAATTTGTTGACCAAGTTGATTATGAATCCAATGGTTTGCAATACCAGTATGGGTTATGTAATTACTTAATGAACATGATAAGACCTTTCCTAAATCATTGTTATATTGATGACTTTAGGAATTTAATGTTGTCTAATGAGTAGTTAAATGACGAACGTAAAGTATAAGGAACGTGAATCGTATTCAATAATGATAAGGCATATAACATTAAAACCATTAAAATCAATCACTGTCATATCTAATCATAAAGCTATTCGTTTATTGAAAAACGGATGTCAAGCTTTCTTAGCCCATGTTATAGATTTGAATAAAGACACGTCAAATTTGAATAATATTCCTGTTGTTATTGACTTTCCTGACGTATTTCCCGAAGAACTTCCCGGTCCACCCCCAGAACGTGAAGTTGAATTCTTTATTGATCTTGAACCTGGTACAAAGCCCATTTCTAAAACCCCATATTTAATGGCTCTATTGAACTTCAGAGTTAAAGGTCCAACTACGAGAATTGTTGGACATCGGTTTCATTCGGCCCCTAGCACATCTCCTTGGGGTGCTCTGCTTTATTTGTAAAGATGAAAGACGGGGAGTATTCGACTTTGTATTGACTATCTGAATTGAACCATGTCACCATCAAGAATAGGTATCCTCTACCTCGTATTGATGACTTGTTTGACCAGATTGCAAGGGGCACAATTCTTTTCAAAATCGATCTTCATTCGGATATCATCACCAAGATTAGAACGAGGATATTCCAAAGACGCGCTTTTTAGAACTTGATACGGGCATTATGAATTCTTAGTCATGTCTTTCGGATCGACTAATGCTCCAATGGCTTTCATGGATATGATGAATCGAGTATTCAAGGAATATTTGGATCAATTCGTTGTTGTCTTTATTGATGACATCTTCATATATTCTAAAAGCCGTGAAGATCATGAGCACCATTTGAAGCTGGTACTCCAAAGGCTTCGTGAAAACAAGGTTTATGGCAAGTTGAAGAAATGCGAGTTCTATCTTGAGGAAGTAGCATTCCTTGGGCACGTGGTGTCGAAACATGGAGTATCTGTTGATCCGACAAAGATTGAAGCAATACAAAGTTGGGAGAAACCGAAGTCGGTGACTGAAGTACGTAGTTTTTTGGGCTTAGCTGGTTATTATCGGAGATTCGTGGAAGGGTTTTCTCGAATCGCTACTCCATTAACCCAGCTAACTCAGAAGGATACAAAATTCGTTTGGAGCGAAAAATGCGAGAAGAGTTTCCAAGAGATTAAGAGGAGACTTATTTCTAAGACTGTTCTAACAATACCATCCGGTTCGGATGGATTTGTTATCTACAAATGATGCTTCGAGCAAAGGGTTAGGATGTGTTCTCATGCAACGTGGGAAAGTCATAGCTTTATGCCTCGCGACAACTTAAAGAGTATGAGAGGAATTATCCTACTCATGATCTAGAGTTAGCGGCCCGATCGTTTTCGCTGCTAAAGATATGGAAGCACTATCTATATTGGGAGAAAGTGGAGATATATTCGCACCATAAAAGCCTTAAATATTTCTTCACTCAAAAAGAACTCAACATGCGGCAGCGACGTTGGCTCGAGCTATTGAAAGACTACGACCACACTATTCAATACCATCCTGGAAAAGCGAACGTGGTAGCTGACGCGTTGAGTAGAAGATCATATGCGAGGACGAAAAGCGATGATGTCAAGTATACGTATAGAGCCAACTTTAATAGAAAAGTTAAGGTTGCTCGAGCCAGCCACCGCATTCGTCGATGCGTATGAAGAAGAAAGTACAAGAAGGAGCTATTCCTAGGAGCGAGAATTGATGAAGAAGGAATACTTGAGTCCACTCTAGACTTTGTGTTCCTAACGACTCGATTTGAAGTACAAGATTATGATGGAGGCACACAATAAACCATTTGCAATCCATCATGGAAGTACTAAAATGTATCGTGATCTTCGACATACATTTTGGTGGAACAATATGAAGAGAGAGATTGCAAAGTTTATCTCAATGTGTTTAACTTGTCAACGTGTAAAGGCGGAGCATCTAGTACCTAAGGGTCCGTTGCAACCACTTGAGATTCCGAAATGGAAGTGGGAACACATTACCATGGATTTCGTTACGGGTCTTCCTACGGTTTCTCAGGGCATCAATGCTATTTGGGTTATTGTTGATAGATTAACCAAGTCTGCTCATTTCTTGCCGATACGGGAGACTTATTCACTTGAACGTCTTGCTAGTATGTACGTGAATGAGATTGTGAGGTTGCATGGCATGCCTGTATCCATAGTTTCGGATCGTGACCCAAGATTCACTTCAAGATTTTGGGTTAGCTTGCAAAAAGCTATGGGCACGGATTTACGATTCAGTTCGGCATACCATCCTCAAACGGACGGACAATCAGAAAGGACTATTCAAACTCTTGAAGATTTATTAAGACTCTGTGTCCTAGACTTCAAGGGCAGTTGGGATAAGTATTTACCATTTGTAGAATTCTCCTTCAACAACAGTTATCAGGCAAGTATAGGTGTGGCTCCATTTGAAGCATTATATGGACGAAAGTGTCGCTCTCCAATATGTTGGGACGAGGTGGGTGAAGCAACATTGTTAGGACCCGAGTTAGTACGTATGACTACGGAAAAGATCCAAATGATTCGACAACGTATACAAACGGCACAAGATCGACAAAAGAGTTATGCGGATCTTCATCGAAAGGACGTGGAATTTAGTGTAGGGGATCATGTATTGTTGCGAGTTGCTCCATGGAAGGGAGTTACAAGATTTGGGAAGAGAGGAAAGCTCAATCCACGATTTATTGGTCCATTTCAAATTCTTGACCGAGTAGGAAATGTAGCCTATAGACTCGCGTTACCTCAGAGTATGTCTCGTGTTCATAATGTGTTTCACATATCCGTACTTCAGAAATATGTGAAAGACCCAAACCACGTTATTGAAGTTAGAAACTGGACGAGATAGCCAAGACTTAACGTATGAGGAGGTACTGTCAAGATTTTAGATAAGAAGGAGCATGTCCTACGCCAAGAAAGGTCATACCACAAGTTAAAGTTTTGTGGAGGAATCATGCTATAGAGGAAATGACCTGGGAATTGGAAACGAAAATGAAAGCGAGGTATCCTCACCTTTTCGAAACACCAGGTACGTACGTCAATTTCGAGGACGAAATTTCATAAGGAGGGAGGTTGTAAGACCCCAACTTATTATTAATGAAATTTAATTTTCTCTATTTATTATTTTGAAATAGTAAGGGTTGATTTGATTAATGTGGATAGTTAAGGGTAAAATACGCAAATACTTCAAAATAAGCAAGTGGTTATAAAATATTCATTGTTGTCGGGGAATAATCGTTTGGTCGTGGAATATTAAATGCTGTCGAATATTCGTAATGCGGCGAGCCCAGCCCATGTGTGGGCCCATAACTGAAAAGTGATTGGATGAAGAAAACGACAAATATAAGTTGTTTAAAAATAACAAATAGTAGTTATTACAGTTAATATCTTGTTAAAATACTCGGTGGTTAAAACACGAAGATTAGCTGCGGTATTGCACCAATTATTGATTCTTACGTAAGAAGGCATTACTCAATAATGGTTACGAATTATCGCTCAATTCGATTTTTATTGATTTAATAATTACATGCGTTGAAATTTTATATTCTTTGTTGTTTCAATAATTGTCATTACACAAGATTTTTCATTATCGAAGCAATAATTCATATTATCTCGAATAATATTATTAGATAACATTATTGGCAATGTCTAGAAAGTTACTGTCTAAGGAGAGGTTTGGTCACCTAATTGCGGCGCCAAGAAGGAGAAATTCTTATTGAAAGCCCCTCTTCCTTGAACCCACTGGTTGTCGATATTGTGATTACGTAATATTATTTGTGAATAATTAATTATTGATTCATATGATGAGAAAAAAATATTGATTTTATGTGGATATAGATGGAGAAAATTTTTAATGTGACAATTGTTGAAAATTGAAATTTTATCTTTTTCGATAAAATAATTCATTTAAATATATTATTATATTTTAATAATATAATAATGGTGATATTTTTACAAATGAATGTGGGATATATGAGTATACGAGGAGGAAGAGTATTTTTGTTGCAATAAATGTTTAAAACATGTTAAACATGCTCGGTGGACCCCATTTATTATCGAAATTTGATTATAAATTTTGTAAAATCGCCCGTTTATGGATTTCGGTCAATTTCTATTTGGAATTTGGAAAAACTTTCTTCTGCAAAGTTGTAGAGAATTGAATTTCCTATATAAACTCGCGAGATTCGAATTTTCTGATGAAAGGGCTATTTATTATGAATTATTGAAGTTCCGAAGCTCCGAAATAATTGATTTTTGGAAGTTTAAAATATTTAAAATTAGAAAAACATTTTTTCTTACTTTTTCTAGAATGTGGCATGCGTTTGATGGCTGAAATCAGATTCTAGGCATGCGTAGGAAATTTATATATATATATTATTAATTTATTAAATTTTACGCTTTGGTGTTCTAAGCAATTTCCTAAAATAGGGTCTTGGGTTAGAATTGAAAATCACACCAGAAACTGAAGTTTTCTCTCTATATTATCGAGCGTATTCTTGTGAGTATTTTGAGTATACTTTGAGTATTGTTAGACGGTGCAAGTTCCTTTCAAAGACTATATCCCAGATTCCAAATTAAAACTAATCTTTCGAGGTAAGGGATGTTATTTTCTTCTCGTATGATATTATTTCTTCAATATCATTATCTTTGAAATATTGGTTGAAACTTTTTATCAAATTTGGAACTTTTCCATGTCTGGGTTACTATTTATGAGTTACTATTCACGAGTTACTATTCATGGGTTACTATTCACGAGTTACTATTCATGAGTTACTATTCACAAGTTACTATTCACGAGTACTATTCATGAAGCGTGAAGATTTTTTTGGGAAATTTCTATCTTTTGGTGTCGGAGTTACTATTCACGTATACGGCACTATTCACGATATATCGACACTATTCAATTCTAAAAATAAAATTTCTTCTTTTTGTCCAAAATATCTATTACGGATACTAGCTTTGATTGTATCCATGTTTTGATCATTCTTGAATTTTACACCACTATGATTATTTTTGAGGTATTTTTGAACATGGATAAAACAAAGTACGAATCCTTAATCCTTGTCATTTTGTTTCAATTGGATTCGCTTTCTTCAAAAATATTTTCATCATCCTCGCCTTAAATGATGATATTATTGAATATCTTTGGCCCAGTGCAAAGATGAATGATTTCTGAAGAATATCTTTGGTAGTAGTGCAAAGATGAACAGTGTTTAGATGAACATGACCAACTAATCGATGAATATCTTTGGCTCAGTAGTGCAAAGATGAATATTTGATTCCGGATGTATATTGATTGATGTTACAGGATAAAAGATAGACGATGAACTTTTAAATTCATACATAGAAGATAGTAGTTTGCATTCTCTACTTAACTCTTCTAATGAATTATTATTTCATTGCGAATATTGATTTAAAATTTGTTGTCTATTATATTCTATTAGATTTTTCCTGTTGAAGACTAACGGTAATTTGTTGTATATTATCTTAGTCATAATATTCTTTACTTGGGCTAGTTGAGCTCACCCTTTTCCTTTTTGTTCCATTTTTCTTCTCGTGAGGCGAGAATATAAGCGAAAGTACGAGCCTGGGGTATGGAATGAAGGTTTTAGAAAGAATTGTTTAGTAGTCCTCACCATTTTGTAAAATAATGTATCAATAAATGTGATGAGGATTTATTTGAGTATAGATATTGTCTAGAAGATAATATTTGTATTCAAACTCACAGTTTTACGGTTGTAATAATAAAGTTGTAGTTGTTTCTGTACCATGTATTGACAACTCAGAATAGGTGATGTATACCTATTTTGGGGGCGTCACATAAGTGATCATGCCCCTCAATCCAGCCAGAGGGAGATAATCCATGCCCGGAGCATGAGTAATAAAGCTATAGGGTGAGCTGAGCCCTAAACACGGCAATATATCAAATGGATCTCTAAGCCCTGCCAGAAAAGTGGACCATGATGCAGCATCCATACACTCCACAAGCTGGAAGGAATACGTTATGACTATGTCATGGGTGAAACAAAATCCATGATGTCTAAATGTGTCAATCGGTCTCAAGTGTGATATAAACCACACATACAAAGATGACCGAAGCTACTCAGTAAACACTCCCCGATATAAGTGCGGCGGTATGTAGTCGACCTCAAGGTCTCTGCGATAATCATCTCGGTCAGATGGTATGACCCTCCACGAGAGCTCTCACGCCATAATGACGTCGATATCCAACTCATCCATGTACTGCGGCATATAGACGTATGTGATAACGCGACAGAAGCAAAGACATCTACTCGGCCGACCGCCAATGGTCCTCCGGTGTAGTGAAATCCCGAATCGCCGCATAGTCATCCTCGAGCCAAACACATCACAAACAGAAACGCCGGGATATCACGTGGCGGATGTAATCTCGTCCTGGACCACTCTACGTCTCAATCTGGTGAGGGTCATGAACTGCCTGCTCATGTTTCCAATAGCCATATGCACGCAAGGTCTGTCCAGAGGTAGCATCGTCAACCATGCATACTCCTCCAAAGTAGGAGTCAACTCACGGGTCCCAAATCGGAAAACTCGTGCATGTCTCGGGTACCCAAAGGTCTAGCATGCCCTCTACAAATCCGGAGGAACTCAAACATCAACAGGTCATAGTATGTCGCAAAGAAATCATCTACGATCATCAGTATCGATGGTATGATATACTATCATACCATGATCGCATTCCAACTACCACCATAAATGGTGGGGTATGATCAATACGGCTAATTGTCGAAGAAGACATCTGTATGGGCCGTGTCATAAGACCATCCAGGGGTCAATGCTGAATATCTCTGGATATACATACATATGCATAACATAATAACATGCATGATACAATATATGGCAATATGATATAGGGAATGGAAAACTATACATACATTCCTAAGTATATCATCGTCTAATACATCTCTGTACAGCTAAAATACAGGGAAATGGGGCGAAGCTACCCAACATACAACAGAGGCCTATCAAAAGAGATAGCAAGGAATACATCAGAAAAAGTCAAGAGTGTCGATGTCTACATCATCGATCCTGTCCACCTGATGTAACTCCTCCTAAGTCACTGGATCTCTATCTACAGGGATGTCGGTAAATCTGAGGAGGATCTGCACCTAAGAAAAACCATATGGGTTACCAGAGGGACCAACCTTGAGCCGGGAAAGATCAAAAGTATCTACCTCAGAGGATCTCGCCCATATCTTAGAATGAAAAGATGTGACCGGTCCAAATTTCCGAAGTCAATCTGTCAATCTGTGTCACATGAGTCGGATCTCTGACACAGGCTAGCCAATCCGTCATCATCACGGATCCTGGAACCATATCCTCCATAAACTGTGTGGCACGGGTCTGAGCTCCAATCGTACGAGGGATCAACCAATGCTGGAACATCTCTTGAAAACAGGGGCCCTTTGACAATGTAAAATCATCAATCCCCATCAATAGGATGTCAATGAAGGGTGACTGTGAAACAGACCAATAACGCCTGGCAGGAGGTAAGATCGGTACACGAATCTCTCCTGTAGTGCTCCTAATAGCACGCTCTCCTAAATAGAGCTCCTATCCTCCATCTGTGAAGAGAAGAATCCTGCGGGTAAAAATGACGTACTCTACTCCAGTCGGGTACCCATCCTCAAAACCAACTCCCAAATGCTCTCCAAAGTAGGGAATCCATGTGATGACATCGGCCGTCAATAGCTCTAGCTGTAGGCGACAATGAGTGAAACCCCCAGCAATAGGGACCTCCGCTAGTATGGAATGATGTCATCTCTGTCCTCGTGGATAGGTGTCTAAACCTAACCCGCTCATAGGACGCAAACAAGGAAGCCTCTCATAGGTCCAAAACTGCCATCACAAAGGCAAACATCTGCTGTCAGTCAACACTCTTAACCTATACATGGGAAAAGACAAGAGAAACACTCACCAGCAGAAATGGGTAGAATCCTAACCATACCTCGGTCAAGCCCTGCGATCGCATACGCATTCCCTTGAGGAAGTAAGCAAAGGTGTAGGAACCCCAATCATACTCTTCTATATGGTCCACGTGTCGAGTGGCACTGATCAAAGCGAAGGACACCGTAGAAGAGTTATCTGCTATGAAGTAGCCCCTAATGATCATCAGGAACAATCGCCGAAGAATGCGATCCCTAACTCTCACATCATCGGGTATGGGCTCACTCAATAGCCCGCTCATAGCATCTACGCTCAAAGGACCTGTACGAACAGTCCTGCCCTTGAGTGCCTCTGTAAGACCCCAACTTATTATTAATGAAATTTAATTTTCTCTATTTATTATTTTGAAATAGTAAGGGTTGATTTGATTAATGTGGATAGTTATGGGTAAAATACACAAATATTTCAGAATAAGCAAGTGGTTATAAAATATTCATTGTTGCCGGGGAATATTTATTTGGTCGAGGAATATTCTTGCTGTTGGGGAATATTCGTACGACGGCGCAGTCTTTTGTGGGCCCCATAACAGAAAGCGATTGGATGAAGAAAATGACAAATATAAGTTGTTTAAAAATAACGGCCAGTGGTTATTACTGCTAATCTTGTTAAAATACTTTCAGTAGTTAAAACACAAGAAGACACCAGTATGGCACCAATTATTGATTCTTACGTGAAAGGCACTACTCAATAATGGTTACGATAATTACTCGCTCAAAGATTTTATTTTATTGATTTAATAATTCTTTGCGTTGATATTTTATATTGTTGTTGTTTCAATAATTGTCATTACACAATTTTTCATTATCGAAGCAATATTTCATATTATCCTAATAATATTATTAGATAACATTATTGGCAATGTCTAGAAAGTTCTATCTAAGGAGAGGTTTGGTCACCTAATTGCGCGCCAAGAAGAGAGAAATTCTTATTGAAAGCCCCTCTTTCCTCGGAACCTGCACTGGTTGTCAATATTGTGATTCTCAGTAATATAATTTGTGAATAATTTATTATTGATTCATATGATGAAGAAAATATTGATTTTATGTGGATATAGATGGAGAAAATTTTTAATGTGACAATTGTTGAAAATTAAAATTTTATCTTTTTCTGATAAAATAATTCATTTAAATATATTATTATATTTTTAATAATATAATAATGGTGATATTTTTACAACGAATGTGGGATATATGAGTATACGAGGAGGAAGAGTATTTTTGTTGTAATAAATGTTTAAAACATGTTAAACATGTCGATAGACCCCATTTATTGACTGAAATTTGATTATAGCCTGTAAAATCGCCCGTTTGTAGATTTAGGTTAATTTCTGTTTGGAATTTGGAAAACCTTCCTTCTGCAAAGTTGTAGATAATGGAATTTCCTATAAAAAGTTGCGAGATTCGAATTTTCTGATAAAAGGGCTATTTATTGTGAATTATTGAAGTTCAAGTTCAAAATAATTGATTTTAGAAGTTTAAAATATTTTAATTACAAAACGTGTTTTTCATTTTGAGGCCCTTATGTAACATGTGATAGAGGTGAAATCAGTTGGAAGAAGTGTCGCGTATGAGATTTTGGAAAAATATAATAATATTTAATAAATTTTCTATTTGGGTGTTCTAAGCATTTTCCTATAAATAGGTGCTTAGGTTAGAATTGAAAATCACACCGTAAAATCAAGTTTTCTCTCTATATTATCGTTTTATTCTTGTGAGTATTTTGAGTATATTTTGAGTATTGCTATACTCTGTGCAAGTTCAAGTCATAGCCTATATCCTGTTTTCAACTAGAAGTCTTGATCTTCGAGGTAAGGGATATTTTTTTTCGTAATGATATTATTTCTTCAATATCATTATCTTTGAAATATTGATCTGAAGTTTTTATCAAATTTGGAACTTTTGGTGTTGAGTTACTATTCACGTTATACTGGCACTATTCACGATATCGACACTATTCACTTAATCGACACTTATTCATCGAAAAATAAAAATTTTCCTTTTTAATCTAAAATATCTATTGTGGATACTAGCTTTGATTGTATCCATATTTTGATCATTCTTGAATTTTACACCACTATGATTATTTTGAGTTATTTTTGGACATGGATAAAACAAAGTACGAATCCTTAATCCTTAATCCTTGTCATTTTGTTTCACCGGATTCGCTTTCTTCAAAAATATTTTCATCATCCTCGATCTTAAATGATAATATTATTGAATATCTTTGGCCCGTAGTACAAAAGATGAATGATTTCGATGAATATCTTTGGCCCGTAGTGCAAAGATGAGCAGTGTTTAGATGAACATGACCAACCGATGAATATCTTTGGCTCAGAGTGCAAAGATGAATATTTGCTTCGAGATATATATTGATTGATGTTACAGGGGATAAAAGATAGACGATGAACTTTTAAATTCATACATAGAAGATAGTAGTTTGCATTCTCTACTTAACTCTTCTAATGAATTATTATTTCATTATGAATATTGATTTAAAACTTGTTGTCTATTGTATTCTATTAGATTTTTCCTGTTGAAGACTAACGATAATTTGTTGTATATTATCTTAGTCATAATATTCTTTATTGGGCTAGTTGAGCTCACCCTTTTCCTTTTTGTTCCATTTTTCTTCTCGGGAGGAGAGAATATAAGCGAAAACGCAGTCGGGGTATGGAATGAAGGTTCTAGAGAGAGTTGTTTAGTAGTCCTCACCATTTTTGTAAAATAATGTATCAATAAATGTGATGAGGATTTATTTGAGTATAGATATTTTCTAAAAGATAATATTTGTATTCAAACTCACGCTTTCTTGTTGTAATAATAAAGTTGTAGTTGTTTCTGTACCATGTATTGACAACTCAGAATGGGTGATGTATACCTATTTTGGGGGCGTCACAGCCTCCGCTGGAACTCCCAACAAGGATCTGACGACAGTAGGGGTGATATGCACCGTGAAAGGCACCGAATCCCCTCCAAACTCCATACCTGTGATAAACCGCCAATCCATCGGCGTCATCATCACCTCACAATCTAGCAAATGGAGTGATCGAGTGCAGTGGAACCACCGCCGAACAATGCCCCGAGGTATCCCTGGACAAACGACAGGTAGAATGGAGAAGAACCTCCCGAATCCCCAGCCATGGACGATCGCTCTATAGTCATCATGCAAGGCCTGATACATAGAGTGGATGCTAATCCAGTTCCCTCAAGGCTGTGTGAAGCCGGGAACCTACATCAAATGAAGATCAACATCAGACTCCTTGACTCTTCATCAATAGGAAATAAGGAAGATTAGAGATCTAACTTCATACCTCATTTCATGCGTGCGGTGTATATCTTGAAGGATGCCTACTCAAGTCACCCAGAAGATCTGGGTTCGCCACTTGAATACCTGGCAATTCCCTACGGGGAACACGTATAGCAGGAGTAGGAACCTCGATCGGTGCATCCTCCTCCTCGTCCTCGACATTTGGCACCTCAACCCGAATAGGACGTATAACCGCCTCCCATGACGATGAGGTCATCTCTCACTAATCTGCTGACGAGGCTCTTCAAAAGCCCTCCTCCATACACCGTAAGTGGTCCTCGGGAACTACTACTTTGTGCGGATCCATAATATCTGGACAACAAGTCTCCAAATCACCTCAGAAAGGGTGTGGTAATTTCTTACCTGGAGTCTTTTCAAAATGCATTCTATGATTACATGCATACATGCATTGCTTTAACATACATCTACAGTAGAGTTAAAAATGCATGACTACCCAATACCTACATTTTGGGAAAATTTTGCCATAGCCCCTTTGTAAATGGGACTATCCACATGCACATAGGCATGACTAGGTGGCCATTCAATAGCACACACCTGCATACGTCATATACATCCTCTATGCATCAATACATTGCAGTAAAAAAATCTGTAAGTGTAGTCTAATTACCAGGATTATTTTGCTTGTCTACCTTTACTCATTTGTCCTCATATGGGATAAGAAATGACAGTAAAAGGTGCCAATTTGACAGTTTCAAAAGTCAAATTTTTTCACATCATTATGTTCAGCATGGTTTAATACTAACATTTGCTATGTTGAATATTTTTTTATCAAGTCATATCAGCATGCATATTCACTACTATGTGTCTAAATGCATTTCATGCTATAAGTCATTTTCCAACGGACAGAAATTGGAAAAAAATACATGCATGTGTTACCATGATAGTGAAGAACGCATGTACGGTGGCAGAATATGCAGAAAGTTGCCCGAACTCAGCAGATCTGAAGAAGAGCTCTCGGATTTCCTTCACCAAGAACTTGAAAATGACTTATAAAAGTAACCACCACCTATACATAAGACTACCGGCGTCAGCTAACTCATGACTCTCTACAGTACACACCGTGACCCCCCTACATGGGTCCCACACCTCCACTCGCTCCAGTTAGAGTTGCAAAGGAGGTCTCATGTGAAAAGGCCAAATCGGAATAAAATGCTACGCGATTGAGCTTAATAGCTGAAATCTCGGTTTCTCGTCGGTCAAAGTTAAACTCCGTCGTCTCAAAGGTATTCACTGAATCTGGTGGTATACTATACCAATGAGCTCGACTTTACAAACCATGCTCGTGATATACCCCCACAATGGTCCGATGCCGTCATTTGCAGGGTCACAACCCTAAACGATCCCATACGGGGGTTACAACGCAAAAACCATGAAATATCAAACCTCCCCGGCGGGGATTACAACGCCGAAGTTATCAAGCATCTACATATCCCCGGCGGGGGTCACAACGCGCATCCTTCAAACATCTACATGTCCTTAGCGGGGGTCACAACACAATGTAACCATTGATACATACATCAATGAAGGTCAAGCAGCCTTGATGTCATATCAGCCGAGGGCAAGTAAACCCATCGACGTAACCTTACCCAGCAAGGACTACAACACAATGCTACCATTGACACATACATCAATGAAGGTCAAGCAGCCTTGACAATGCACCCAACAGGGATCTATCCAGTGATACACACATCAACGATGGTCAGGCAACCCTGGCAGTGACAACACAGTTGGCAGTAACTCTTACAGTATGAGGGAACATGTTATACACATCCTCAAGCAGACAAAGCCTTTATCCCCACAGATCTCTTCCACATAAGAGGTACCTCTATGGAGTATAAGCTAGTGTCTAGGATTCAAGACTTTGGTGATAGCCCCAACGTCAACATCCTTGGAAACTTGGATCGCATGTCCAAGCCATCACTGATTGTCATCCCAGCAGGATTACCTGACAATCACTCATGCATTCTACATGCATTTGCATTATGTTGCTGTATGTAGCATCATGTTTATCTTACTTGCATTTCAAGTGTCTAGGATTCTTTATCCTATCCATGCCTTGCATTGCATGAATATGATAAAGAGGGGCATCTATAGACACTCAAAATTTTCTGCACTCCTATTACTAACATTGTAGGAGGGTAGATTCGTCTTTTGGAGATAACCCTAAAAGACAGATTACATCCATTCCGGATACTACCGGAAGTTCAGTTCCAACCCGGAACACAACCCGGGAACGTCATCTCAAAACTTGAAACACGCACCGGGAATGTCATTTCCAATCTTAGAGATAACCTCGAGATATGCAGATCAAAAGACAGGTAACAACACCAGAGAGGACAGTTTTGTCTCAGTGATAACACCGCGATGCTCAGTTCCAGTCCCAGAGAAAACACTGGGAGTAGCAACCCCATTCTTGGTGATAGCCCCAAGGGATGCCATTACAGTTCCGGCGATAACCCCGGAAATGCTTGTTTCAAACATATGCAATCAGCTTCAACCACCAACATCTTGTCAAGGCACACACACTTTAGACTCGGAGATAACAACGGGCAGACAGGAACATTCACAAATGACAGTGAGACATACAAACAAGCAGCAGTCCAATCTCAGATATAACCCTGAGCAACATCTGCTTTCCGCTTAAACCAGCGATAACCCCAGTGAGGAGTCACAACGTCATCTTACCACGTCAATAAGATGATATCGCGACATACCAACAAGTAGTCCAATCTCAGCTGTAACCCTGAGCAACGTCTACTTTCAACTCAAACTGGCAATAACCCCAGCGAGGAGTCAAACGTCATCTTGTTCCTTTGACAAATGGCACGTCGTCTCAACACATCATACATACATCCAACAATGTCCCACAAGAACCGAGGAGTGACAATCCCGAGTGACTATTACATGTGGCAGTACTTTGGATAGAATTTGAAGCATGAAGACCATGGGCATAGACCTCTCTTCCTGACTTCGTACAACCTCTAATCCATGTCATTACGTAACTCTCAACACAAGCGGTCCGAAGAAGGTCAGATATACCTCGTTCGGATGCTCGGATTGAAGTTCTGCAAGTTTGAGTGGACATTACAATGCACGACTGCACGTACTACGAGACGACGGGACCCGCGAGGCTCGGATCCACCATGACCAGCCGCAAGTACAACTGCGGCCATCCATCTATATATACAAGGCTTGGGTCAGCCATTTGAAGGAGAAGAGAGAAGGAAAAAGGCGAGGAAGCCCTGTCCATTTTACTCTGCATACACATCTTTTGAGTGCTTCCTCTTCTTTAAACACATATAGCTATATTTTATCCGGTGGGAGCTGAGTGTTTATCCATTTAAAGTCATAGAAGTCTACTTTGGCAACCCACTGTAAGCCTTCTTACATTTTATAAAGTCTTCTTCTCATATAGCACACACTGTTATACACATTGAGAGTTATGTTGTGTGCGTCTGTATATATATACTAATATATGTATATATTTCATATATATGGACTAACATTATTGAGTTATGCCTCGATTGAGCCTAGACTTCGGTTTGGAGCATTTAAATCGCTTATATATATATATAATTGCTGTCAGACATATCCGATGAGCTTGGATTTACATCCGGTGCGTTTATTGCTTTTATATATATATTTGTACATATATATATATATATATATATATATATATATATTTACATTCCTGTCAGGCCTGGAGTTTACTTCGTGGCCTTTTACAGCTTTATTTATATTTTGTCCTGCCTGGAGTTTACTTTGTGGCAGTTGATTGCTTTTACAGCTTTATTTACATTTCGTCCCACCTGGAGTTTACTTCGTGACGGTTGATCATGTCCATATATATATATATATATATTTACCGCTTTTATATATTTACATTTCCGATCCCCCATGGAGTTGCTTCGTGGTGGCTGATCATGTCTGTATATATATATTTACAGCTTTTATATATATATAACTGCTTACTGCTTTCCATACAAATTGTAGTATCATGTGAGCCTAGGAATCATGTGATCACAGGTTCAGTTTACTGAATCTAGATTTGGTTCCCATGATGGACATTTTTCAACCTGTAGCGCGGCTTGTACATTATTTTACGATTGTCTCGAATTTCCTTGGATGGTTATCATTGATGAGGAGTTCTAAGATCACAGATATTATTTTCTCGAGAATGCTTCAGATCTAGAAAATAAAAGCAAACAAGCCGAACATTTAATAATAAAATGGAAGTATGAAAAGGTCTCAATTCCTATTGAGCACAGGGTTTGAAAAAACCTCTTTTATAAAACGTTATTGCTATATCTTGGTTAAAATTGAATTTTCCTATAAAATTCAAACCTTATGTATATAGGTGCGAACGAGGCCTCGCACTACTTTTAAATAATTGCACATTCATCCACACACACACAAACACACACATTCATATAACAATTTCTTTGAGAAGTGGCGGTCACCGTGGTAACACGGATGTCGGGGGGTGCCTAACACCTTCCCTCCGCATAATCAAGCCCCCGGACCCAAAATGAATCTCGGTTTCACAGACCCGTTTAGCAGTGTCAAAACACTGGGTCAATGTGCAAACCTTTTCGGTTGCGTTGGTGCAACCAGTTAAATACACCAACTGGCAACTCTTAAAGTCAAATCGTCGACATTATACATGTCAGACCTTTTTCACTTGTTTTTTCAAACAAATCTCACATTAACATGAGAACACCAAAGAACAAGTAACGAAAAGGGAAACTCAAAAATCCCGACATTGACATTCCCAATTTATCACAGCTTCAACTTTTGATGGATCCACTAAAATCTCATCCTTATCAATTACATGCCCAAGAAATTGTACACGTTCCAGCCAAAATTCACATTTAGAGAATTTCGCGTACAACTTTTCTTTTTCTCGGCGTCTCAAATCGTCGACGTAAGTGTTCCACGTGTTCTTCTTGAGATTTAGAGTATACCAGAATATCATCAATTAATACCACCACAAACTTGTCTAAAAATGGTTTAAACACCCTGTTCATTAAATCCATGAACGCTGCAGGGGTGTTTGTCAAACCAAAAGACATCACCAAAAATTCGTAATATCCATACCGAGTTCAGAATGGCGTCTTCGGTACATCCTCCTTCCTTACTTTTAGTTGGTGATACCCACTTCTCAAATCTATTTTCGAGAAATATTTAGCACCCTTCAACTGATCAAACAAGTCATCTATTCTTGGCAATGGATATTTGTTTTTAATAGTGACTTTGTTTAATTCTCTATAATCAATGCAAAGACGTATTGACCCTTCCTTCTTCTTCACAAACAACACCGGTGCTCCCCACGGTGATACGCTCGGTTGAATATACTTCTTATCTAACAGCTCTTGTAGTTGCACCATCATTTTTTTTCATCTCTACCGGAGCCATTCTGTACGGGGCCTTCGATATTGGAGCAGTTCCTGGTGCTAAGTCAATCATAAATTCAATCTCTCGGTCAGGCGAAAGTCCTGGAAAATCTTCCGGAAACACATCCATGAATTCCCTAACCACTAGTATTTCCTCCAGTTTACACCCTCCTTCTTTTGAGTATCGACTATGTAGGCTAGGTACCCTACACAACCCTGACTCAATAACTTTTTGGCATGCATAACCGTCAGACACCTCATTTGTCTAGGCGACTTGCTTCCATGAAAAACTACCTTTGACAGAGTCATAAAGTTTACACACTTTTTTTGGCAATCAATTATTGCTCCATAATTGAATAACCAATCCATTCCCAATATAACGTCAAACTCTCCAAGTTTTATCGGGATTAAATCTACTTTCATAACATTCCCCTTAATATTCACCCTATAGTTCTTGTATACGAATCTAACAGGAATCACCTCTCTATTCGCAATTTCTATGTTTAAAGGGAAATTCAACTCTTCACTAGGTATTTCTAACCTCTTAGCAAATTCATCATATATAAACGAGCAAGTAGCACCCGAATCAAACAATACATATGCATTTATATCATTGATTAGGATAATACCTGACACGACATATTTTGATTGCACCGCGTCCTGCACCGTCATGTTGAAGGTTCTTGCCACTACTACAAAATAGTAAATAAACAACACTTAAACCACAATATTTTTATAAAAAATATTGTGGTATTTTTTTTCACAACGTTTTTTAACAAAACGTTGTAAATACGTATGAAAAAACATTATCTATTTAAAAAGATATTTTTTAAAGTTTAATTAGATAACGTTTTTTTTTAAAATGTTATGTATCTAACAAAACACGGAAACACGGAAACACGGAGCAAGGGTTAAATGAAAACACGGAGTGTATCTAAAAAACACGGAGCAAGGGTTAAATGAAAAAGACGAGAAGACGAGACTGATAGGGTTCAAGTACTTGGCACCGACTATCTTCCTCTCATCTTTAGCCCTGAAGAAGACGAGACTCCACGAGGACGATGAAGGAGTCTCTCCCACCACTCTCCGTGAAGTCTCCTTGTTGCGTATGCTTTCGAGGGATCCCCACATTGTCAGGTTTATACTACTAATTTCTCTGGTTCTAGGGTTTCGCAATTATTTGTTGAGTTTCCTAAATTACGTACACACATTGATTTTGTTGAACTCCTCTTTTGTTTTTATATGTTTAGGGTTTTAATTGGTCTCAATTTCACAGCGTTCCTTACTTGGATTCATGTCTATGAAGTACCGAATTGAGAAATTTTCCTTTTCTTTAGTTGATTTTGTTAATTCATTCTTATAATAGGTTATGGTTACCCCCAATTTTACTTGGCCTATTTTGTACCAAATTGAGAAATTTTTGATTTTTAGTGTTGATTTTGTCAATTCGTTCTTATACTAGGTTAGGGTTACGATAATAAATTCTATGTCTGGTATCAGCAATGGCATCAGCAATGGTTCCCATAATGTTTCTATGTCTTGCCTTATGAGGCTTAATCCAAAGGTTAGCTGGGTGTAGTCCAGAGGAAGATGGTGTTTTGTTTTGTTATGTTCATGGGATGTTTTGATTATTTGGCCTAGGGGTTCTCTGCAATCTGTGTTGCTGGGATTTTGAGGTTGATGTCTGCTGCTTTGAATTGAATGGGCCATTCTGCTGTTGTGTTTTGGCTGCTTTGCTGCTTGTGGTTCTCTGTGATGCTGGTTTTCATTTAGCATTTCTAGCTTGTTTTGATTTGGTTTGGACAGTTTGTTGTGCAGCGCCTAGATTTGGTCTGGCGTGTTTCTGTTTTCTGGTCTTTTAGGATGATTGGCTTCTATACAGCTGCAACGCCTCGTTTGCTGCAGTATTCTGTCTGGCTGATGGCTGTTTTTGGGCTATGGACTGTTTGGGCTAGTGGTTGGTTTGTCTGGACCTCTGCTGCTGGTTTCGGGTTATATGGCTAATTGGGTTAGGGGCAAGGTCAGTTTATGTCGTCTGCAGGAGGTGATCTCTGCTTTGCAGCTGTTGTTGTTAGGATGGCTAGCATTATAGGGCTGCTCCTAGTTTGGCTTCAGGTCGGGGGTGTAGCCAGGTTTGATTGATGCATTTTGTTTGTGTTTTTGGGTCTGGTATATGTATTTGATCATATACCATTGCATTGCATTTGATCATATATGTACATGGTTGCATACTATGAATTGAGAAATTTATGTCATGTATTCTAAATTTTGGGATAGTTCTAGTGGCTGTCTTGTTTGTCTAGGTTCTCCTGTCTGATAATTTGGTCATATTGACGTGAAGAAAGCTGTGGCTTGTCTTTTTTAGCATACCCCACAACAGGTGAGTCTGTGGTCATGCAAGTATAAGTTTTGAAAATTCTATATTATGGGGATTTGGAAATTTTACTAGGCTTTTTTCTTTTGATTTTGTATCCGTTGACTGTTATTTCGTCTGGTTATTCTATATTTTGTGCACTAGGAACATAAGACCTTTGGCCACTGATCGTTGCTTCATGTTCACTTACCCTCTTTACACTTCATAAGACCTTTGGCATCAATACTTGTATATTCTCTAAATTGAATCCATTACCAGATAATTCTGTCATCACTAGGAAAGCAATATCTGCAATACAATTAGGAGTTTCTAATTTAATTTGTTTCATCTACCTTTTTCATTTCTTTTACTAACATGCAATAGGCAAGGATAGTGTGATGGTAGCTTATGTCATGAAGCCTTCTCGTGAAGAATACTTTGCTAAGGTGAGACCTCTTATTATTAAATGCATACAACATTTCCCGATCTACAGAAATAAAAGATGCAATTGACCTTATGCACTACAATTGGCCACATGATAATATAGGTTTGCCCATAGCCTGTGCATGATCTACCTTTAGAATCTGGAACTAGTCTTTTTATACTGTTATTTTGGTAGTTGATTGATTTATCTTTCATAATAACCTTTACTTTTAATTTTAACTAACCAGATTATCAGAGAGTTCTTGTATTTGATCTGTATAAGTTTTGGCCTTCCAAAACCTTGAGGTTGATCTGGTTGAAAAATCTATTAGTGCATGTGAATGGTTAGCTTTTTAGATTAATGTTTCTTGTACATGCCCCATCTGAAGCATTCAAAGTTACATGTATTGATTGTTTGCTTTTGGCAGAAACTGTCTCCTCCAAGTATAGGGAAACCTCAAGTTGCTTGTGGTATATCTGATGCTCACAGTATGGTAATAACTTTTCCTAATGTACTTTTGATTTTTCATCTGATGCTCAAGTTGCTTTTGATTCAGAAAATTTGTGTTATCAAGATGAATTGGCTACACATGGTTTCTTTATCTTCGACCTTTACTTTATTATGTCATCTTCCATCCGTTCAAAATATTAAATATCCTGATGTCTAGATTTTTCTTTGACAATGGGGATTTGATAAGCTTAATGACATAAAAGACTGAAACTTTGGCTTCTCTACTTTTTTGGTAAATAACTATCCTCCTTTCTTAAGGAGAGATCTTAGACTTTTTACTATAAGTTTGAGGTGGAACCAGTTGAAGTTATTAACCCTGATGGAAAATCATGTGTGTATCCCGACCTATCACCATACCAGTTGAAGTTATTCATACCTGAAGCCTCCACAGGCATATGTTATAATTTTGATTTTCTTTTTGTCTTCTTTTTACTTTACCGCTTCTATCTCTGATCTAAAGAGAATGATATTCAGCTGATTATTACTAATAACATCTGTTTCTCTTATGGCTTGGATGTGATCCCTGCACTACAAGATACTGGTTGTTTGGCTTCTGTTCTTATTTTATTTATTTACGATACCAATTTGATATTGTAAATTAGTCACATCTATTTGGTCTTCCATTAAATTGGGGAATTGCAGCTAGTTCTGCTAAATGAAATAACACCATTTATTTCTTTTTAAGCGTTTTATTATCTTGTATGTGTTACTCCCAACCTCCATTTTGTAGATTTGATTACTAAATCATTGCAAATTGTATGCCTCACCTGTATATCATTTTTCTTTGCAAATGGTATGCCTCACCTATATATGGATATATAATTCATACCTGACATTGGGTTATTTACCTCGTTGTTGCAGTTTGAACATGTCGGCAGCCAAGCTCATTGGTAGTGTTGCAGCTTCATTTGTAATTGCGTTTACATGTGACTATTATATTGCTGAGCGGAAAATATTTGGAGGCAAGTTCGTTTTTTTGCTTTTTCTGTTTTTTGAGGTCCTGCCTTATTTCTTGTTTCCTTAATGTTGTGGACCTTGGCTGACTTCACCATTCTAAATACCTTTTAAAATTAGGTACTACTCCTAGTACTATTACAAACAAAGAATGGACAGCAGAGATAGCTGACAAAAAGTTCCAGGCATGGCCTCGTACTGCTGGTTCTGATTCAGCTGATCATTTGTTTCTTTCTTTTTCTCCCTGCATGTAGTGTTACATGTATGAACTATTCAACTGCAGGCGCGGTAACTGGAGCTATAACTACTCACCTTGATGAACATTTTCTTGGTGAACGTAGTAGTAATTTATATTAAAAAGTGAATTTGAGATGTATATATGGATATTTTGGTATATATTTTGTGGATATAGTAATTTGAAACTATAAACGAATGGTAATTTTGGGATGTATTTTGAATGGTTGCCATATTTTGGCTTAAATTTAAATGAGAATTTAGACCTTTTAGCTATATATCATTGCATTAGCATATTGCAGGTGCATTGGTAATATAGGTGAATCACAACTTTCTTCTTTTTCTTTTCTTTTTATCTACAACATTTTAAAAATGTTGTCTGATATACTAAACAACAATATTTTTATCCAAAAAACGTTGTGGAATCATACCTTCTACAACGTCTACAACGTTTTTAAGCATCTGTTAATTTTTGAAAAACAAATCTACAACCTTTTTTTCCTAAAAAACGTTGTGTATTGTGCTTAACTACAACGTTTTAAAAACGTTGTGTAAGGTTGTCAAATAGATGACACTCTTAACCACGACATTTTTCTGACTGAAACCACAATGTTTTTTCCGCGTTGTCTATTTACTGTTTTGTAGTAGTGTGCTGTGGGTTTATTTGTTGACGTTGGCCCAGTAATAGTCAGTGTACCTCCACTAGCATTTCTCTTCTATTTGTCTCACCGAATTTCTTCTTTGGACACTCGTGAGCAAAATGATCCTTCGACCAAGCATTCTTCTTGGGTTGAGTGCAATTTGGGGAAATGTGACCCTCCAGGCCACAGTTAAAGCATGCCCGCTTCCCCCTTAAGCACATACCCGTGCGAAACTTCCCGCATATAGCACATGCGTCCATTTTCTTCTTCTGCTGGTTACCTTATTGATTTCCAGCTCCCACATTTGCATTCCACTTTCTCTTCAAATTGTTGTTTCCATTTCCACCGTTACCACCACCACCATTCTTAACTTCACCTTCATTCTTCTTCTTCCTCTGCTCTTGGTTATGCTTTGTTACAGCTTCGCCTCCACTTTCAGCGAGAATCGCCTTCTCAAGCACTGCTGCAAACGTCTTTAGTTGGAACAGTGAGACTCTACTGTACAACCATGGCTTCGGTCCCTGCTCAAATCTCCTTGCCTTGCGCTCATCAGTATTCACTTGATATGGCGCAAACCTTGCTAACTCGTTGAATTTCGTTGCATACTCCGATACTGTCATAGTGCCCTACTTCAGTTCCAGAAACTGTACCTCCATCTGATTCTTCGAACTTTCTAGGAAATAGGTCTCGAAGAATATCTCCTTGAACCTTTCCCAAGACATTACCCCTTGACCCCCTCATGTTTTATTGGCTTTCCACCAATAACTAGCCTCTGCTTTCAACATGAATGTTGCAAAAGTAGTCTTCTAGTTATCCCCTACCCTAGCAACATCGAAAACCTTCTCTATTTACATGATTCAGGTCTGTGCCTCAACCGGATTCATGGACCTATGGAATTCTAGTGGCCCAACCGCCTTGAAATCCTTAAAAGTCATAGCTTGATTCTGTGGCTGATTCTATAATGCTCCCGTCAGTAGCGTTACAAATTGCTGAACTGGATTATCCTCAGCATTGTTGTTATTCTCAGGGTTCCTTTGTCGTGGTTGGCGACTTGGAGGCATTTTCTGTTAAAATACACCCATTAGATTCTATTCAATCTTTTAAGTATTATATACTCAACTTGCACGTCGCAAAAATTACCACATAACACAATATCTTGAATAAATAGTAACTTTTATATATTCATAATGGTTTAAAACATAATAATGATAGCATTCATATTATCTACATCATCACTTTCCTGAACTACAAAAGTTGTAGGATAACTTCATCATCATCACATCCCATAGGTTATATCATACCCGGGATTTACATTTTATTTATTCACTAATCACATAATAATTACATTTATGACGTTCTATTAAAATGTTGCATAGCCTTACGACGCTCTTCTTCCATAATTCGGAACATTGTTCGGCGATCTAATATGTACGATGGCAGCGTCTCGAATTGAATAGGATAAAACATGACCCGATCCCGAGCTCGATTGATCACGGTGTTGAATACGTTATTCATCTCTTCCATCTTCATCCTCTTTGATTGTGTGTCCCTCTCTGCTATTCCGTCTCGTTAGTAAGCTTCCTCGTACGCGTCTTCGGCTTTTGCCCTCTTCGTAACTTCTTCTTTCAACTTATTCTTCAACTCTGCAATCTCTGCTATCATTCACTCGTTCTCTCCTTCAGTGTGGACCAACTTTTCTTCAACATTATTCAGACGTTCCTCTCGATCCTGGATCTCGTCGTCCTTCTATGCCATCGAGGTCTGTTGTTCAGCTACTATCTCTTGCAAATCCTCGAAGGTATCTTGAAGTTCCACATTGCGATGTCAGATACTTAAATGCATACATCTGACATTGCATCGAGTTAAGTTGAATCTCTTCCTCCTCGTTCTCCTCATCCTTATCTGTCTGTGGCAGCTCAACGGGGTCCTCCTCGTCCGTCTCTATCTCATCATCCTCATCACGTATTCCCTCCTGCCCAACCATTGTGACCAACGAAATTGTTTCCCGTGGCGGTAGTTGTTCCCAAATCACCTGAATATCTCGAGGCTCCTCCTCTCTAGGCATCTGGGATCCTTCCTCCCTAGCCTGACTGGATTCTTCTACATTAGCCATCCAGACAACAAAGTTTTAAGTTTTAATTACTAATCATTACTACTTGACACTCACGAGCACATAAGTTGTAATCACATAAGCACATAAGTATTTTATTACTTCTTCCTTTAAACTCGATAAGAGTTTATCACCACTATCTTTTCAAAGGTTACTTCCTAAGGCTTTTCCCCCACCTAAGGTTCATAACCTAAAGCTTTGATACCAACCTGTGACACTCCCAAATCTAGGTACTTCATTCCCACAAGATTTGGTGTTCACTATCCAATCATTCATATCTATCTACCCAAGTATAATAAAATTAAATCATAAATCCTCCCTTTAAATAGGGTTACATCATTAAATAAGAATCTTCTCAGGTTGTCTAACCTTAATCATCATATAAGTGCAGAAATAAATTTATTACATCACATCATTAATTAAAAGTCTATCATCATAACAATAAATGAAAATTACAAGTCTTCATCACTTGTACATTTTTTCCTTTCCTTCGCTAGTTGAAGGCTCATCTACCTTCTCAACTTTAGCTGCAACAATTATATTTAAGCAAGAGTTAGCAAAACAAATGCTCACTAGATATAGCAATGAATCAACAAGATAATAATAACTGCCAATGAATAGGCTCATCAAAACTGAATAGTACTCTATCAATGATAACCAAAGACTGAAATCAACACATGGAATATATATATCTGAGGGTTATAAGATCACGAACTATGTCCACAGTTGTAAATAATCTTTCAACTTCAACTTTAACAGTCATAAGACTATAAGGACTCCTCGTACTTAGGGGGATCAGCCCTTTGTACAATGTATTGTGCACAAACATTTCAACGCTAAGCATAAATTATCCCATAATAATAGGGTTGTTCATCTCAGTATTTAGAGTACAAGTCCGCAACAAAGTAAGTTTGGTTTGGATACATTTCAAGGGTAATTTAGAATTCAACGGTCATCAACTAAGGATTAATTGAATACAATATTGATAACGTTATGCTATGGAATAATCATAACTGAATCGACATTGTAAATTAAGATCATGTTTTAGGAATAAACTAATAGCATAAACATCGAATAATCATAACGTACCTTGCTTGAACAATATTAAGCCAAGGTTATTTAGAATTGAGTACTAGCATGCATAACAAATAGTAATTTAAACGATAAAACTTGTTCAACATAAGTATATCAGAATATGTAAACTTGCATGCTAGATAACAAGTTAAAGACAAGAATAACTTGTTCAATATCAGAATAAGATTTAGAAATCATAAAAAACTAGATCTGAGAACTTGCTCGATCGTAGTAAGAATAAACTTGCACAATGTAATAAATGAACTAGCTCAACGAAAGTGTAGAGTTAGAAAACTTGCTCAATTGTAAAAGTAGAATTAAAGAGCTTGCTCAATGTAAAAAGATAAGTTTAGAAACTTGCCTCGAGCGTAAGCTATAATATTAAACTCACGTTCACCTACATAAGTTTAGAACCACCATCTATTAGATATACTAATATTCACATTCCAACATAATACACATTTCTAGTTAGACTTATTATTTTAGCACAAGTCTTATGCTACCATACAAATATCAGAAATTTCAAGTGTTAACCTTCACAACACCTGTTTACTATTCATCACGCTTACTAAGTTCTAATATACCACGTTCATCACTTACTAATAATTTGAAACTTTGAATTTACTAACCACATAACACGACCCTGTTTTAACCTTGTTGTTACATGTTTGACACCTTAACACAACCTTAGACCAAGCTATAGGGTGTTTCAAGGTCTGCAGTAGCAGCAGAACAAACTGTCTCATGACAGGGTATGGCGTAGCTGCGCCATACACAAGCCTCGGGACCGTGGCAATTTTGGCTTTCTTCACTTAGCACTAGTCTTGTTGCGCCGCCAAAGGTACGAACGAAACGAAAGCGGCTATGAACGATGAGTGACATTAGCCCAACTAACACGAATTTCACCCACCAAATAGTGAATTTAACACAAACAATTGGTATAGAACTATTACAAACATGTTTGCGAACATATTCAACCAATTAGAACAATTTAACATCAACTAAAACTAGTTTAATTTCTGAAATTTCCTATTTTCATATAAAACTCAATTTTTGACATCTTTCACGAAAATCAACACTGTAAACACAATTCTTGTCCAAATTGCTTCGTTCAAATTATGTTATCTTCGTTTCTTAATGAACTAGCATAATCAAGCCTCAATTTACAGTATAAGATATAAACTAGCGACTAAATTTTGTACTTTCATAAGCCAAATGCAAAATATATACTGTCGTTAATTTTTCCTACTTTTAACTGATATTAGCAAACAATTTCTTGTTTATATACAAACTAAAACCTCACCAACATGAATAATCACCACAATTCATTTATATAGCAACAATTCAAAAATATTGAATTCACAGAGGATAGAACTTTATGCCGTAAATTCATATCTATATCTATATATATATATACATATATGTTTAATATTAAAGGTATGAACAATACCTTTAATAAGCTTGATAATCCTTGATAAAATCGCTGAAATTGCTTGGTAATCCTTAGGTTTTCTCTCAATACTCTCACAGCTTCTCTCTCAATTCTCTTTGAAACTCTCAGACTTAGCCACTAGAATGCATAATAATACAAAAACTGATATAGCAATAATAGGCATACTAAATATAATATCAGTTACAAACTAACGTTTAGATTATAATTATATTATATTTATTACTTAATTTATTTTATTTATATTATTTAAATTCAAAAATTAAAAATCCAAAAGCCATAAGGCCTTGTTTGACAAAACCCTTTAAATATTAAAGACTTAATATTTTAAGCCTTATTTGGCAAAACTAAATTAAACTCTTTTAATTTATTTTTATAAACAATTTAGTTTATAATTTATAATTACATCTTATTTATTTGGATTTCCATATCCAACATTAACCAATTAAATTAATCACACACTATATTTTAATTAAATATACCATTTAAATAAATAACACAACATTATGATTTCATTATAATTTTATTTAATAATTTAACATACCATTTTAAATAATTAATCAACAATATAACACCTCATGACATATTACAATTTCTAAATTATAAATTAATTTAATTTAGAAAATTATCTGATAAATTTAGATTCTTAAATATTTATTAACAACCATCACATCAATAAATATTTATTCAATAATAAACACCTCAAATAAATATTTATATAATTCAATAAATATTTAAAATTATAATTTAAAATTCTGGATTGTTACAAAAGATCGATCTTCGTTCTGGATTTCATCAGCTAAAGATTAAAACTGAGGATATTCCAAAGACTGCCTTCAGAACTCGGTATGGGCATTATGAATTCTTAGTCATGTCTTTTGGATTGACTAATGCTCCTGTTGCTTTCATGGATATGATGAACCGTGTGTTCAAAGAATATTTGGATCAGTTCGTTGTTATCTTTATTGATGACATCCTCATCTATTCTAAAAGTCGTGAAGATCTTGAGCACCATTTGAAGCTAGTATTTCAAAGGCTTCGCGATAACAAGCTATATGCCAAGATGAAGAAATGTGAGTTCTGGCTTGAGGAAGTAGCATTCCTTGGGCACGTGGTGTCAAAACATGGAGTATCTCTGACTGACCCGAAGAAGATTGAAGCAATATGAAAGTTGAGTTTAAATACAAATATTGTCTTCTAGACAATATCCACACTCAAATAAGTCCTCATTACAATTATTCATACACTATTTTACGAAAATAGTGAGGACTTATAAAACATCTTTCTAGAACCATCACTCCATACCCCAGGCTAGATCTGCTTGTGTTCTCACCTCCACGAGAAAAAAAATGGAACAAAAAGGAAAAGGGTGAGCTCAACTAGCCCGATAAAGAATATTATGACTAAGATAATATACAACAAATTATCATTAGTCTTGACGGGAAAAATCGATAAAATATAATAGACAACAAGTTTTAGATCAACAAATGTAGCGAAAATAACAATCCATTAGAAGAGTCACGTAGAGAATGAATTCTACTATCTTCTAAGATTTAAAAGTCCATCATCAATATTTTCCCTGTAACAACAATCAATATACATCTTTAATCAAATATTCATCTTTTTGCACTACTGGGCGAAAGATATTCATTTATATCATCGGTTGGTCGTGTTCATCTCAACACTGTTCATCTTTTTGCTACTACGGGCGAAAGATATTCATCGATTAATCATTCATCTTTTGCACTACTGGGCGAAGATATTCGATAATATCATCATTTAAGACTAGGATGATGAAAAATATTTTTAAAGAAAGCGAATCCGGTGAGACGGAAGAGACAAATATTAGGGATTAGTATATACGGTTTATCGAAGATCAATAATACTTCATAATAACCAATTTGTGAAGCGAAATTCAAAAATAACGATCAAAACATGGATCTGATCAAAGATAGTAGCCAAAATAGACATCTTGGACAAAAAGAAAATTTTCATTTTTTCTTGAATAGTCTTGTATTAAAATAATGTTGTATCGTGAATAGTCTTAGTATATCGTGAATAGTAACCCCGACACAAAAAGTTCCAAATTTGATTAAAAAGTTCAAACCAATATTTTGGCATAATGATATTGAAGAAAATAATATCATTTAAGAAGAAAATAACATCCCTTACCTCAAAATAACGGTACTTCCGATCGGAATATCGGATAGAAAGCTTTGAAGGAAACTTATGCTTAGAACAACAACTCTTAAAGTATCAAAATACTCACAAAAATACGCTCGATAATCTAGAGAGAAAGAAAACTTATTTCTGGTGTGATTTTCAATTCTAACCTAAGCGTTTATTTATAGAAAAATGCTAGAACGCTATAGGAGACTAAAATAATAAAATAATAATTTATTTCATTTTTTCTCTTACGCAACCTAAGTTTCCAACAAAGACCAGCCACCTTTGAACCAAAAATCAGCAGCCCCCATGTTTTCAAACAAAAGTGGGTCCCACCCATAATTTTAATAAAAATTATTTTATTTTCTAAAACTTCAGTAATTCATAGAAAATAGCCCGTTTATCAGAAAAATATGAATTTTATGTCCATTCCACACGAAATCGAATTCTCTACAACTTTGTAGCTTTGAGTTTTCCAAATTCCAAACAAAAATATCCAAAATCCACAAGCGGATGATTTTTAATACCTCCCTTCGAAAAAAATCTTGATAAAACACCTCGGCATTAATTTCTTCATTTATAACCACATAAAATAAATAAATCCATCATTTATATCCACATCAAATAAATATTTCCTTATCATATAAATCAATAATTAATTATTCACAAATAATATTACGAGAATCCATTATTATGATGACTAGGCGTAGTTCCCAAGAAAGAGGGGCTTTCGATAAGGATTTCTCCTTCTTGCGGCCTGATTAGGTGACCAAACCTCTCCTTGATGAACTTTCTAGACATTGCCAATAATGCTATCTAATAATATTATTCAAATAATATGAATTATTGATCGATAATGGGAAATCTTGTGCGATGACAATTATTGAAACAACAATAATATAAAATATCAACGCAGACAATTATTGAATCAATAAAATAAAATATTGAGCGATAACTACTTTGTAACAATTATTGAGTAGTGCCTTCTTACGTAAGAATCGATAATTCAATAATCTTTTGTGCAATACTGGTATACTTCTTTATGCCACGCGCGTTCTTGTATTTTAACCACCGGTATTCCAACGATGTTAGCGGTAACAACTTCTGTAGTTATTTATAAAAACTCATACTTTGTCGTTTTCTTCATCCAAGCATTTATTACATTATGGGCCCCACGAAATGGATGCACCATCGTCGAATATTCCCAAACAAAAAAGAATATTCCACGACCAAAAGAATATTCCCAATAAAAATGAATATTTTATAACCACTTGCTTATTTTGTAAAATTTTGCATATTTCACCCATAACTAAAGCATTATATCAAATTAACACCTTATTAATTTAGAATAATGAATAGAGAAAATTCAATTTTATTTATAATAAGTTGGGGTCTTACTGACCTCCCCTCCTTATAAAATTTCATCCTCGAAATTGGCGTCGTGTACACAGTGTTTGAAAAGGTGAGGTACCTCGCTTTCATTTACGATTCCAACTCCCGGTCATTTCTTGATAGCATGGTTCTTCCCACAAAACCTTAACTTGTGGTATAACCTTGGTGCGTGTAGGACATGCTCTTTCCTATCCAAGATCTTAACGGTACCTCCTCGTCGTTAAATCTTGGCTATCTCGTCTGGTTCTAACTTCGATAATGTGGTTGGGTCTTTCACATATTTATGAAGCATAGATATGTGAAAAACATTATGAACACGAGGCATACTTGGAGGTAATGCGAGTCTATAGGCCACATTTCCTATTCGATCGAGAATCTCAAATGGACCAACAAATCTTGGATTGAGCTTTCCTCTCTTTCCAAATCTTGTAACTCCCTTCCATGGAACAATACGTAATAATACATGATCCCCGATATTAAATTCCACGTCCTTTCGATGAAGATCGGCATAACTCTTTTTTCGATCTTGTGAGGTTTGAATCGTTGTCGAATCATTTGGATCTTTTACGTAGTCATGCGTACTAATTACGGTCCCAACAATGTTGCTTCTCCCACCTCGTCCCGACATCTTTGGAGAACGACACTTTCGTCCATCTGACGCCTCGAATGGAGCCATTTTATACTTGCTTGATAAGCTTTGTTGTTGTAGGAGAATTCCACCGATGGTAAATACTTATCTCACTTCCTTTGAAATCTAGGACACGAGTCTTAATAGATCTTGAGAGTTTGAATAGTCCTCTCGATTGTCCGTCCGTTTGAGGATGGTATCTTTGAAGCCAATCGTAAATCCGTGCCCATAGCTTTCTGCAAGCTAACCCAAAATCGTGAAGTGAATCTTGGGTCACGATCCAAACTATGGATCTTGGCATGCCATGCAATCTCACAATCTCATTCACGTACATATGACGCAAAGCGTTCAAGGAATAAGTCTCATGTATAGGCAAAAATGAAGCGGACTTGGTTAATCTATCAACAATAACCCAAATCGCATCTATGCCTTGAGAAACCTTGGGAAGACTATAACGAAATCCATAGTAATGTGTTCCCACTTCCATTTCGGAATCTCAAGTGGTTGCAATGGACCTTTTGGCACTTGATGCTCTTCCTTTACGTTGACAAGTTAAACACCTCGAGATAAACTCATGATCTCTCTCTTCGTATTGTTCCACCAAAATGTATGTCGAATATCATGATACATTTTGGTACTCCCGAGATGGATTACAAATGGGGTGTTGTTGTGTGCCTCCATCATGATTCTATGCTTCAAGTCGAGAATCGTTAGGAACCTGAAAGTCTAGAGTTGACTCGAAGTATTCCTTCTTCATCGATTCTTGCTTACGGAATAGCTCCTTCTTGCACTTTCTTCTTCATATACGCATCGGCCCGGTCCGTAGCTTGAAGCGACTTTAACTTTATCGATTAAAGTCGGTTCTACTCGTATATTCGCCATCATCATCATTGTGGGTCCTTAGAGTCTTTAATTCTATCTCCATCCTTTGCAAGTCATACAAAATGGGCCTTTGTGTTGACAATATCGCACTTCGTACTTTCGCGTATGATCTTACTTTCGATCGTCGACTACTACGTTTGCTTTTCGAGGATGATATTGAATAGTGTGATCGTAATCTTTCAATGACTCAAGCCAGCGTCGTTGCCGCATGTGTTGAGTTCTTTTTGGGTGAAGAAATATTTGAGGCTTTTATGGTCCGTATAAATCTCCACTTTCTCCCCATCTGGTAGTGTCTCCAGATTTTCAACGCGAAAAAGATTATTTTGCTGACTCTAGATCATGAGTAGGATAATTCCTCTCATATTCTTTGAGTTATCGTGAGGCGTAAACTATATGACTTTCCCATGTTGCATGAGAACACATCCTAACCCTTTGCACGAAGCATCGTTGTAGATAACAAATCCATCCAGAACCGGATGGTATTGCGAAAGCAGTCTTGAATGAGTCTCCTCTTGAGCTCTTGGAAACTCTTCTCGCATTCCTCGCTCCATCAAATTTTGTATCTTTAAGAGTCGGTTTGAGTTAGCAGATAGCGATTCAAGAAAATCCTTCCACGAATCTCCGATAATAACCATTTAAGCCCGAAAGCTGCGTGCTTGATCATGGACTTTGGTTGCTCCCAACTTTGTATTGCTTGATCTTGTTGGGTCAGCGGATACTCCATTTTTTGACACCACGTGCCCAAGGAATGCTACTTCCTCAAGCAGAACTTCGCATTTCTTGACTTGGCATAAAGTTTGTTTTCATGAAGCCTTTCAAGTATCAGCTTCAAATGGTGCTCATGATCTTCACGACTTTTGGAATAGATGAGGATGTCATCAATAAAGACAACAATGAACTGATCCAAATATTCCTTGAATACTCGGTTCATCATATCCATGAAAGCGGCGGGAGCATTAGTCGATCAAAAGACATGACTAAGAATTCATAATGCCCGTCTGAGGGTTACGAAGGCGGTCTTTGGAATATCCTCGATTTTAATCTTGGTGATGATATCGAGCGAAGATCGATCTTTGAAAAGAATTGTGCTCCTTATGGCTGGTCAAATAGGTCATCAATGCGAGGTAGCGGATACCTATTCTTGATGGTGACATGGTTTAATTCTCGATAGTCGATAAAAATCGCATACTCCGTCTTTCTTCTTCTGAATAAAATAGGAGCACCCCGAGGAGATGTACTAGGGCCAATGAAACCGATGTCTAATAATTCCTGTAGTTGGACTTTTAACTCTGAAGTTCAATAGGAGCCATTCGATATGGGGTTTTAGAAATGGGTTTTGTACTTGTTCAAGGTCGATAAAGAATTCAACATCACGTTACGGGGTAGGCCAGGAAGTTCTTGAAATACATCGGAAATTCTCTAACAATGAAAATATTATCCAAATCGACTTGTCTTTATTCAAATCCATAACATGGGCTAAGAAAGCTTGACATCCATTTTTTCAATAAGCGAATAGCTTTGTGGCTTGATATGATGATGGTGATTTTAGTGGTTTAGTTGTTTGAATTAAGTATAACGGGTTGGTTAGGAATATGAAAACTAACAACCTTACGAAAACAATCAATTTTGGCATGATGAGTGGTTAACCAATCAATTCCTAAAATCACATCAAAAGCAAGTATCTTTAAAGAGATAAGATCAACGGGTAATGTGATAGTGCCAACTTGGATTAAGCAAGATTTATAAAGCGTAGATGTAACGAAGGTTTCACCCAACGGAGTTTCAATAGATAAGTTAAAATCCAATTTCTCGAGTCAAGTTTAAGCGTTGAGCACAAGCGGGAGAGATAAAAGAATGGGTAGAACCGGTTATCTAGTAAGGTATAAACTTCGTGAGAATTCAAGATTAGCTTACCGTGATCACCTCGTTTGGGTTCCTCACGTTTTGGCGATCCACGACAAACGCTCTTCCGAGGCACCATGTGATTTTGACTTATCCGGGAGGCATGACCCTTTGGAGTCACCATCCCCATTGAACTTGGTTTTGCTATATAAACAATCTCGAGCGATATGTCCTTCCTTTCCACAATTATAACATACCTTGGATTGTTGTGGGCGGTTTGAATTGATATGTCCCTCTTTCCGCATTTGTAACATCATCTAACTGGCGGTCGTTCTCCTCCCCTAAAATTTGTTGTTGGTCTTTGGTCTTCTTTGCTGATGTCTTCCGTCATTGTTGAATCTCCTCTTTTGAAAATTTCCACTTGACTCACCTCTTCTATTATCATGGCCCACGATTACCACCCAGAGTGGTTCTGCTTTTTGTCCATATTTTCCTCCTCGTTTGGTTATCATCGCTCGATGATTCTTTGTCATCGGTATGACCACAGTTGTGGTCCCTCGGTTGAGTATACTCATTATCTCGCTCTAATAATTGAGCCACATTGACAACATCTGAATATACGAGAAAAATTTATGAGAGATAAGGTATTGATGAATCTCGGGTTTTAGACCTCTCGAAAACATCCGCGTCATCGTTCCTCATTCTCTACCAAATGAGGTGCAAAACACGGATAACTCATGAACTTTGCCTCGTCTTTGAGACACCTTCGTCGTTTTTTACATTCGATCTAATAAACTCTACCTCCTTCATATAGCGAATACTTTCGGGGAAAGTACTTGTCATTGAAAAGATTCTGAAATCTTTCCCAAGACATGTTGAGTGCGGTGCGATGGTGAGTGCGCTTCACGATTCCCACCGATGTCTCCTTCATCACGGAACATAAAGGTGGCGAATGGAACCTTTTGTTCCTCCGTGCATCCCAAGAAATCGAATATCTTGGTAATTTGCTTGACCCATGTTTCGCGCCTTAATCGGATCGGGCTTTCCCCATAAATTTGGTGGTCCCGACTCCTTGAAGCTGCTTGGTTGTGACGATGAATAGCGTTTGCCATCATTTCCACCGTATTTTATACTGTACACGAGTCTCCTCGTGCGATTTTGCATGAACTATAAAAAGCTCTAAACATTCCATCATTCATCGTTTGCTCGGTAGTGTTGTTTACGGAGGAATATTGCCTTCTGTTGCGTTCTCTGGTTTGTGACTAAAGGTTGTTCCACGATCTCATACACTCCATTGTTAACGTTCTCGTGACCATTCTTAAATACTTGCCATAAAACAAGGGTTAATTAAACAAATTAACATATCACATAATATCCCTATATTATGATGACCAACCAACAAATAAGCTTAGATAGGACACACTAGAGAAGGATTTACTCATCTCTCCCCTCTAGTTCTATTCCCCGATCTCATTGAGAGACCATATCCTAAGCTTTGATACCAAGTGTGGCGCCCCAAAATAGGTATACAACACCCATTACGAGTTAAAAATACATGAATACATACGAAATATGAGCTGACTGAAAACTTCTACAACTTCAATTATTATGGTGTGCAAAATACGACAACACATCTTGTGAGTTTAAATACAAAATATTGTCTTCAGCAAGACAATATCCACACTCAAATAAGTCCTCATTACAATTATTCATACACTATTTTTACAAAAATAGTGAGGATTTACTAAAACATCTTTCTAGAACCATCACTCCATACCCCCACTAGATCCTGCTTTATATTCTCACCTCCACGAGAAAAAAAATGGAACAAAAAGGAAAAGGGTGAGCTCAACTAGCCCGGTAAAGAATATTATGACTAAGATAATATACAACAAATTATCATTAGTCTTGAACGAGGAAAAATCGATAAAATATAATAGACAACAAGTTTTAGATCAACAAATGCAGCGAAAATAACAATCCATTAGAAGAGTCACGTAGAGAATGAATTCTACTATCTTCTAAGATTTAAAAGTTCATCATCAATATTTTATCCTGTAACAACAATCAATATACATCTTTAATCAAATATTCATCTTTTTTTACTGAGGCCAAGATATTCATTTATATCACCGGTTGGTCATATTCATCTCAACACTGTTCATCTTTTTGCTACGGGCCAAAGATATTCATCGATTAATCATTCATCTTTGCACTACCGGCCAAAGATATTCAATAATATCATCATTTAAGACTGAGGATGATGAAAAATATTTTAAAGAAAATGAATCGGTGAGAGACGAGAAGAACAAATATTAGGGATTAGTATAACGGTTTATCGAGATCAATAATACTTCATAATAACCAATTGTGAAGCGAATTCAAAAATAACGATCAAAACATGGATCTGATCAAAGATAGTAGCCAAAATAGACATCTTGGACAAAAAAGGAAAATTTTCATTTTTTTGGTGAATAGTGTTTATTAAGTGAATAGTTATAATTATCGTGAATAGTCTAAGTATCGTGAATAGTAACCCCGACACAAAAGTTCCAAATTTGATTAAAAAGTTCAAACCAATATTTTGGCATAATGATATTGAAGAAAATAATATCATTTAAGAAGAAAATAACATCCCTTACCTCAAAATAACGGTACTTCTGATCGAAATATCGGATATAAAGCCGAAGGAAACTTGTACCGAACAGCAACTCTCAAAGTATCAAAATACTCACAAAAATATGCTCGATAATCTAGAGAGAAAGAAAACTTGTTTCTGGTGTGATTTTCAATTCTAACCTAAGCGTCTATTTATAGGAAAATCTAGAACGCCATAGGAGACTAAAATAATAGTTCATTTCATTTTTTCTCTTACGCAACCTAAGTTGCCAACAAAGACCAACCACCTTTGAACCAAAAATCAGCAGCCCACATGTTTTCAAACAAAAGTGGGTCCCACCAATAATTTTAATAAAAATTATTTTATTTTTCGAAACTTCAGTAATTCATAGAAAATAGTCCGTTTATCAGAAAAATATGAATTTTATGTCCATTCCACACGAAATCGAATTCTCTACAACTTTGTAGCTTTGAGTTTTTCCAAATTCCAAACAGAAAATATCAGAAATCCACAAACGGGTGATTTTTTAATACCTCCCTTACGACAAAATACTGATAAAATACCTCAGCATTAATTTCTTCATTTATAACCACATAAAATAAATAAATCCATCATTTATATCCACATCAAATAAATATTTCCTTATCATATAAATCAATAATTAATTATTCACAAATAATATTACGAATCACAATTATAACAACGGGCCGTTCCCGGAAAGAGGGCTTTCGATAAGGATTTCTCCTTCTTGGCGCGCAATTAGGTGACCAAACCTCTCCTTGACGAACTTTCTAGACATTGCCAATAATGCTATCTAATAATATTATTCAAATAATATGAATTATTGATCGATAATGGGAAATCTTTGTGCGATGACAATTATTGAAACAACAATAATATAAAATATCAACGCATGACAATTATTGAATCAATAAAATAAAATATTGAACAATAATTCTCTTGTAATTATTGAGTAGTGCCTTCTTACGTACGAATCGATAATTCAATAATCTTGTGCTTGTCTGGTATCTTTCTTTATGCGACCACACGTATTCTTTATTTTTTTAACCACCGGTATTCAACGATGTTAACGGTAACAACTACGCTAGTTATTTATAAAAACTCATACTTTATCGTTTTCTTCATCAAACGAGTTATTACATTATGAGCCCCACGAATGGTCTGGCAAATCGTCGTACGAATATTCCTCGACAAAAAAAATAATATTCCACGACCAAAAGAATATTCCCAGAATAAAAATGAATATTTTATAACCACTTGCTTATTTTGTAAAATTTGCATTTCACCCATAACAAAAGCATTATATCAAATTAACACCTTATTAATTTAGAATAATATATTCAAATTAACAATAAGTTGGGGTCTTATTAATTTAGAATAATGAATAGAAGAAAATTTTCTATTTTATTTATAAAAGATAAAAATTGGGGTCTTAATCATGTTTGATGATAAAGCATATACTTTGTAAACAATCTTATTCATTTATTAATAAAAGTATTAATTTATTAAAGGCTTTTAATTATCTACATGATCTTTGTTTTATAATATGTGATAAACCCATAGTTTTAAGCAATGCTTTTAGAATAATGATGATGATCATTCTAATGAGATCTAAATTCTTAGAAAGCTTAAAACTAAAATAGTTCCCAATCATTGGATTACTAAATTGGGGATTAGTGAATCCGGATAGATTGGTACATACGTTAACTTGCTCATTGGATGAAGATGGTTGATCTCATGATCATTTGTGTGGAGACACTAAAGCAAGTATGTAGGTGCTTATTAGAGAATAAGTTCACTTGAACGTGGTTCGCTAAGGAATACCTAATGGAGTTTTATTTGCTGTCAATAGGAATTCTGTAGTGATAGTAGTACAAGTAATCCTTGGACTTGAGATCATCATAGTATCTTGTGTATGATGAGTTATACTTTGACTTATTCCTTAAGACCCTTAGGGTATATCAAAGGGTATGCTTTGGGTATAATAAGTTGTACATGGAGATAATGTATGATCAATAAAGAATCTACCACTTCTAATAAAAGAAGAGAAATGTCCTATGTGATTCGATAAATGACAACCCAAAGAGTCCTTGGCGAAAGGCAAAATGAAATTAGAAAGGAGTTTCTAATTTGCATTATTTGGAGTTGTGCATTTAAGAGTCGAAATACATATAATTAAATAAAATAAGACTTGACAGTAATTCCATGTCTTATATTTAATTGGGACATTGTATGGTGGAAGGATTGAATTATGCGGTAACTATTTACTCAAAGGTTCTTTAATGATTAATGTTGAAATCTATATTATCTGGAAAGTCGTTGATCGCTAGGGAGGCTTATCCTATTGTAGAATAAATATTATTTATTTAAATAAATTAATTATTTAATTTATTTATTTAAATAAGATTAGAATTGTTCTAATTGATTTATTCACAACCTATTAATATGGAGAACCTAAAGGGTCACACCATAAAAAGGAAGAATAATTATTTAAGAAGTTAATGGCATAATCGTAATAATATATTATGTATATTTAATTTAATCTATGGTGATAGAATAAATTAAATAGCTTAATATTTATTATTTAATATTTTAGAAATATTAAATATAAATTAATAAGAGGAGTCTTATTAATATTATTACAATTATTATTATTTTAATTTCTAAAAGAGTTTAGGAATTAATTTAATATAAGTACTCTCATTTATTCCTAATAAGATTAGGAGGTTAAATTAATTAAAAGAGTTTAATTAATTATCCCTAATAAGATTAGGGAGCTTAATTAATTAAAAGAATTTAATTAATTAAATAAACCCAATTCCTTAATTGTTAAGGTGGGTTGCCCACATCTATAAATAAGAGGAGTCTTATTATGGGTGGTGGGGTTTGTTGACTTTGACAACGACATAATTCCAATTTATTGGAGAGTACCCTTTTCTATAGAGATAGAAAACTAGGGTTTAGCCAACCACCCTTCTTCTTGAATTCCTATTCTTCCTTGGTGGATCACCTATAGAGGCCAAACACATGGGTGGCTAACGTTGATCAAAAGAAGGAACCAAACCCGGTGGATTCAAGTTGAACGCGAAAGGATTTGGAGGTGAACTTGTACCTGAGGAAGCTCGATCTTCAAGGGTATGATTTTATTCTTTATCTTTTCGTTTAATTAATAATTATGCATAAAGGGTGATCCGGGTATATGATTTGTAAATTTTAAACTCTGATTTTTATCTCGCTTCCGCTTTATTTTTGCAATTTGATTGCGTTCATGAATATTACAAACCTAACAGTGGCATCAGAGCCAAACCTTTATGCGAATTATTAATTGTTTTAATTTGATATGTATATTGATATGTGTTTAGAACAATTTATTTGGGCAAAATTTAATTGTATAAAATTAAAATAAAAAAAAAAATCGAAATCAAAAGTTTACAACGTTGATATCGCCATCTTTTTCTTTTGCGGAAACAAAACAAGTTAATTTTTTGAACTCCTTTTTAAATTGAGGGCGAAAATTTAAAAAAAAAAAAAAAAAAAAAAAAATTTGAACAAAAAAAAAAAAAAAAGCGCTTTTTTTTCTTTTCCCCAATATACGACTAAATCGAACAAGTTAACAGATTCTTTTAAAAGTAATCTTATGATTACTTAAATATATTATATATATATAATATATATATTTCGTTTCATATATATATATATATATTATATAATATATATTCTTAATAATTTTATTATTAAAATAAAATTTTATTTTAATATTAAAATAAAAGTTTATTTTATATTAAAATATAAAGTTTATTTTAATTTTAAAATTAAATTTCATGCTAACTAATTAGAGTTGGAATTGGATTCCATGATAACTAATTGGAGTTGAAATTGGATTTATTTTTTCCTAAAATAAAGGAGTTTATTTGTGAATAGGGAAGTAAATCCATCTTTCCTTAAATAGAGGAGTTTGTTTAGATATGAAATAAGATTTCATATTATTCAAAATAAAAGAGTTTATTTATGAATAGGAAAGAGAATCCTAATTTCCTTAAATAAAGGAGTTTATTTAGATATGAAATAAGATTTCATATTATTCAAAATAAAGGAGTTTATTTGTGAATAGGAAAGAATATCCGTGTTTCCTTTAATAAAAGATTTTTTTTTACATGGAATTGGATTCCATAATTAATTAAAATAAAAGAGTTTATTTTAATTAATTTTTTTTTTTACATGGAATTGGATTCCATAATTAATTAAAATAAAGGAGTTTATTTTGATTAAAGATTTTGATTAAAATAAAATAGTTTATTTTATTCAAAATTGGATAAATTAAAATAAAATAGTTTTATTTTGATTTAAATTTGGATTAAAATAAAGGAGTTTATTTTGATTCAAAATTAGATTTTATACTAACTAAATTTGCCCATTAAATGATATCAATATATATATTAAATGTTTATTATTCATGAGATGAATGTTATTTATTGATGCATATGGTGATGTGTATGATAATAAATGGGATTGATTATGGACTATTGACTAATGCGATTGGATTTTATTTTAGTTGGATGCATGAATGTATGGGTTTTATTAAATGGGGTCTGCGTACCTCGTCTTCTCTAATTTTTTCTTAATGTAAATTCTATCTCCCTCCTATGTACTTCCCCTTGACTGCTGATCAAGGTTTCTATTTATTTTAAATAGTTTTGTAATAGAAATAGTTAGAATTAATTTTGAAAAATTGGAGATCAAGGGACAAGAAGCGCATGAAGACCCGTTTGTAATGGAGCCCGGGTTTAAATGTAATAGTTATATTTAAATATTATTTCTTGCACCCCTAGGGTTTGACCTTTTGGTTCACTTGGTGGCTCTAGTGAACCAAACTAGAATAAAAGTCCATAATCAATCCGGGTAGAATATAGTATTCTATATGTGCATGCTTATACTATATATATTATATATTATGCAAACATGCTTCGTATGTTAATTAATATATGACGCGTATTTTATATATATATGTGTATGTAAATGCAGCTAAACAAGATGAGACAAAATTAATAACAAACCCTCAATTTTTATATTAAGTCCTAAGCGTTCAAAGATATTTGGAATATCGAGCGTCAGCCTTCTAGCATGATAAAATTAATAGAGTATTAAATATTTAATATGAGTTTGTTGTGTCACCACAAGGCAAGTATTAAGTATTTAAGATGTTAATTTATCACATTTGATGCTTATAAAGAAAATTGAACAATATTATTTTGTTGTGTCACCACAAGGATGATATTTTTCTTTTTGAATATATGGAGTGCTAGGTCGGACTTAACTTGGATAATTTTGATTCGGATGTGCCACCACTTGATCAAAATAATCTAAGAGGCAAAAAGAAAAGGAGTTGCATAGTTGATGTAATTGACAAAAGTTGTCTACCTATTTATTTATATATAGTTTGTTGTGTCACCACAAGGCTATATACATTTGAAATGGGATCCTTATTCTCACTAGCAAATCTTTAATTAGATTTTGCCGAACTATATAAGTGAGGTAATATAGTTTGAAGAAAATAGTGGGAGATACCAAATTAAAACAAGACCTAAATTATTTTGGTAATTAATAAAAGAATATATGTTAAAATGTTGTTAATTACAAATTTATTTACGAATTTTACAATGTCTAAAATTACTATCATGCGAAGCATATTAGATGCTAAATTAATCGGATCCAAATTAAGCGGATTGGTTAAGGAATTTGAGAATAGTTCTCATAGTTGAAAAGCTATCTTATGTCCTTATATCGCCTATCCTCGCAATGGTTGCGAATAATGCCTCTGAGGAAGAGATTGCTACTTTTAGAAAGTGGCAAGATGATGCCTGATTGGCTCGATGCATCATGCTCGCATCCATGAGTAACGAGCTTGACGTCGGCATGAAACTATGGATGCTCCTACTATATTCCCGCACATCAAGTAGTTGATGGTGAGGAAAGTAGGATGATAGATATCGAGATATCTAAGGAGCTCTTCCGATCTAGAATGGCCAATGGCACTACAAGATGCAGATAAAAGTCCTTAACATAATCAATTTGATTGATCAATTAGACAACAGGTTTTGTCATGGATGGAGAGTTGAGCCAAGATTTGATCTTGCCCTCACTCCGGACTCCTTTCACAATTGTTGTGAATTTTTCATATGAACAAGCTAGATATCGACCTCATTGATTTGCTTAACATGTTGAAAAATGTTGAGAGTCACTTTCCAACCAAGAAAGATCAAGTCTTCTTGGTAGGGGCCAAAGGATCTTCCGAAAGATGAACGATTCAAAGAAGGTAAATAGAAAGGCATAAACAAAGGATAATAAGAACAAAAGCGATTCGGATAGCAAAGGAGTTTGCTTCCACCGCTATAAGCTTGGACCTTTGGAAAGAAAGCTGCGAAGTATCTTGCAGAGGCTAACCAAAGAAGCTTAGTGAAGTTTCGGTTATAAATACAAATTTGTTCATGATTTAAAATAAAATTTTCTTTAAGTCAAGGTTCTACTTGGGTATTGGATACCGACTTTGGTCATCATAAATATAGATTTATGAAGGGACCAAGCAGAAGTAGAAAGTTAAACAAGGTAAGTAATCCTATGTGTGGGAAATGAAGCAAAGGTTGCTGTACATTAGCCATATAAACTTATAGTTTAGCAATGCCTATGGGAAAAATCTATTAAGTCAATAAGTTGTTATTGTATTTCAGTTCTTGTAAGAAATATTATTTCCATTTTATTGTTGGACAATAAAATTTTTGGTATTATAATTAAGAACAATTGTTGTTCCATTTATAATAATAATGTTTTATATAGAACTGGAATATTACTTAATAAATTTTGTATACTTGACTTACATGAAAATAATTTTGCATATTGAACAAATTAGTATAAGAAAAGGAGATGATCATTCAAAGAGTTGAATGTGTGTATTTGCTAAAATACAAGTGTGAATTATTTGAAAGGTTCAAAGAATTGAAGTGAAACAAATTGGCAAAAGTATTAAGATTCTTTGATTAGATCGAGGATAAATACTTGTGCAATAAGTTTCTAGATCATCTCAAATAGTTTTCTCATAATGGACACATCCCGATATCAATAATTGATTGATGTATCTCGAATGAAAATCGTACGTTACCTTGTTGGACATGGTGCGGTCCATAATGATTTTTACCGACATTCCAAAGATCCTTCCGGGATAATGTCCTAGAAATGGTGCATATCTACGAAAATGGTAACCTCAAAATCCTACCCAAAGACTCCATAAAAGTTATGGACAGGGAGGATTCCTAATCTTAAGTATGTTAAGATAAGGGGTTGTCCAACTTATGTGAAAAGGTTTCGAAGGATAAGCTTGGGACAAGATTTGACAAGTGTCAATTTGTGGGACATCCTAAAGTAAGTTTAGGGTATATGTTCTATAATTCTACTTAGCAAAAGGTGTTTGTTGTAAAACACGCTGCCTTCTAAGATAAAGGTGTTTATCATTGAAGGGGCTAGTGGGAGGATAATAGATCTTGAAAAGTTCAAGAACCACAAAATACTATAAGACAAATAAGAGGAACTCAGTAGATAGACCTATTGTACCACAACCAGAATCATAAATGCGGAATAATATCAAAGATACCTAGGAGGTATGGATTCATCATGGATGATGATGATGAGGTACGCATCATAGAAGATGATGATCCGAGTTACATACGATGAGGTAAGAGTTCTAGTGTGTACAAAAGGGTCGATGGGAGCGTCGTGAAATTTCTAGTATTATATGTTGATATACTACGGATGAGGAATTACATACCAATGCTACAATCAAGAAAGATAAAGTTGTCTAAACATTCCTCCATGAATGGTTTGGGAAGAGTATCTTAATTGGGGATAAAATCTATATAGATAGATACAAGTGGATGCTCGACTTAACCCAGGAACGATATTCATTTGATGCTAAAGTTGTTTAGCATGGCAAACTCAAGAGATGTCTCACGTCGATGAGCTATGGAGTGTATCTCTTTAATAGTCCCACACGGACTCCAAAAGAGAGATCACATGAGTAACTATCATGTATGCAATGAAATATACGAGACCGATGTTGATCATCATATTACGGAGAAGTTCACTTTGAGTCGGTGAAAAACATCTTAAAGTGCTTAACCGACACTAAGGATGTGATCATATTCATGGTGGGTCTAAATTAAAACTAGAGGGCTTAATGATTCAAGTTTTTAGGCAGACCCAAGACGACGAAAAAATCCACTTTAAGGTAAAGGGTTACATTGAGCATGTGGTGCGTGAATTGGGAAGTTCCAAACAAAGAAAGAGTTCTTTGGTTTAGTGATAAAGACAAAGTATATAGCTATAAATGAAGTCGCAAGTTGATTGTTTGGATTAAAAGTTCATTACGTAACTAGGAATAGTTCCTAAGTCTCATCTTGGATCTAAACATGTGTTGTGGCACTTTCATTTGATTATTAGAATCATTGAAAGATGGGAAATCACTATAGAGATAGTGGACTCTCAAGAACAACATTACATATCCATTAACTAAAGCTTATCCAACAGCAGGATAATCGTCACTTAGAGAAGAAGAGTATAAGATACCATGACGATTGGCTTTAGTGCAAGTGGGAGATTGAAAGTAGTATGCATACAAGCCAATCATGTTTGATGATAAAGCATATACTTTGTAAACAATCTTATTCATTTATTAATAAAAAGTATTAATTTATTAAAGGCTTTTAATTATCTACATGATGCTATTAACCACCCTTCTTCTTGAATTCCTATTCTTCCTTGGTGGATCACCTCTAGAGGTCAAACACATGGGTGGCTAACGTTGATCAAAGGAAGGAACCAAACCCGGTGGATTCAAGTTGAACGCGAAAGGATTTGGAGGTGAACTTGTACCTGAGGAAGCTCGATCTTCAAGGGTATGATTTTATTCTTTATCTTTTCGTTTAATTAATAATTATGCATAAAGGGTGATCCGGGTATATGGTTTGTAAATTTTAAACTCTGATTTTTATCTCGCTTCCGCTTTATTTTTGCAATTTGATTGCGTTCATGAATATTACAAACCTAACATCTAGGACCATCACTATTTACCCCGACTGGTTCCTGCTACATTCTCACCTCCTGAGAAGAAAAATGGAACAAAAAGGAAAAGGGTGAGCTTAACTAGCCCAGTAAAGAATACTATGACTAAGATAAAGAACAACAATTTATCATTAGCCTTTAACAAATCAGATAAAATATAATGGACAACCAGTTTTAGATCAATATTCGCAGCGAAAACAACAATTCATTAGAATAATTAAGTAGAGAATGAAATCTACTATCATCTATGAATTTAAAAGTCCATCATTAATATTTTATCCCTGTAACATCAATCAATATACATCTTGCATCAAATATTCATCTTTGCACTACGGGCCAAAGATATTCATTTGTATCACCAGTTGGTCATGTTCATCTCAACACCTGTTCATCTTTGCACTACGGGCCAAAGATATTCATCAGGTAATCATCCATCTTTGCACTACAGGCCAAAGATATTCATTAAGTATCACCATTAACGACTGAGGAAGATCAAAAACATTTTAGAGAACGAATCCAGTGAGATAGAAGAACAAAGATTAGGAATTCGTACTTTAGATGAACCAAGTTTAAAAACGCTCCATAATAAACCATAGTGAAGATAAAAACATGGATTCAATTTCAAGAATAAGGATCACAATAGATAACTTGGAAGGAAGAAAAAAAAATATTTTTTTTTCTTTTATGAATAATGCCGTGAACGATGGTGAATGATTTTGCTAAAGTGAATCGATGGCGTGAAAGCGACTTTGCTTATGAAAAGTTCCAAATTTGATTAAAAGTTCAGACCAATATTCCTATGAAATGATATTAGATGAAGCGAAATTTCTAATCATTTCAGGAATTATAGAAGCAATACTTACCATAGTAAGTTCAAATTCAAGAATACGAGATGAAATAATATCGCTTACATAATATGGAGTATGAAAGAAAATAATATTTCTCGCGAGTATTGCAATAAAATAATATCCTTTACCTTTGTAGAAGCTGGATTTGACTGGAATATCGAATATTATTCTGAGAAAATCTTGCAGAAAAACTACGCTCAAAATATTCTTATATTCAAGAAAATACTCACAATACTATAGAATAAAATTTTCTGATTATGAAGGTGTGTTGAGGAAGGAGGGGTAACCATCCTTTTATAGTGCAACGGAGGGAGAAAAGTTAAATGAATACGCCTAACTCTGCCAACTTTTTCTCCGCCTAATCTCGCTATACAAACCTAACTTTGATCCATTCTCCCTTGGGGCCACCTTTGAAACAACTAAAGCTTTTGCAGGAAATTCTCATTTTGCAATAGTGGAGGGGCCACACTTTTGCAACAAAACTTTGCAGAAGAAATCCTTAACCAATTAACTTAAAAACAATGCTATACTGTTAAGCATTCAATAACCATTTGCTCACTTCTCTTTTTTCAATTGTTGGGGTCCCACACATGAAAAACACAACTTAACTTACAGGAGAAATTTCTCATATAAAAAGGAGTGCACGCAATAATAAACTTGCACACTCAATTTGAAAAATAAGAATTTCAAACGAACTTGTTCACCTCTTTTCTCACATGTTTAAATATATATTATAATAATATTATTATTTAAATAATTATAATATATTATAATAATATTTTTGAATGAATAATTTATCGGAGAAATAACTGTAATTCCACAAAAATATGCCAAACTTTCAACAATTATTTCATGCTAAAATTCCTTCATTTATATTCACATAAAAAAAAAATTCCTTATCATATAAATCAATAATTAATTATTCACAAATAATATTACGAATCACAATTATGACAACCAGTAGTTCCTGAAGGGGCTTTTCAATAAGGATTTCTCCTTCTTCTTGGCGCCATGAATTAGGTGACCAAACCTCTCCTTGTGAAAATTTCTAGACATTGCCAATAGTCTTATCTAATAATATTATTCAAATAATATGAATTATTGATCGATAATGGGAAATACTATGCGTTGATAATTATTGAAACAACAATAATATAAAAGATCAATCGTGAATTATTGAATCAATAACATAAAATATTAAGCAATAATTCTTTATAACAATTATTGAGTAGTGCCTTCTTACGTAAGAATCAATAATTCAAAATACTTTGTGCAATCTGGTATCTTCTTTGCCACGTGCAATCACTCATATTACTATATTTTAAGCACTTGGGTATTCCAACGATTTAACTTGATAATTGATCACGCAGTTATTTATCAAAACTTAAATTTGTCATTTCTCCATCGTAGTTATTACATTTATGGGGCCCACAAATGATCTAAGCCCATCATCTGAATATTCTCGACAAAAAGAATATTCTCCGACCAAACGAATATTCCCCGACAACAATGATTATTTTATAACCACTTGATTATTTTATAAAATTTGCACATTTCACCCATAACCAGAGCATTATATCAAATTAATTCCTTATTATTTTAAGATAATAAATAGTGGAAATTCAATTTTATTTATAAAAGGTTGGGGTCTTACAACTTCTCCTCCTTTTGAAATTTCGTCCTCGAAATTGACGTACGTACCTGGAATGTCGAAAAGGTGAGGATACCTTGCTTTCATTTCCGATTCCAACTCCCAGGTCATTTCCTCAACAACATGGTTCCTCCACAAAACCTTGACTTGTGGTATAACCTTTATTCGCAGGACATGTTCTTTCCTTTCCAATATCTTGACAGCTACCTCCTCGTACGTTAAATCTTCGGCTATCTCGTCTGGTTCTAACGCAATAATGTGGTTTGGGTATTTCACATACTTACGAAGCATAGATATATGAAAAACATTATGAACACGAGACATGCTTGGAGGTAATGCAAGTCTATAGGCCACATTTCCTATTCGGTCAAGAATCTCAAATGGACCAACAAATCGTGGATTGAGCTTTCCTCTCTTCCCGAATCTTGTAACTCCCATCTATGGAGCAATACGTGACAGTACATGATCTCCAATATTAAATTCCATGTCCTTTCGATGAAGATCAGCATAACTCTTTTGTCGTTCTTGTGAGGTCTTTATACGTTGCCGGATCATTTGAATCTTTTCCGTAGTCATGCGTACTAATTCTGGTCCCAACAACGTTGCTTCACCCACCTCGTCCCAACATACTGGAGAGCGACACTTTCGTCCATACAAAGCTTCGAATGGAGCCATGTCTATACTTGATTGATAACTGTTGTTGTAAGAGAATTCCACCAATGGCAAGTACTTATCCCAACTTCCTTTGAAATCTAGGACCGTAGTCTTAATAGTACTTCAAGGGTTTGAATAGTCCTTTCCAATTGTCATCTGCTTTGAGGATGGTATCTTTGGCCAATCGTAAATCCGTGCCCATAGCTTTCTGCAAGCTAACCCAAAATCGTGAAGTAAATCTTGGGTCACGATCTGAAACTATGGATACTGGCATGCCATGCAATCTCATAATCTCATTTACGTACATACGAGCAAGACGTTCAAAGGAAAAAGTCTCACGTATAGGCAAGAAATGAGCAGACTTGGTTAATCTATCAACAATAACCCAAATTGCATCTATGCCTTGAGAAACCTTGGGAAGACCTGTAACGAAATCCATGGTAATGTGTTCCTACTTCCATTCCGGAATCTCAAGTGGTTGCAATGGACCCTTTGGCACTTGATGCTTCGCCTTTATACGTTGACAAGTTAAACACCTCGAGATAAATTCCGCAATCTCTCTCTTCATATTGTTCCACCAAAATGTATGTCGAAGATCATGATACATTTTGGTACTCCCAGGATGGATTGCAAATAGTGTGTTGTGTGCCTCCATCATGATTCTATGCTTCAAGTCAGAGTAGTTAGGAACGCAAAGTCTAGAGTTGACTCGAAGTATTCCCTCATCATCGATTCTTGCTTCTGGAATAGTACCTTCTTGCACTTTCTTCTTCATACGTATCATCTCTAGGTCTGTGGCTTGAGCAGCTTTAACTTTATCGATTAAAGTCGGTTCTACTCGTATGTTTGATATCATCATGTGGGTACTTGGAGCCTTTAACTCTATCTCCATCCTTTGTAAGTCGTACAAAATGAGCCTTTATGTTAACAACATTGCTCTCGTACCCGCGTATGATCTTCTACTCAATGCATCAGCTACAACGTTTGCTTTTCCAGGATGATATTGAATGCTATGGTCGTAATCTTTCAACAGCTCGAGCCAACGTCTTTGTCGTATGTTGAGTTCCAAACGGTCCATTGCAACCACTTGAGATTCTGAAATAGAAGTGGGAACACATTACTATGGATTTTGTTACGGGTCTTCCCAAGGTTTCTCAAGGCATAGATGCGATTTGGTTAATTATTGATAGATTAACCAAGTCTGCACATTTCTTGCCTATACGTGAGACTTATTCCCTTGAACGTCTTGCTCGTATGTACGTGAATGAGATTGTGAGATTGCATGGCATGCCAATATCCATAGTTTCGGATTGTGACCAAAGATTCACTTCACGATTTTGGGTTAGCTTGTAAAAAGCTATGGGAACGGATTTACGATTTAGTTTGGCATACCATCCTCAAACGGATGGGCAATCGGAAAGGACTATTCAAACCCTTGAAGATTTATTAAGACTCTGTGTCCTAGATTTCAAAGGAAGTTAGGATAAGTACTTGCCATTGGTGGAATTCTCCTACAATAACAGTTATCAAGCAAGTATAGGTATGGCTCCATTCGAGGCGTTATATGGAAGAAATGTCATTCTCCAGTATGCTAGAACGAGGTGGGTGAAGCAACATTGTTGGGACCAAAATTAGTACCCATGACTACGGAAAAGATCCAAACGATTTGACAATGTATACCAAAAGGCACAAGATCGACAAAAGAGTTATGCGGATCTTCATCGAAAGGACGTGGAATTTAATATTGGAGATCATGTACTGTTACGTACTGCTCCATGGAAGGGAATTACAAGATTCAGGAAGAGAGGAAAGCTCAATCCACAATTTGTTGGTCCATTTAAGATTCTTGACCGAATAGGAAATGTGGCCTATAGACTCGCATTACCTCCAAGCATGTCTCGCGTTCATAATGTTTTTCATATATCTATGCTTCATAAATATGTGAAAGACCCAAACCACATTATTGTGTTAGAACCAGACGAGATAGCCGAATATTTAACGTACGATGAGGTACCTGTCAAGATCTTGGATAGGAAAGAGCATGTCCTACGAACAAAGGTTATACCACAAGTCAAGGTTTTGTGGAGGAACCATGCTAATGGAGGAAATGACCTGGGAGTTGGAATCGAAAATGAAAGCGAGGTACCCTCACCTTTTCGAAATACCAGGTACGTACGTCAATTTCAAGGACAAAATTTCATAAGGAAGGGAGTTTGTAAGACCCCGACTTATTATAAATAAAATTAAATTTCCTCTATTCATTATCTTAAAATAATACGGAGTTAATTTGATATAATGCTTTGGTTATGGGTGAAATGTGCAAATTTTGCAAAATAATAAAGTGGTTATAAAATATTCATTGTTGTCGGGGAACATTCATTTGGTCGTGGAATATTCTTGATGTCGGGGAATATTCGTATGACGACGCAGCCATTTGTGGGCCCTATAACGAAAAACGGTCGGATGAAGAAAATGACTAGTTTAAGTTTTTATAAATAACAGCGTAATTGTTACCGTTAACGCTATTGGATTATCTGGTGGTTAAAATACGATGTCGCGTGGTTTATTAATAGCACACCAGATTGCGCGATATTTTAAATTATTGATTCTTACGTAAGAAGGCACTACTCAATAATTGTTACAATAATTACTGTTCAATATTTTATTTTATTGATTCAATAATTGTTGCGTTGATATTTTATATTATTGTTGTTTCAATAATTGTCATTGCACAGTATTTCCCATTATCAGATCAATAATTCATATTATTTGAATAATATTATTAGATAGCATTATTGGCAATGTCTAAGGAAGTTTTGTCTAGGAAAGGGGTTTGGTAACCTAATTGCGAGCCAATAAGGAGAAATCCTTATCGGAAAGCCCCATCTTTTCTGAGAATGACCTGGTTGTTATAATTGTGATTCTTTAATATTATTTGTGAATAATTAATTATTAATTTATATGATAAGGAAATATTTATTTTATGTGGACATAAATGATGGATAGGAAAATATTTATTTTGTGTCGATATAAATGAAGGAATTAATCCTAAGGTATTTTATCAGTATTTTGTCAGAATGGAGGTATTAAAAATCGTCCGTATGTGAATTTCGGGCATTTTTCGTTTGGAATTTGGAAAAACTTAAATCTACAAAGTTGTAGAGAATTTAATTTCCTATGGAATGGACATAAAATTTGTATTTTTCTGATAAAAGGGCTATTTATTATGAATTATTGAAGTTTCCGAAATTAAATATTTTTATTAAAATTATGGGTGGGACCCACTTTTATTTTTTGTAAAAACATATGTTGAGAATTTTTAAAGACTTTGCATGCTCAAACATTTCAACAAAGGAGTGTGCGTAGAGAAGAAGGAAAAAAAATACATATTATTTTATTAATTTAGTCTCCTTTTGCGTTCTAACATTTTCCAATAAATAGGGTGCTTAGTTAGAATTGAAAATCACACTAGAATCATAAGCTTTCTCTCTCTATATTATCGAGCGTATTTTGTGAGTATTTAGATACTTTGAGAGTTGCTATTCAGCGCAAGTTTCCTTCAGCATTACATCCGATATTTCAATTAGAAATACTGTTCTTTTGAGGTAAGGGATGTTATTTTCTTCGTAAATGATATTATTTCTTTCAATATCATTATGCTGAAATATTGGTATGAATTTTATTGTGGAATTTCTACCTTTTTGTGTTGGGGTTACTATTCACATATACGACACTATTCACATATACGACACTATTCACAAATACAACACTATTCACCGAAAAATAAAATTTTCTCTTCTTTATCCCAGATGTCAATTATGGTTACTATCTTTGATTGTATCCATGTTTTGATCTTCATTTTTGAATTTTACTCCACTATGGTTTATTATGGAGTGTTTTTGAACTTGGATTATCTAAAGTATGAATCCCAATCTTTGTTCTTTTGTCTCACCGATTTCGTTTTCTAAAAATATTTTTCATCATCCTCACCCCTAAATGATGATATATATCAATATTTTTGGCACAGTGGTGCAAAGATGAATGATTACTGATGAATATCTTTGGCTTTGGTGCAAAGATGAATGTGTTGAGATGAACATGACCAACTGGTGATACAAATGAATATCTTTGGCCTGTAGTGCAAAGATGAATATTTGATTCAAGATGTATTTTGATTGATGTTATAAGGATAAAATATTGATGATGGACTTTTAAATTCATAGATGATAGTAGATTTCATTCTCTACTTGACTCTTCTAATGGATTGTTGTTTTCGCTACAGTTGTTGATCTAAAACTTGTTGTCTATTATATTCTATCAGATTTTTTCCTGTTGAGAACTAATTATAATTTGTTGTATATTATCTTAGTCATAATATTCTTTACTGGGCTAGTTTAGCTCACCATTTTCCTTTTTATTCCATTTTTCTTCTCAGGAAGCGAGAATATAGCGAAAACTAGTCGGGGTATGGAATGATGGTTCTAGTCAATTGTTTTAGCAGTCCTCACTATTTTGTAAAATAATGTATCAATAATTGTAATGAGGACTTTATTTGAGTGTGGATATTGTCTAGAAGACAATATTTGTATTTAAACTCAAAATATGTGTTGTCGTACTTTGCACGACAATTGTAATAATAAAGTTGTAGTTGTTTTCTGTACCATGTATTTGGCGCCTCAGAATGGGTGATGTATACCTATTTTGGGGGCATCACATTAGGCATCAAAGCCTCAGGCTCAATCAACCGGCTACTAGCTGGCCAAAGTATTGAGCAGACATTGGTCTTAGGAGAACATAGTAGTCGACCCTATTGGAGACGTTTTGGAATGGAAACTGGCAATGAACAAATCAAGGTATCATCCTGCCACCTCTTAAGATTGACTAGCCAGTAGTTGCGCTTGTCGATAATATATCGCCCACTCCGAGAATCATCTGGTATGACAAAGGGAAGAGATCTATGAGGATTACTTGGTAACCTTGGAAATGCCTATGTAAAAGAAGGAGAGGCGGGGACGAAGTTGAGAAGAGAATCTTCATAATTCCCAAACAAAGTGTGATGAAAAGGGCGTTCTTGGTCAAATCAATTGCCTCATAACCTCATGCGGAGAATAAAATGCGATTGCCAAATCCATTATTCTCAATGAAATAGGAAGATCTGCGATGCAAAGGAATATGAACCAAGACAGCGAAGAACCACTCAATCTGTCTCCGTTGAGGCTTGAATAGGTGTGAAATTTGCGCTTGTAAAAATAAGGTAGATGACCGCAACCCCCTGAAACAATGGTATATATAGGGACGAGCAGTGAAGCATGAATAATCATCGAGGAAAGGCCATAAATCCATACTGTCGGGACTAAATCGGTGATCAATCCAACGTGTTGTGCGAGGAATGATATTGGGTGATGAAAAAAGAGGAGACTTCTTCTTCTTCTTAGAAAGATGCTCAAGAGTGGAATAGCCCGAAAAGCGTTCGAAAAGAAAAATAGGAAGGAAGGAGCATGGAATGTAGCAATTGACATCATACCTGGATAAAAAAAATAATAAGAAAAAGGTTAAAGGAAAAGAAGTGCGGTTTGAAAGACAATTGATAAAAAATATTAAAGTGATTACCTCCCAACGGATTCTTGCATGGCAATGGTTGTTTTGTCTAGGCGGCGATATAAGGACCCTAGGAAGTGAGAAGCAAGGGAAATCTCCAAGCCCCGAGATAATAACGCTGCCAAACTAAATAAACGGGCAGAAAGACCATCCATGGGAGACCCAGGGAAGAGGAAGCGGGACAGCCACATAGCCAGATAAGCTGCCAATGGAAAGGGATAAATCTATTCACGAAAGGCAAGAACAGATGAATAGAGTTATCCCACTGGTTGGTCTCGTAGTCACGGAAGAAGTAGCGTACCTAGGATAACCAAGAATTTTTCTGTCGACTAGAGGTCTCGAAGTTTGGAAGGAGTGTATCTCCCTTGAAGCGGGAGATGAAGTGGGAGGATTGCTTGAAGGCTTCCATCAAATATGCAAAACAATCGTTATCTCTAGGGGACATGCTAGAAGGGCCGCAAGAGTTTGAAGCAACAACAGGAAGGCTACAAGACGTAACTCAAAATAAATATATATTTCAGAAAAATGAGAATGAATGAGAGGAATATAATATAAAAACTAAAGAGAACTTACTGATAGAGGGCATAGACATCCTCTAGAGTAGGGATGAATTCCCCCCAGGCAGTGACGAATGTGCAAGTAGAGGAGCACCATCGTGAGATCAATACAGTAAGGGCATTATTGTCTTGTTGGATACGCAGGTCTCTATATAGTTGAATACAACGAAAGATGCCCGCACTCTTGAGTATATGCACGTAATCAATGTTTCCAAGTATCTCATCGGTCCAATCCTTCCATCCTTGAAGTCGAACAGATGAATCAAACAGAAAGCGAAGGGGACTGATAGGGTATTCTTGTTTCTCTATACATATGCGCGGAATGCAATCAGCATGGGGGAAGTAATCCCAACCTCCAGAAGCTGGGGTATACAGAAATAGGCCTTCTTTCTTCGGGGGAGGAAAATTTGTACGGTCATAGTCCTTAACTGTGACGCCCCCAAAACATGTATACATCACCCATCTTGGGTCGCCAGATACGTGGTACAGAACTCAAATACAAACTTAATTATAAAACTATCGTGTAAAATACGAAAAAACATAGCTGAGAGTTTAAACAAGAATATTGTCTTCTAGATAATATCCACACTCAATGGAGTCCTCATTATAATTATTATCACACTATTTTATAAAAATAGTGAGGACTACTATAGCCACCATCTCGGACCATCACTCCATTCCCTGACTAGTCCCAACTATATTTTTATTTCCTGAAGAGAACAATGAAAGAAAAGGGTGAGCTCAACTAGCCCTATAAGAAAAATTATGACTAAGATAATGCATAATAAATTATCCTTAGCCTTTAATAGTATAACCACTAATAGAATACAATAGACAACAAGTTTTAGATCAACAACTGCAGTGGAATAAGAAATCCATTAGAAGAGTCAAGTAGAGCATGATATCTACTATCTTCTACGATTTTAAAAGTTTATAATCAATTTTATCACTGTAATACTCATTAACAGTTCTTTATTATACCCAAGACAAAGAGAAATTTCATCACCTGTCTTCACCTGAACCACCAAAGATTTTAGTTAATTTCACAATTCACATTTATAATAATGTGAATCAACAGTTCCTCCTTGCCACAAAGGCTTAATAGAACATTCTTCAATATTCTTACCCCAAAGGCTAAAGATATTCAAATGTAATAACAATGTTCATACCAATCAATTGTCTATCTTTGCACTACTGGCCAAAGATATTCAACTATAAAACCAATGGTCATGATCATACTAATCAATTGCCTGTCAGTGTACTACGACCAAAGACATTCAACTGTTAAATAATGGTCATGATCCTGCCAATCACATCATCGAATTATCCCTGCACTACAACTAAGGATATTCGTTAGTATCACTAGTGGTCATGATCATGTCATACACCTGTCCATCTTTGCACTACGGGCCAAAGCTATCAATCAACAGTTCATCTTTGCACTACGACCAAAGATATCAATCAATAGTTCTTCTTTGCACTGCAGATCAAAGACATACAACTGTAAAATCAATAACCAATTGTCCATCTATGTATTACAGGCCAAAGATGACTTTTAACGCAATATAAGCATGAGGATCATGACAATGATATAAAGAATCAATCAAATGAGATAAAGGATAAATATTAAACATTTATAATACAATTTATCCAGAGTTCAAGAATATCTAAATTGTCAACATGATCACCAATTGTGGAGTAAAATTCAAGAATAATATTCATGTATCAAAAATTAATTTGGACAGAAAAGAATCAATTTTTCGTCGTGAATAGTATCCTATGAATAGTACTTTGTGAATAGTACCTTATGAATAGTACTTCGTGAATAGTACCCCGTGAATAATACTTTGTGAATAGTATCCCGTGAATAGTACTTTGTGAATAGTAGCCCTGAGTGAATAGTACCCCGTAAATAATACGCTGAGTGAATAGTACCCAATAAATAATACCCTAAGTGAATAGTATCCCGTAAATAATACCCAGAGTGAATAGTACCTGAGTGAATAGTAAGAAATAATAACCTTTATGAATAAGAAATAAATAACATCCCTTACGAATATTGAACAAAAATAATATTCCTTATGAATATTAAATGAAGACAATGAATATTGAATTTAAAATGATATTCCTTACGAATATTGAATCGAAAATAATATTCATATGAATAAGAAAAATAATATCTCTTTAGAATATGAAATAAATAATACCCTTACCTTATAAGAAGATCGGATACTTTAATAGTGAAGTAGCAAAATACTCTTCTTCTTTCTCTCTATAGCTTCTCTCTCTATAATTGCTCTTGTGAGTCTTAGTGAATTGATGAGAATGAAAGAAGAATGAGCTTCTATTTATAGGAAAATATAGTTTCGATAATTGCACATTTTGGGGTTCAAAATATTACAATATAATACCTTTATCTTTTCCTCCATTTTAATTTAGTCCTACAAGTATTATCAAACTTGCACCACCTCCCCTAATAGTATAACATGTGAATCAATAGTTCACCATGTGAATCAATAGTTATATACATGTGAAAAAATAGTTGCAGTATAGTACCTTCATCTATACATCCATTTTTAATTTAATCATGCAAGTATTATCAATCTTGCACCACATCCCCTAATAGTACATGCATGTGAATCAATAGTACATACATGTGAACAAATAGTTATAAGAATGTGAATTAATAGCAATTAATTGCTCATTTATCCGATTAATTACCCGATTGGTCAATTAACCTCCAAAAATCAATTATTATCGAAATAAATGTCAATTTCCACTAATACTAATAATCCCAACACAATGAAAGTATCAATTTCATCTTTAATCAACACAAACTTATTCATCATTAATATTATAACTCACAGTATTTAACAATCAGATCATTCCCAGGAAAGAGGGGGCTTTTCGGTAAGGATTTCTCCCTATTAGCGCACAATTAGGTGACCAAACCCCTTTTCCCGACAGAACTTTTTAGACATCGTCAAAAATGCAAATAATAATATGAATAACTTTGTCGTCTCAATTATTGATTTAATAATATAAAATATTATGCAGATGATACTATGACAATAATTGAATCAATAATATGAGAGATATTATACAGTAATTATTGTAGCAATAATTGAATAAAAGCCGAGTGACTTCTCATGTAAGCATCAATAATCAATACCGTGATATACTATGCAACCACACGATTATCGTATTTTTTATCACCGGATTATTTTATGACAAATTGCTTACTTTAAAAATTTTCAAATATCATCATTAACTTTAACCTTTTATCAATTTAACCATTTACTAAATAAAATAATAATTATAAGAAAATTGAATACTTTCATTTCATAAAATTCAGGATCTCACATTAACTCTATCCCAGAAGGTGACAGAAGGACCAAAGAATGGAGTTCTCCCCCAATCAGTGATGAATGAAGACTCTTGGCTAGTTCTTGGTTCTGCAGAGCATTCAGGTGAAAGGGCCTACAAGTACAAGTAAGGGAAGTTCATTATAAAAAATAAAAGCAAAGAAAGGATGTCAAATAAAGTGTTTAAGCTTGAAGTGCTCACCATGGCAAAAAGAAAAGACTAAGATTTAAGCTTCAAAACACTTGAAAAGAAGAAGAAACAATGTCAAAAAGAATTAGGAATCACAATTATGGAAGAAAAATTTTCCCAAAATTTTCAAAAAAACTTTGGACTACCAAAAGGCATCCTTCGGAGCCTTTTTTGGACTTATAACAGCATATATCATGGCCATTGGAAATAAACTATGTAGAGCTCGTCACTAGCTTCATTTTGATATATTATGGTACCCGAAACTCCAAATGAGTCAAAAGTTATGATCGAAATAGTAACTGCTCTTCCAAAACTTCATTTTTTTCATTTAAACTTCAATTCCCTCTAGGGTCTGGCCATGTAGGCTTCGACCCCCTAGGATTCAGCCATGTATGCTTCGGCCCCCTAGGGATTGTTCCTTTTATCTCTTATAAAAAATGCCTATAGGGTTCAGACACCTAGGGGTTGTTCCTGTATACCTTCGATCGAGGTCCTATTGCTCTACCAATCAACTACTTGAGACGAATGATCCTTCGCCGCAATAATTATAGCCTTTTTCTAATGAATTTCGAGAGAAAAGACCAAGATATGATCAAGGTGATGGGGCTGGGAAAATAGAAGAAAGGCTACAATTACTTCGAATATATATATATATATATATATATATATATATATATATATAACAATATATATATAGGAATTATGAGGAATCGAAGAAGACTCCAATGAAGGTTGTGATAAATTTTTTATAATCATGTAACAAGAAGTCGAGTTCAAAATAAAATGATTCTTCTCTATACTATCACCCGTGTTGTCCCCTTTGCACAACGTAAGAAAGTAGAAGGAGAGAAAGGAGACTGAGTTTTTTTTTTTGAAGTGAAGGCTACTTCCAAACTAAATACAAATAAATCCGTAAAGTTTAGAAAATGGTTCTCGGTGATTGATGTTGCATCATTATCTAAGAAGCGAGCCTTGTTACCCAATGAAGAAACCGAGGACTTCTTTGATTTTAAATAGCAAGTTGCATATGTCCTTGTATGGTCTTATTGTCTTTGAAGTTGTATGGTCTCGATGTTCGTGGTATTAACTACTTGAATGAACTTGATCGATATGCTCTTTGGCCATTAAGTCTAAGTTCATGAAAAGATGGGAATTTGATAATATAACTCAAGTCGCTAGATGCATATCTTCATGGTTTCCATCTTGAGGCCGCAATAATGATATGTATTGTGATAGCTTCAAGGGTCCTTTTACTACAAATAAAAAGTGGGCCCAAGTGATGTGGTAACAAAACTCCCTACTACAATTTAGAATCAAGACATGCGGCCATGGATTATGAATATCGACTCTTTACTTCTCAAAAAAAATAAGATAAGTAAATGTTTTATTTATTTTCCGAAAATAATAAAATAAGATTTTATTTCCAAAAAAAAAAGATTTGATTTGATTTAAAAAAAAATCTTGTCAAGATCAAATAAAGAAAGATTTGATTTTATTTAAGATTTGATTTCATTTCCAAAATAAAATTAAGATTTTATTTTATTTTCAAAATAAAATTAAGATTTGATTTGATTTCATTTCCAAAATAAAATTAAGATTTGATTTCATTTTCAAAATAAAATTAAGATTTGATTTTATTTTCAAAATAAAATTAAGATTTGATTTCATTTCATTTCTAAAATTAAGATTTGATTTCATTTCCAAAATTTACTTGAAAATAAAATAGTTTGATTTTAATTACTTTAAAATATTCATGTGTCTTAGTTAAAGGAAAGATTTTCATGCATTTTGTGTTCATTTTGTAGGTTATAAAAAAAAAATTAAGATGTTTGGGAGATGATTTTTCCTGCTTTTAATTTTCAAAAAAATATAAGGAAACAAATCTTGGGCAAATTATGGAGATTTTTGTAGGATTTCTATTAGTAATAAGTGAATTTTATAAGGTATCTTTACTTGAATTAGTTGCTTATATTCATGTGTCTTAGTTAATGCATTGTGTGTTCATTTTGAAAACGCAAAGAAAATTGGAAAGGAAAAGCAAGAAATCGCTTTGGAAAACTTTCATGTTCATTTCATGTTCATTTCATGTTCTTAACTTTTGGAACTTGAACTATATTGTAGAGCTTCTTCTTAGCTTTCCTAACATCTTGAATCATTCCAATCGGAGTTCGGATGCAAGAGTTATGACATTTGTACCAACGACGCTGAATTTCATTGCTTTTGGGTGGTCATTTGCATAAGAGTCTACTTCCAGTCCAATTTCAGCCTTCATCCGTTCGTTATTTCTCAAAACTCAAAGAATGAAAGTTGTAGAGCTCGTCGATAGCTTCGATTTGATAGGTGGCAGGCCCCAGAATTCCTCCCGGATCAAAGGTTATGGCCATTTTACCAGAGGACACCGCAAAGAGAAAAATAATTAGCAGCTTGCACCCAAGCCGGGCTTGCTATTTTATGCCTTTATACCCAAGCCGGGCTTGGGGTCCCGAAGTCAAAATCAGTAGCATAGCAAGTCGGGGCTTGCCTTCCAAGGAGTAAAACCCAAGTGGGGCTTGGGTACGCAGAAAAGAGTAGATTTTGTCCTAATTTGAGTCCGATAAGGATTGATTCGAGCTGTTTGACTCAAGGACTCCCAAGAGGACTTAAAGACATATAAAGAGGCATATAAAAGGAGGAGAATTACAAGGATTAGAGAGAAGTTTTTGGAAGAATTCCATTAGATTAGAGTAGAGTAGATTGGGAAAACCCTAGTTCTTATTAGATTTGAGATCAAGCAACTTGGAGACCATCAAGATTCAAAGTAGAGCAAGGAGAGAGCATCAAATCTACGTATAATAGATTCTATCTTCTCATCTTCTTCTATCTTTGTCTTTTATTGTTTATTCAAGTGTGAATTCTTAGTTTTAATTCAATAATCATGAACTAATTCTTTGTTTGAGATTACAATGGATCTTATTGTGTAGTTTATTTTAATATGCTTCGCTATCAATTATTATGTTCTATCGCGAGGATTGTCTATTATGATTTGACTTAATTGTTTAATCGACCGCCATCAATTATCGTGATAATCTATATGAACTCGAGAGATGAAGTATCGATTTAGATCTTATCATGATAACATATGTTTGTGATTTCGTGATGATGGAATTCATGATTCGTGTTTAGGATAGAGATATGCCTTTACGCCATATGTAATCTTATAGAGAACTTGTGCTTTAAATCCTTTTTAATTGTAATTCACATAGAGATATAGTGGATTAGTTAATTAGGGTGTCTTGCTTAATTCTATCATCCGGGATGCAAGTGAGTATGGGTATTATGCATCGAGAGGTGGTTTTATCTGTTTTTAGTGTTCTTGATTAACAATTCAGATAGAAAATAATTGATGAGAAGTGTGTTAGCTTAAATGAAGCAATAAGTGAAGTTGTGATCTTAAATCTCCATAATCTGATTTTTAATTAGTGGTAATTAGAATTAGTTTAGTTAAATATTTTAATTTATAACATTAAATTCATTCGCTTAAATAAGATCGAGTTGGTTACGTTAGTTAGTACTTGGTGATTTTTATTAACTAATTCTCTATGGGAACGATACTCAACTTATCACTTTATTACTTGTCGACCACGATACTTGTGTGTCATGTGCGTAATTAGATTTTACCCAACAAGTTTTTGGCTCATTGTCGGGGAATTAGTTTAATATCTTTTTGCCAATATTAATTTCAATCAAATTAGTCTTAATTTAAACATTTTTATTTTTATTTTAATTCTCTTCCTATATTTCTCTCTTTTTCGTACCATGGATGACTTTCATGTATCAATGGCCATACACGAACACGACTCAACCAAGGGAAACGGGGGATTGATGGACTTAATGCATTTTCTCGCAATATCGCCATACAGATCAAGAACTTTCGAGGAAGTTGACGTTATCATGTTTCCAAAGGAGTCGAAGGATGGCGCTTATATGTGACTATTGGCCGGGTAATCACCCGAGTAATCAATGCACCATCAATTTCTTGGGTCGGACAATATGGTGGTAACCACCTCAATTATTATGCATATGATAATTATCATCAAGTTTGGGGGTATCAACCGATTCTTCATGGAGCTATACTTATGAAGACCAATACTACGCCCAAATCCAACATACACGCGGAATTCTCATATCCACCTCCAATGCGATAAAAGAAGACAATTCAAAGTTTAAGGAATTCATGTTAAGGATTATAGCAAAAAAGAAGAGATGATAATGAGTCGAGTTATCGACCCAAATTTCTTAATAGATGGATGGAACAACTCATCACTACTACTCAACCAATGGTCCTCAATACACGGCTTCCAAGACCGAGACATGATAATTCAAGGATGGAGGAATTGTGGTCCAAGTCAAATGAGGAGAGGAGGATTAATCAAGAGCGGCCAATTCGTAATCAAGAGATATCAAGTCAAAATCATGCGTAATAAGATAGATCAAATAACCAAAGCCAGAAACAACCTTCCTCCAAACACTTGGCTTTACGACACGGATGACGAAATCGGCAGAGAACCCAACCAAATCTACAACCGGATGAGCCTCGAGATGTTGAAAAAGAGGAGACAAGTGGGGATAATGAAAACAAGGTTTGAAGAGCTAACTATGAGTACTAACGAGGATGAGCCGATGTTATTAATGCCTCAAGTGCCTTCTCCACCACAGTTCAAGAATCCGCTTAGATTTGCAAAACCTTGTCCGCTAGTAGTCATGTCGCCGACAATACCCTTGTGACGTAAAAGCGAGTACAACTTCAAGCCATGGTGCAATCGAAATGAGAAGATAGAAGAAGAGATTATTGTGTCTCGACAAGCCTCAATGCCGTAATCTATTCACGCACACAATGGAGAAAACACCTAGATTTTGGACGTTCTTGAATGTGATATTATCTAAACAAAGCATGCTAGGTGACTTTAATGCAATGGCTATCACAAATGGGAACTTACCAAAAGCTACATTATTTTCGATGGATGGAGGGTTCCTCAATTTTCAAGAGGAATTGATAGCGCCACTGCATAAAAGTCAGCCGAAAGACTCAGAATCAAGCGCTAACTGGGAGGCAACCTAGGAATTTTTATATTTATATGCTTTATTAGTTTATTTAGTAGATATGAATTAATTTGCTTATTAAGCTCTCTTATAATCTAATCCATGTTGTCTCTCTTCATTGCAGGTATTGGAGGTTCAATGGATAGGAAAATGATCATCGCCACCATCACCACCATCACTTCACGCTTAGCTGATTACATGGAAGTTCTCTTCTACTTATCGCTATATTCTTATAATGAGGACATTGTAATTGCTAAGTTTGGGGGAATTTAGTTTAGTTCATTATTGCATGTTTAGTTTCATGTTTATGTTATGTTATTTTGCATATGTTGTTAATTTAGTTTAGGTTCATTATGTTTGCATTCATGTAGTACAACCGCATAAGTAGTTTCATAGTAGTATAGTTTGAATAAGATTATATTCAGCTTTATTGTGGAAAAAAATCAAAATAATAGTTAGTTACTATGTTCATCTTGCATGAGTCCAAATTGCTTGATAGTTTAAGTTTATTTTGGCCAATGAGGAGAATGGAATTGAGTAGAAAAGTATAGTATCGATTATTAGAGCTTTGATGTGATTTCTTGTTATGAATTGAATCTTTTTCCTTTTGAAACCGGTATAATAAGGATAGACAAGAAGAAACAACTTTGTGATTGATTGAGTTTAAATTGATACATAATGGGACTTCTAAAGGATAATGCTAGTTTAAATGAAAGAATGACAAGAATAAGTAGTGATGGCTAAAGTTAAACAAGAACCTAAGTTTGGGGGAATATGTGAGATATATAAGCTATTGAAAAAAAAAAAAAAAAAAAAAAATAAACACATTGTGGTGTTTGTCTTTGTTTTGTGGCTTTTGTTACTTGGAGTAAGTAAGCCCGAGGGGATTGTTTTACACCTAGCGCCTCTAAGGTCTTAATGGTCCGGGAGTCGCTGGTCGAAAGCTCGCTAAGGTAGCATTGAAAAGCCTAAGGGAATAAGACATTGCATAGCTATGTATATATAAACCAAAAGAAAAAAAGAGAATAAAACGGGAAATAAGAGCAAAAGCCCTCGTAGATGAAAAAAATAAAGCATAAGTATCCCATGTTGACTTCTCGATATTGGTAATTGTTTGATTTTAGTTAGATCTAGCTTGTTTTTGGATTTCTGTGAGTTTACATTGTATGATGCCTTTCAAAGAGACTTGTTATGTGTTAAATTTGATTTTATATCGCTTAACATTGTTGTGAGCACACACACACTATACCAAAGAATAACACTTAAGACTCAATGATCGACTAGAAATTGTTGATTGGTTTTGATACGAAGTATTGTCGTGTTTGCTTTCATTTCTCTAAGGCCGAGTGAATATATTTGATTTTATCAATACCACTGGATTCAGTAGGCATATAGATTAGTTTCATTTCATTGCATTGCATTGCATTATTAGTTTGTTGCTGCTTGGGGACAAGCAACGCTTAAGTTTGGGGGGTATTTGATAAGTGATTTTATATCCACTTATCCGTATCTTTTACTTGAATTAGTTGCTTATATTCATGTGTCTTAGTTACTTTTCATGCATTGTGTGTTCATTTTGTAGGTTATATGTTTGGAAGCTTGTGAGCTATTAGATTATTCGTAAGGAAAAAGCAAGGAAAATGCAAAGAAAAGCAATCCGGACATCGCTTGGGCTTTCATGTTCATTTCATGTTCTTGGCTTGGAACTTGAACTATATTGTAGAGCTTCTTCTTAACTTTTCGAACATCTTGAATCATTCCAATCGGAGTTCGATGCAAGAGTTATGACATTTGTACCAACTGACGCTGAATTTCATTGCTTTGGGTGGTCATTTGCATAGAGAGTCACTTCCAGTCCAATTTCGACCTTCATCCGTTCGTTATTTCTCAAAACTCAAAGAATAAAAGTTGTAGAGCTCGTCGATAGCTTCGATTTGATAGGTGGCAGGCCCCATAACTCCTCCCGATCAAAAGTTATGGCCATTTTACCAGAGGACACCGCAGCTGAAAAAAATAATTAGCAGCTTGCACCCAAGTCGGGCTTGCTTTTTTATGCCTTATACCCAAGCCGGGCTTGGGGTCCCGAAGTCAAAATCAGTAGCATAGAAAAGCCGGGCTTGCCTCCAGGAGTAAAACCCAAGCCGGGCTTGGGTACGCAGAAAAGAGTAGAGATTTTGTCCGAATTTGAGTCCGATAAGGATCGATTCGAAATGATGATTTGACTCAAGGACTCCCAAGAGGACTTAAAGACATATAAAGAGGCATATAAAAGGAGGAGAATTACAAGGATTAGAGAGAAGTTTTTGGAAGAATTCCATTAGATTAGAGTAGAGTAGATTGGGAAAAACCCTAGTTTTTATTAGATTTGGAGATCAAGCAACTTGAGACCATCAAGATTCAAAGTAGAGCAAGGAGAGAGCATCAAATCTACGTATAATAGATTCTATCTTCTCATCTTCTTCTATCTTTGTCTTTTATTGTTTATTCAAGTGTGGATTCTTAGTTTTAATTCAATAATCATGAACTAATTCTTTGTTTGAGATTACAATGGATCTTATTGTGTAGTTTATTTTAATATGCTTCGCTATCAATTATTATGTTCTATCATGAGGATCGCCTATTATGATTTGGACTTAATTGTTTAATCGATCGCCATCAATTACCGTGATAATCTATATGAACTCGAGAGATGAAGTATTGATTTAGATCTGATCATGATAAAGATATGTTTGTGATTTCTATAGATGGAATTCATGATTCGTGTTTAGATATAGATATTCCTTTACGCCATATGTAATCTTATAGAGAACTTGTGCTTTAAATCCTTTTTAATTGTAATTCACATGTAGATATAGTGGATTAGTTAATTAGGTATCTTTTTATCTCGCTTAATTCTATCATTCGTGATGCAAGTGAGTAAATGGGTATTATGCTTATCGAGAGGTGGTTTTATCTCGCTTTTTAGTTGTTCTTAGATTAACAATTCAAGATAAAAATAATTTATGAGAAGTGTGTTAGCTTAAATGAAGCAATAAGTGAAGTTGTGATCTTAAATCTCCATAATCCGATTTTTAATTAAAATGGTAATAGAATTAGTTTAGTTAAATATTTTAATTTATAACATTAAATTCATTCGCTTAAATAAGATCGAGTCAAGACTACGAGGTTAGTACTTGAGGTGATTTTTATTAACTAATTCTAATGACTGGGAACGAATACTCAACTTATCACTTTATTACTTGTTCTTCGTGAATTTCTCTCCTCCTCGACCAATACGAAACCCTAACTACCAAGGTACGATTTCTTTGCCCACAAATATAAGATTTTATTATTACATATATAAATAAATAGATGAATACATGGATATTTAAATTGGTAAATAATTAATTTAATAGTTAATCGCTCATTATTTCAATTGTATGAATAGATGAATTATATTTATGAACACTACAACACAAAAAAGGCTTATTTTCAATGAAATTTATTAAGAACATTTTATTTATTAATCACATGATAATATCATTCTAATTGAACATAAGTGATATATTATAGTTAAAACCTTACACAAAGTAGCCGACATCAATTGAATCGTATGTCGAGCATCACGGTGGATGACCTAATCGATAGAGGTTAGGCCTCGCCATGAATCGACGCTCTAGCATCCGTATGTTTAATATAGTTATGACATTGTCAAAAATAGTAAATGAATGTATAATATAATTATGAAAAAATTTATCGAGCCAAAAAGAAATCAACTCACTAAAGCATCGAAGATCGACCTCCCTGGGAGCCGTCACCCGATCCGGAGCGGCCGCCACCACGGCCACCTCCACCGCTATGTCGAGGCATATATAGCTGTACTAATGAAATAAAAAACATAGATACGATGACATTAATTAAATTTCATTGCAATTATTATATATAATGATTGATTTTAGTTGTATAATATTTACAAAACGCCAATTAGTGAAGAAGTAGTACGTCGACAAACCCGTCAAAATCAAAATCATTTTCATCCTCTGATTCTGTCTCTTCCTCTTCTGTATTAATTTCTTCCTCAGTATCATCTTCTACCATCACATACAGTGACAACCACATCTTCCTCCACTTCGTCAACATCGAGTACGTCAACGACATCATCACCCAACACATCGTCATCATATAACACAATGTGGCTGGGATTGCTAACTTGTTCTTGCAACGGGTCATCCGTTCCAGACAGATTAATACCATCAAATGGTCGAGTCTTCGTTGTCACAACTGTATACCAGGGGGTTCTAGTGTGAACGACATTAGGGGATTCTGCATGAATAAATATTCCTGGGTACCACCTCACGAAATGCAATTGGCATCAACTTCTGCATGAATACATGACAGTCGTGACTTTTGAACCCAATAATTTTCAACTGCTCAACCTTAGTACAACGAGATATGTTAGAAGCATATCCATCTGGGAGCTTCAATGCGCTTAAGCCACTTGTAAAGGTTTTCAACCTTGTTGCTTGGTAAGATAAAATGGAGCTTTTGGTTTGTGTTGTTAGTTTTGAGCCACAATTCCTTTGATATTCATTTCTCCAAGTCTTTACACGCTTTATCATTGTCTTTTGTTTTACCACTTATATCTAGTACGATTGTAAAACAAGTTCTCAAATACATTCTTTTACTCAGTATGCATAACATCTATACAATGATCGAAGTCTTGAGTGTGACCCAATATGGAAACTCAAACCAAATCGGCGAGTAAGTCTAGTTATGACTTTTCCCATATCCTATAGCTCTCAACGTACTCATGCTCCTTCCTGTGGGGTAGAAATGTTAGATCATTTAGCTTGATAATATGTCGTTGCCTGAACAAGCGACCAACAACCCCTTTCTTCTCATCTTTTCATTGAATTGTGTAGACATCTTTCTATAATCGCTGCTCAAAGAAGGCAAGAATCTCACGAAAGCGCCCAAAGAACTAGTTTTCTAGCCATGACGTAGTTGAGTACCTTGCACATCCCCATGCGATCGGATATGACAAATTACCATGAGTCGACCAACCACTAATCATCCCAAGTGTCGGAAAGTCGTTGTGACAATCCACAACAAGGTTGCTTTCATCACAAAATTACGCTTTCAATGATTTATCAAAAACCGAACACCGCTTTCCCACGGCATCTTAAGTTCATCGACTAATGGCCCGAGGTACACGTTAATGTCTTTTGTAGGACTCTTATCCCCGGTATAAGTAAGGTCAAGAAAAGATACTGGATCCCCATCATGCACATCGACAAAGGAAGATTAAAAGCTATCATAATCACTAAATAGAATGTAATAAGGTCAGACTAAAATTATTAAATGGACAGAATCCATCTGTAGCCATGCCAAGCCTGACATTCCTAACTTCTTCGGAAAATTGTGGAAAATTGGCATCAAAATTCTTCCATTCATCTCCATCTGCTGGGTGAGTCACCACCAGCCTGACGACATCATTTGTTCTATGCCAACTCATATGCTAAGCAGTGTGCGCAGACATGAATAGCCACTGCAACCTCGGCGCAAGAGGAAAATTCCGTAAAATCTTCTTTGGAACATGTTTCTCCTTCCCCCCACGTTTTGTGATCTTGTACCTTGGCGAGTTGCAGATATCACACTGCACCTTATCTTTGTCCTCCCCATAATATAACATGCAATCCTTCTCACAAGCATCAATCTTCTCATACCCGAGATTCAACCCCTTAACCATCTTCTTCACCTCATAGTAATTCGCGAGCAACGTATTATCCCTAGGTAAGAACTTCACGACAATATCAAGCAAATCATTGAATCTTCTCTCACTGCAGTCATGCTCATTCTTGAAATGTAAAGGCTTCGTAACTGCAGAAAGCCTGGTGTGCTTGTCATTTTCAGGATACAATGGAACACTCGATTCAGATAGCAACTTGTAGAAAGTAGCTACTGAATCATTTAGCTTTTGTTTGAAACCCGATTAATCGCTTGTAGCGCTTTCGCTTTTCAGTATGATTAATTTTAGTAGTGCATACGCATTAACCAACATCCGCATCTGCCACATAGTTATCTTCTTGTGAATCCCCGTGATCCGATTGATCTACAGTATTATCTATCCGTTCTCTAAACTCAGCTGATTCCCCGTGATGAATCCATACCGAATACCCATCCACAAACCCACATGAATATATGTCAAATTTAACTTCATCGGCAGTCTTCCATATCATGTTCTTACACTTGAAACATGGGCATCTCATCTTTCCGTTCGGATCATCAACATGTTCTATTGCTTTGTTCATAAAATTGGACACACCTTCAGGGTACGCATCAACTAATCCCCTCCCATCAATTGGTATCCTACGGTACATCCAACTCCGATCGGCTGACATCTTTAATTGAAGAAAATACCCAATTAGAATATATATGCATGTATTTAGTTTACCTAGTATATATCTCCACTCTACAGGGGTTAGGCTTCTATCTCGTTCCTGGATGCATCTCCTCACTAGTGCCATTCACAAGGTGCGTGTTTATAATATTTTAAGAAAATTTAAGCATCACCTCCCCATGGTCTCCAAGTACACGAAATAGACCAAGACAACTTAGTCTAAGTATGCACTCGAAGAACATATGTAGAGACATCAGCTGAAAAATACTCAAAATATTATAAACACACACCTTGTGAATTAGCACGGACCTAAGTGAGAGACATAACATCCATGAATTCCCCAAATCGGATTATTCATATTCACTCCCTCTTGAGTGAATGTCGAATGGGTTTCTACGCTCCAAAGTATATTACACATATATATATATATATATATATATTGAGTGTATTGAAGAGTAAAGGAGAGTATTATTGAGTTTATTGAAAATTATGGCAAACTAAGTAAATGCTACTTAGTTTATTTTGCCAATGATAAACTAAGAATTGTTATCGACATCCACTCCTAAACACTATTATCAAACGGGTTTCTAAGTTTATGCATGATAGCTTGTACTATAATGACTATGTTGAAAAATGCATATTTTGATTTGATGTTTAAAGTAAATGCTCATGATATTATGTAAAAGTCATTCAAGGAATATATGTACAAGGACTTAGTGGTAGATCAAATCATTAAGTTGATCTAAGCTTTTAATGTGTATCATTTTGTAAATAAATGTATTTATGAGGATATCAAAGATGTTAGGTTGATATATGTCTTGAGTTGTAATAGATGAGGCTTCAACAAAATCGTAGTCTATTGAAATGACGAGAGTTTGTAGAAGCCAAGGTCGGTAAATCGTAGAGCATCAAGGATCGTGAACATATCCGCTTGAAGGGCCTCTCCAAAAAATCGTAGAGTGGTCCAAACGCTTTGCCGGAAAGCAACTTAGAAATCGTAGTGTGCGCCGAAAAGTAGAGTCTACAAGATAAACAAGTGAAGATCGTACCTTAAGAGAAATCGTAGTGCTCTTGTTTGCTAAATAACGGATCAAGCATCAAGGTGGCAAGACACCACGATTAGAACGTAGAAAGCATCATATATACATGTCCGAGCATCGATCCTTGCACATTTATTTAAAGATAAATCCCAACAATTGTGGAATGGGTTACAAGCGTTGAAGTCTTCGCCAGCCCAATGACACAAAAGATATCCTTAGTATACAACAAAAGAAAACGATCGAAGAAGTTAAGGAAAGTACCATGGGTCGAGGAAAACACGCTTTTAGGTGTTAGGTGGGATGGCATCTAACAGTGTCAATGGGCGAATACTAATCGGAAGATGTCTGTAAAAGTCTCCATCAAATTTCAGAAATGTCAAACGATTTAATGCTTCAACGGATATCTTCAACGGATACATTTTAAGGATCGATATATGAAAACATCTGTAGATGAAAGAAAAGAGCAAGCATTGAACAAAACACTGAAGAACACTCAACGCTAAACTCTTAACTCTACGATCCGAAAAGAGAAAGCTTGCTCACCAAATTTCGGTTCTTTCAAACAAGAGCTTAACGGCAACTGAGTAGCACTAATCAAGAACTCATTAACTACCAATGAAGAGAAGTAAGAAGTTAGAAGTCAGAAGGACTTGAAGAGTTCTAAGTGAACTGTGAAGAACCAAGTCTCACTGGACTTGAAGAGTTCAAAAGTGAACTAAGAAGTGCCTTTGCATCATCGGTCTAGAAGGAATCATGAGATTCGTAGAAGTGTAAAAAGATATCCTTAGTGGATTTCTACTCAAAGGGTAGAAGAGTGGATTAGAGCTTTAAGTGCTCACGAACAACTTAAAATCGTTGTGGTCTATTACATTCCTACCATAACTGTGAGACCCCAAATTTTATGAATAAAGATTTAAATTTCTAAATATTTTTTTGAATATTATGATGTGGATTGATATAATGTTATAGTTGTGGGTAATATTTATAAATTTTGCAAAAAGTAAGCGAAGTTGTTATATAATATTCGATTGGTCGGGGAATAATCGTTTTAACAGGGAATATTCGTACGACGGCACAATCATTGGTTGACCCCACAAACGGAAGTATTATCGTAGTTAGAAAACGAAAGAATTATCATTTTATAAAAATAACGACGTAAGTGTTACCTTTAAAACTGTTGAACTACCCGGTAGTAAAAGTACAGTAATACGCATGGTTGCATAGTAGCACATGGTATTGATTATTGATGCTTATGTAAGAAGTCACTCAGTTATACTCAATTATTGCTACAGTAATTGTTGCATCATATCTCTCATATTATTGATTCAATTATTGTCACAGTATCATCTGCATAATATGTTATATTATTAAATCAATAATAAAGATGACAAAGTTATTCATATTATTATTTGCAATATTAACAATGTCTAGAAGTTCTGTCAAGGAGAGGGTTGGTCACCTAATTGCGCGTCAATAAGGAGAAATCCTTATCGGAAAGCCCCTCTTTCACGGGAAATCCACCCGTTGTTAAATATTGTGAGTTATAATATTAATGATGAATAAGTTCGTGTTGATTAAAGATGAAATTGATAGTTCCATTGTGTGGGAATTATTAGTGTTAGTGGAAATCGACATTCATTTCGATAATAATTGATGTCTGGAGGTTATATTGACCAATCGGGTATTTAACCGGATAAATGAGCAATTAATTGCTATTGATTCACATGATTATAACTATTTGTTCACATATGTGTACTATTGATTCACATTCATTTACTATTAGGGAGTTGGTGCAAGATTGATAATACTTGCATGACTAAAGTTAAAATAGAGGTATAAATGGAGTACTATCTTGTAATTCATATTTTCACATGTCTAGAACTATTGATTCACATGATTTACTATTGATTCACATGATTTACTATTGATTCACATGATTTATTATTAGGGGAAGTGGTGCAAGTTTGATAATACTTGCAGGACTAAATTAAAAATGAAGAAAAGGAGGGAGGTATTATACTGTAATATTTCGAGTCCCAAAATGTACAATTATTGAAACTATATTTTCCTATAAATAGAAACTCATTCTTCCTTCATTTCTCACCAATTCACTAAGTCTCACAAGAGCAATAATTATAGAGAGAAATTATAGAGAGAAAGAAGAAGAGAAGTCTACTAACTCACTATTCCAGTATACAGTCTTCTTTTGAGGTAAAGGGTATTATTTCTTTTATTCATGAAGAGAGTTATTTTCTTTTAAAGGGTTGTTATTCCATTCTTTATTATTATGTTGGAATAACTTTTATCTAGCCAATACCGCATACATGGTGAAATTCTTACATTATTCCATTCTTTATTATTACATTGGAATAACTTTATTCATCTGGCCTATCGCATGCACGTAGTGAATTTCATTGTTATTCCATTCTTTATTATTCTATTGGAATATCACATGCATGCCGGATTCATGCGTGACATTTCGTTCTTTGTTCTTACATTTGGAATATCACATGCGTGCGAATTACGCATGACTGGTTCCATTCTTTATTATTTTGTTAGAATGTCACATGCATGCGGATTCTGTATGACTGGTTCCATTCTTTATTATTACATTGGAATAACTTTATCTGTGCGGTCTATCACATGCTACTAGTGAATTCTTTTGTTATTCCATTCTTTATTATTCCAGTTGGAATAACTTTTAATCTATGTGGATTACCGCGTACATGGTGAAAAGATCCTGCGTATTCATTCCTTATTAAATTGTGGAAATGATGCATACGTGGATTACGCATGGTAGGTGAAAATCCATTTGTAGTTTTGTATATTCTATTATACTCGTTTGAGATATCATTTCTTTTATACTCATGGAATATCATTTTCTTTGGTATTTTTTTACGAGGTACTATTTACCCATTTACTATTCACTACGGTATTATTCAACTTTCGGGTGATTAGGGTACTTTTTTATCTGGGAGTACTATTCACGAAAGTTACTATTCACGGTTACTATTCACTCTAGTATCATTTACTCGGTATTCGGGACACTTTTCTTGTTGGGGTATTATTCACGGTCTTATTCGAGAAGTACTATTCACGAGTACTATTCACTAGAAAAATATATTTCTTTTCCGTCCGAAATTATTTTTTGGTACATGAATATTATTCTTGAATCTTACTCTACAAAGCAGTATCATGTTGACAATTTGGATGTTATTGATTTCTGGATAAATTAAATTATAAATCTTTAAAATTTATCCTTGAACTTGTTTTATTGAATTATTATGTCATTGTCATCATCCTCATGCTTATATTGTGATTAAAGTCATCTTTGGCTTACGTGCATTGATGGAATTGGTATGATTATGACCAAGGATTATTCAGTATAATCATGACCATTGATGATTACATGAATATCTTTGGTAGTAGTGGTGGGATGATTCAATTTTATTTATTAAGTCGAGTTTATTGATAAAGTTGATGAAAAACTTTTTAAATCATAGAAGATAGTAGATTTATGCCTTTCTGCTTGACTCTTCTAATAGATTTCTTATTTTATTGCATGCAGCTTATTGATCTAAAACTAACCGGTCTATTGTATTCTATCGGTTGTTATCTTTGTTGAAGGCTAGGTGATAATTTATTCTCGCATTATCTTAGTAATAATATTTCTTCTTTGGGCTAGTTGAGCTCACCTTTCTTTCATTGTTCTTCTTTAGGAAATGAAAATTTACTTGAGACGAGTCGGGGAATGGAGTGATGGTCCAGATGAAACGGCTTTAGTAGTCCTCACTATTCTATGAGAATAATGTGATAATAATTGTAATGAGTGACACCATCGAATCGTGGATATTGTCTGAATGATAATATTCTTGTTTAAACTCTCAATTTTATGTTTTGTCGTATTTTACACGCATTGTTGTATAATTAAGTTGTATTTGAATTTATGTACCATGATCCGCGACTCAAGATGGGTGATGTATACATTTTGGGGAAACGTCACAATAACTACTACAACTGTTATAACTATCTCACTCTCATTAACTCACCATATCTAAGAGGAGTTCAAACAAATCTTAACTCATTGTGGTTTGAATCAATGTCAAACTAACAAAAGCATTTAGAAAAGATTTTTAAAATATCTATTGAAACCCCCCTTCTAGATAACTATTGTTGCCTCGTGAACTAACAATTGGTACCAAAGTAGGTTTTATTAAACAACCTCACAAAGCAAGTAGATCGATGGCACATCCGATAAGCGAATCAAAGACGAGGAGGAAGCGTGAAGCCACTATGTGCAACAAAAGACAAGTTAAGCCATATTTGGAAAGTTGAATGCAAGCATACGTGGATTCATTGAATAGATGAAGATCTATTTGAAACTGGCCTGAAATGGGCCCCTACGTTCCTAAGAAAGGTTGCACCAACTCCAAATGACCCAAACGGAATACGAGATCAAGGTCAAAGAAGAATGGATGAATACAATGAAAAGAGGTTGTTCAACTCGATGAAAAGGCCAAGAACATTTTGTTCTCAATCCTTAGAAGATGATGCTGTTCAAAATGGAATCAATAGCGGAGATAGAAAAAAGAGGTTTGGGAAGCATTGCTCATCATGCATGAAGACGAACGGAAGAAGTCAAAGAAAACAAGCAATCTCTCCTTTCTCAAGAATATGAGATGTTTGCACGTGTACAAGGAGAAAATGTCACTTCCACCTGCACGAAAGATTCAGCGTCTTTGCTCGACTCTACGAACTTATGGAAAGATCTATCCAAATAAAGATCTCGATCATATAGTTCATGAGAGCCTTACCTGGCAAGTGATGCCAAAACCACTTGCTATCGGAGAGTCAAAAAATCTCCATGAAATGGCAGTTCGGCCAATGCTATGGAAATCTTCTTACCTATGAATCCGGAGTTGACTCAACGAGCGAAACTCTATCTAAAGGAAGGAAAAGGATAAAGGAGTTGATCTCAAAGCAACTAACAACATCTCCAAAGTTAACTGCGAAAATGACTCGACTATGATGAAGATGATGATGTAAGACTTTCATAATGCTAGTAAAAGACTCAAAAGGTTAAATGCGTCAAGGCGAAATCAAAAAACCAAAGAAAGTCAACAACTTCAAAGAAATCTGTGAGCGGATAAAATGATCTATACTTCAATTGCAAAAGCTTTAGACATTTCATTGCAAACTCGAATAAACCTCTTAGAGAAGAACTAAAGAAGAAATCACATCCAAGAAGGAATTCAAAAGCAACAAAAGGACTCGGAAGAAAAGACAAAGGTCTTGTGGTATGGAGGATGGTGGAGTGACTCGAACAATGACTCAACTCCTAATCTCGGAGATGATGAAGATCCTCAAATGGCAAATCTTTTGCACGATGGCTAATAGCACTGCAAAGGACAAAAAAGTCCTCCAACATTCATGAAGTAAGTATAGATGAGGTATTTGACTTTAACTCTCATGATGTAGAGCGTTGATGACTTAAGAAGCGCAACTGCACGACATGACATCCGAAGTATGCATCAATACATGAAATGGTTCGGAGTTCTCTAGTCCAAAGATTACTCACTTTCTTCAAAAGGAGAAAAGAGAAAGTTCAGGAAGAACTGGAAATTCCTTCTAGTAATCGACTTTCCAAGTTCAAGTTTGAGAATAAGCTTCTAAAATGCAATACAAATGAGATCAATACACAAAGAGAGTCAAGTCTAACCTCTAAGATTGAGGAACTAGAAACCACCGATACTCACATGGAATAAATCCTCTTCATTCATGGACTCCACGATCTCAAGGCAGAGAAACTTCCTACGATTGAACAAGATTAGGTTTTGGGGAATCCATCTCAAAGCCATGTATGAAAAGGTAAAGGAAACTAGAACTAGTAATGCTTCAAGTTTTAGTAGAGGCATTATATTTATGAAATCCTCACGTATGGAAGAACCCAGCCCAACCTCGCCTTCCGATTCAATCCATATTCCAAGGAATAAAGGATCTCATGCTGGCCTAGGTTTCAAAAAAGAGAAGAGTAACCCAGCCACTACTTTCCAACCTCGAAGGATCGTAGAGTCCAGTAAAATCAACTCCACGAACTAACTGGGAAGGAATACAATAGAGGAAAGGTACACCATCTCAAATCATGAAACACAAGGACATATGGAAGAAGGAGAATCGCTTTAATAGAAAGGATGACTAATAACCCATAAAGTCCAAATGGAGGAAGAATCCTCATACACACAAAGAATGCATCATATTAGATGTTTTATGTGAAATAAGATTGCTCACAAGGCCGCAATATGCTTTGGTATAATCCTACGCGTGAAACCCCGAAAATCGAGAAGATCTGGGTTCCCAAGGGTAATAACAAAGTAGGACCCATGCAAGTACGGGTACCAAAATAAAAGTTTAATGTTACCACAGAACAGAGCTCCACGATCACAACACGGTATCTCGACGTTGGATGCTCAAGGCGGCATGACCGGGAACAAAGCTCTTCTATCAAACTTCGTAGAAAAGGAGGGAATCCTTCACTATATTTGGAGATAATGGCTCGGGTAAGACAAGAGGATATGGCTCGCAGGAATTGGTGCAAAAGGTCCAACAAAGTGGCCTATGTGGAAGGACTCCAACACAATCTTCCGAGCATAAGCCAACTCCTGCGACAAGGGTCATTGGCAACATTCCTCAACAATCAATGTCAAGTCGAGATCCAAGACATCCACTATAAAGTCAATGGCCAACAAGAGAAGGAAATGTCTACACATAGTGAAATCTTGGTAAACTAAGCTCGGATGAGACAATATGTTTTCTCGGCAAAGCATTTGAAGAAATGAAATGTGACGTATGTATAGAAGACTCTCTCATCTCAACTTCAAGAGCATGTCTAAACTGGCCTCCCAAAGGATCTAGTTGCGGGCTCGCTTAAGTTCAACTTCACAAAGAAAGGCCTTGTAATGTCCATCGGCCTTGGAAAGTGAATCAGAAGCTCATTTAAAAGCAAACCGCAAACTCAATTGACAAACCCTTGCAATTGCTTCACATGGATCTATTTGGGCTAATTCAACAACGAGTCTTGGAGGAAGAGATACTCACCAGTCGTAGTAGACGCACTATACCAGATTCACACGGGTGTTCTTTCTAACCTCGAAGAGATGAAACAAGCTCCCAACTAATCAAGATGTTCGTGACTTAGTAATGAATCGAGAAAGGGAGAAAATTAAGGCTATAAGGAGTGATCATGGCGAGAATTCAATTTCTTTGAAATGGACCATTACTGCATGCATACAATGGCATCGGGATTATAACTTTAGCTCCACGAACTCCTCAACAAAATGGAGAGAAGTGAAAGAAAGAATAGAAACGGTTAATAGAGGTCGAAGAACTTTACTAGCAAATACCTCCATCTTTGAAAGTACTACGGTAGAAGTTGTCAACACCGTCATGCTATACTCCGAAATGAATCAACGATACACTCTACGATTGCTAAGACTCCTACAAATTATGGAAAGGAAGAAGGCCAAATGTCGGCTACTTCCATGCGATTCAAGTTGTGCATGCTATATTCCTCAATAATGGAAAGCTGATATTTGACAAAGTTCTAATCCAAGTCGAACGGAGGAATCTTTCTTGGATATGCCATGCGGGCAGTAAGGCCTTACGAGTTGTTCAACAAAAAGACACCTTTGGCGTTGAAGTCTCAATCCACATCATCTTGATGAAACAGACTTGGACAAAGCGGTTTCCTCGAGACTTCATTTAGTGATAGTTTAGACCACTTCCTGAAGCGAGGACGTCGAGGCTCGACACCTACGATCGTAGTTCCAGACGGTGGAATCGTTGAAGCGAGGAAATGAGGATCGTAGAGGGCTTCACATGAGACAGCGAACCTCCACATCAAGAAGCAAAATTGATCTTGAAAATGTCGTAGACGAAGGCATCGGGACCAGATGTCCAGCCCAGGAAATAGATGGGCAAGAGATCACACTTTCAAGACCTAATCATTGGAGATCTAGTCACGAGAGTCCAACGAAGAAGGCAGCCACCCAAAATGAATGTTTCTCTGAAAGCTCTCACATCACAAATGGAACTTAAGAAGATTGAGGAGGCTATGGAAGACTCTAGTGGATAGAAGCCATGCAGAAGAACTTAATCAATTTGAAGAAGAAGAAAAGTATAGAGATTGGTTCCAGAGAGCGAAAAAGAAATCGTCTTATCGTCGACTGGAACCAAGTGGGTCTTCAAAAGCAAGATGGATGAAGATGGAGTAATAACCGTGAATAAAAGCAAGACTAGGTGGCCAAGGTTACTCCCGTGAGAAGCATAGA